>CAWUFW010002372.1:1800000-2253521 GCA_963921515.1 Calotriton arnoldi
GTTCACAGGTTCTTTTATTTGGCCTTCCTTCTATCTGTCTTTTCTTTTGTTTTTCAGCAACTTCTGTTTCTTCTGTTTCGACAGTAATTTCACTGACTCCTTGTTCAACCGTGAACTCACTTTCTTCTGGATTGGCAATGAACTCACTTTCTCCTGGTTCAGCAGCAGGCCTCTCACCTTCTTCTGGTTCAACAGCAATTTCCCGAGACCCAGTAACTGGTGCCCACTTTACTTGACTTGTGCTCGGCTGTTCATCATCAGTTTGTTCTTCAGAATCTTTTATTCTAGATTATTCAGCTTCACACACTTCAACCTCTGGTCTTTGACTTTTGTTTACCAGTTGTTGCTCTTGTCTTTCAAGTGGACTTGGGACTCGTCTGGTGTGGCTAGCATGAATCCAATTTGGTAGACCACCACACTTCACCGCAGTTGTCGTCACCAGGATAACTTGGTAGGGGCTGCACCACCTGGGTTCTAAACACGATTTCCTCACGTGTTTCTTGATTAGAACCCATTCACCAGGACTCAGATCATGAGCTTGATTCGGCTGTGCTGTTGTGGCCGCTTCCCCAATCTGGCGAGACACAGAACGCACCAGATCAGCCAATCCTCTGCAATAGTCAAGCACTAGATCATCAGATCTATTCATCAGTTTGTTCGCTGGTATGTATGCTTGTCTCATTGCTCTTCCCATTAGGATCTCATGAGGACTCAAACCCGTCTTTTGTCAGGAATCCTTCTAAGACTCATCAGTACAAGGGGTAAAGCGTCAGGCCATTTCAGTGTTGTGGATGCACACACCTTCCCTAACCTGGATTTTATTGTGCCATTTAATTGCTCTACGACTCCAGATGCTTCTGGTCGATAGGCACAATGCAGCTTCTGTTCAATTTGCAATGCTGCACAAATCATTCGAATTATTTCATTATTAAAATGAGTTCCTCTATCTGTTTCTAAGGTGACTGGAAATCCAAATCTAGGAATCAGTTCTCTCAGAAGTAGTTTGGCGACAGTTAAGCTGTCATTCCTTCTTGTCGGATAGGCTTCCACCCAACGAGAGAACAAACAGACGATAACCAGCACATATCTCAGCCCATTACAAGGGGGGAGCTCAATAAAATCAAGTTGAAGACGTGTAAATGGTCCTCCTGCTCTTCCAATTCGTCCCCAACTAACAACTGTCTTTCTGCCTGGATTTTGTTTCTGACAAATGACGCATCTCTGGCAAAGGCTCTCTGCAATGACCCTGAACCTCGGGTTATACCTTGACTGCTTGAAGAGTCTGATCATTGCATCTCTTCCAACGTGTGCAATTCCATGATATACCCTGGCCATATGGGAAAGTAAGGAATCTGGTAGGACTGGTCTTTCATCCAAATAGACCCACACTTCATCGTCTGCTCGCTTTCTACAACCAGTATTTTTCCAGATTTCCTTTTCCTCATCACTTGCCTCTTCCTGCATCTGCCTCACTTCATCCCAAGTTTCATATATGTTTGTGAACAAAAGATGGCATTCGGTATTTCCCCATTCAATTGATCTGTTTAAAGCCATTAAATTTCGGGCACAGAAACGCGCTATTTGATCAGCGTATCTGTTGCCCTTCATCACATAATCATCCCCTGATTTATGTGCGGCACGTTTGACCACTGCAATTCTTTTGGGCAATTGCAAAGCATCCAATAATTCTTTTACAGTTTTGCTATTACGAATAGGAGAACCTGAAGAAGTCAGAAATCCACTTTGCATCCATAGTTGTCCAAAATCATGGACAATCCCAAATCCATATTGGCTATCTGTGAATATGGTCACCCTCAAACTTTTGGAAATTTTACAAGCTCTAATTAGAGCGATCAATTCAGAAATTTGTGCAGAATTTACTCCTTTTAAACAGGATGCTTCTAGAACTCCCGCTACGGTGCAAACAGCATAGGCAGTACATAATTCACCTTTCTCTTTTCTCAGACATGACCCATCCACAAATATTTCACAGTCTGGTTCTTCTAGAGGAACATCCTCTATATCAAACCTGGGTTTGGTGCACAGTTCTGTCACATCCAAACAATCATCAATCAATCAATCAATCAGGGAATTGTAAGCGCGCTACTCACCCGTGAGGGTCTCAAGGCGCTGAGGGGGGGTCCGCAGATCTGTTTAGCCGAAGAGCCAGGTCTTGAGGGTCTTCCTGAAGGTGTTCAGGGAGGGCGCGTCTGATGTCTGCCGGTAGCTCGTTCCAGGTCTTGGCTGCAATGTGAGAGAAGGATCTTCCGCCTGCTCTGGCTCTGTGGATGTGCGGGGTTTCGGCCAGTGCGAGGTTGGAAGATCGGAGGTTTCTTTTGGGTACATGGAAGTTGATTCTGTCGTTGAGGTATTTGGGTCCGTTGTTGTGTAGGCATTTGTAGGCGTGAGTGAGGATTTTGAAAGTGACTCTTTCTCCACGGGGAGCCAGTGGAGACTTCGTAGGTGTTGGCTGATGTGTTCGTGTCGGGGGATGCCGAGGACGCAGTCTGGCGGCGGTGTTCTGTACTGTCTGGAGTTTGCAGAGTAGGGACTTGTTGATGCCGGCGTAGAGTGCGTTTCCATAGTCCAGTCTGCTGCTGATGAGTGCGTGGGTGACTGTCTTCCGTTACTCTGGGGGATCCACTTGAAGGTCTTGCGGAGGATGCGGAGGGTGTTGAAGCAGCTGGAGGTGACGGCGTTGACCTGTCGGTTCATGGAGAGTGATGAGTCGAGTACGATGCCGAGGTTCTTGGCGGGGTCTGAGGGGGTAGGTGGGCTTCCGAGGGCGGTCGGCCACCAGGTGCTGTCCCATGCAGAAGGGGTGGTACCGAGGACGAGGACTTCTGTCTTCTCGGCGTTGAGCTTCAGGCAGCTGTTGGTCATCCAGACTGCGACGTCTTGCATTCCTTTCTGGAAGTTGAGTTTGGCAGTGGTGGGGTCTTTGGTGAGGGAGAGGATGAGCTGGGTGACGTCGGCGTAGGAAACGATGTTGAAGCCGTGTTGTCGGACGATGGCTGCGAGGGGGGCCATGTAAATTTTGAAGAGGGTGGGGCTCAGTGATGAACCCTGTGGGACTCCGCAGGTGATTTTCGTGGGGTCGGAGAGGAAGGGTGGGAGTCTGATCCTTTGGCTTCTTCCGGTGAGGAATGATCGGATCCAGTCCAGGGCTGTTCCTTGTATGCCTGCGTCATGCAGTCTGACGACTAGTGTGCGATGGGAGATGGTGTCGAAGGCCGCTGATAGGTCGAGTAGGATGAGGGCTGTGGAGTGGCCTTGGTCCAGGAGGGTGCGGATGTCGTCTGTGGCGGCGAGTAGGGCGGTCTCTGTGTTGTGGTTGCTTCGGAATCCGGATTGGGACGGGTCGAGGACGGCGTTCTCTTCAATGAATCGTGTCAGTTTCCTGTTGACTGTTTTCACTGCAACTTTGGCTGCGAAGGGGAGGAGCGAGCTGGGCCGATAGTTCTTGAGGTCGGTGGGGTCAGCTGTGGGCTTCTTGAGCAGGGGTCTGACTTCTGCATGCTTCCAGTCGTCTGGAAAGGTGCCTGTTTTGAAGGTGGTGTTGATGGTGCGTTGTAGTTCGGGTGCGATGGCGGCCACAGCTCTGTGGTAGATGTGAGGGGGCAGGGGTCGGTGGGGACCCCCGAGTGGATGCATTTCATGGTCGAGGCGGTATCTTTGGCCGTGATCGGTGTCCAGTTGGAGATGGTGGGCTGGCTGGTGTTTCTGGGGGCAGGGGGCCGTCTGTGGCACCTGGTGGATGGTCGATGAAGTTGTCGTAGAGGTTTTTGATCTTGAGGTGGAAATAGGTTCCAAGCTTGTCGCAGAGGTCTTGTGATGGGGTGATGTCTGTGGCTTCGCTGCGTGGGTTGGTGAATTCTTGAATGACACTGAAAAGTTCCTTGGAGTTGGTGGAGTTGGCCAGGATTTTGTTGTGGATGAAGTTCCTTTTGGTGGCTCTGATCTGGTTGTGGAAGTCCGTCATGGCGTCCTTGTAGGTGGTGTGGTTTTCGGTTGTCTTGGTGTTTCTCCAGTTCTTCTCCAGGCATCTGCAGGTGTGTCTGGCTTCTTGGAGAGCGGTTGTGAACCAGGCGGCTTTCCTGGGGCGTTGTCTGTCGGGGTTGCGTAGCGGGGCGAGCTCATCTGCGCAGTTGGAGATCCAGGTGTGGAGTTCTCTGGCTGCGTTGTTTGCACTGTTTGCGTCGGGTGCCCAGGTGTGGTTGTCTCGGTTGAGGGTGGAGTTAAGTTGCTCGTCGGTAACCTTGCTCCAGGTCCTTCGTGGTGGGCGTGGGGCTGGTTTGGGTGCCTTGGGTTTGTTGATGGCGAAGTGTACGCAGTGGTGGTCAGTCCATGGCGGCTGCGTTGTGTGGCTGAAATGGATGCTGTTTCCTGCCGCGAAGATGGGGTCGAGGGTGTGTCCTGCTCTGTGGGTCGGTGTGTTGATGAGTTGTTTAAGTCCGATGCTGGCGAGGTTGTCACGAAGGATAGTGGAGTTGGGGTCACTGGGGTTGTCGAGGTGGAAGTTCAGGTCTTCAATGAGTATGTAGTTTGTTGAGGCGATCGCGTGGGGTGCGATGAAGTCGGTGATGGTGGCGGCGAAGAGTGTTCGGGGGCCGGGGGTCTGTAGACGAGGGTTCCTCGGAGTGTGGCTTTGGGGGTGGTCTGGATCTTGAAGTGCAGGTGTTCGGCGGAGGGGAAGGTTTCGCTGGAGGTGGTGAGGCGGAGGGTGCTCTTGTGGGCGATGGCGAGGCCCCCTCCTGGGTGGTTGGGGCGGTCTTCCTCTGGATCTTGTATCCGTCTGGGATGGCGGTGCTGATGTCGGGGGCAGAGGATGCGTTGGTCCAGGTCTCTGTGAAGAAGGTGATGTCGGGCGAAAGAGAGTTGAGTAGGTTCCAGATTTCCATGGCGTGTTTGTGTACGGAGCGTACGTTGAGGAGGATGCATTTTAGGGTGTGCCGGTGCTGGCGTCGGAGGTGTTGGACACCGGGGTGGCGGTGAGGGTCTGGCGGCAGTGGAGGCAGGAGAACTGGCCGTGGGTCGTGTTCGGCAAGGCATGTTGGCATTCTCCAATTCTTCCAGGGTTGAGTGCGAGGAGGGTGGTGGTGTCATAGCGATGGGTAGTGGGAGGTCCAGGGTTCCTGGCGCTGGCCGCTGTCAGGTCGCAGACGGGCGCAGACGGGCTTGCGTTTGGCATGCTTTCAGCGCGCCGGCGGGGCGCCCGCTGCAATTAAGTAGGGGGGGTGGGAGGGAGGAGAGGCTGGGAGGCGGGAGCAGGGGAATTCCGGGGGGAAATTCCTGAGGGGAAATTCTGGGGGGAATTCCTGGGGAGGGGCCGCAGGGCAGCAGCGGCGAAAGGCAAAAGGAACAGGCAGGCACGAGAAAATAAAAACAGTGGTGAAATTAGAGCAAGACACAGATGGGCACAATAACAGTGGCACAACAGGGGAAAAATTAAGAAAAAAAGCGGCTGAGAAAGGTTACGGTGGTTGGAGGCAGTCTGGTCCCAGTTGGAGCAGGCGCAGGAGCGGGCAGCAGCCTCGAACCTCCCAAGGAGGAGGTCGGGGTCTGGAGGCAAGAGACGGCACAGCGGAGCAGTGGAGAGAGAGTGGACCTAGACCGAGGGTCGGAGGTCTTACTCGTGCTCCCCGGCAGCGGCCGCCATTAAGTAGGGGAGGTGGGAGGAGGAGAGGCTGGGAGGCGGGAGCAGGGAATTCCGGGGGATTCGGGGGAAATTCCGGGGGAAATTCCGGGGGGAGGGCCGCAGGGGCAGCAGCGGCGAAAGGCAAAAGGAACAGGCAGGCACGAGAAAATAAAAACAGTGGTGGAATTAGAGCAAGACACAAATGGGCACAATAACAGTGGCACAACAGGGAAAAAATTGAGAAAAAAAGCGGCTGAGAAAGGTTACGGTGGTTGGAGGCAGTCTGGTCCCAGTTGGAGCGGGCAGCAGGTGCAGGAGCGGGCAGCAGCCTCGAACCTCCCCCAAGGAGGAGGTCGGGGTCTGGAGGCAAGAGACGGCACAGCGGAGCAGTGGGGAGAGAGTGGACCTAGACCGAGGGTCGGAGGTCAATATCTGCTTCTTCTCTCACTTCCTCACACCGAGAATTTGGCAATAGAGTTGCCGGATTTATAGTGGTGCACCTTATAACAGCCACATTTTCTGCACCCAGAATCACTCTCTCCTACTTAGTCAGCCGACTAGAGGTTAAATATTGAGTCTGAGTTCGAGTTAAAAGGATCTCAACAGAATGTGGTACATACACTTTGACTGGATAACCCAACACAATTGCTTCACTTTGTTCCAGGCTCACACAAGTGGCGGCTACGGCTTTCAAACAGCCTGGTAACGCTGCAGCCACTGAATCCAGAGTAGCAGAAAAATATGCTACTGGACGTCGTGCCATTCCGTGTTTCTGAGTTAGGACTGAAAGTGCACATCCATCTCTTTCGCAGCAATACAATGCAAACTCCTTGGTGCAGTCTGGCATTCCTAAAGCAGGTGCTAGACAAAGACTGTTTCTCAATTTCGTGAAAGCTTCCATACTTTCATCATCCAATACAATCGGATCTTTCACGTCCTTTCTTGTCAACCTCTGTAAAGGTTTTGCAATCAATGAGAAACCACAAATCCACTGCCTACAGTATCCAACCATTCCCAAAAACATTTGTACTTCTTTCTGAGTGGTAGGTGGGCTCATTTGTCTGATCACACTAATTCTTTCTGGTGTCACTTTTCTGACTCCCTTTCAATTTTGTGTCCTAAATACTGGACTTCTTGTTTACAAAATTGTAATTTTGCTGGTGACTCTTTGTGTCCTCCCTCCGCTAAATGGTTCAGTAAGGCAATGGTATCTGTCACACATGCCTTTGGAGTCTTTGATGCCACAAGTAGGTCATCAATGTACTGAACCAAAACTGAATTTCCTGGCATGATCAAAGTTTCCAGACATCTTTTCAGAATCTGGTTAAAGATTGAGGGACTCTCGGTATACCCTTGAGGCACTCGGCACCATGCCAAGAAACGGTCTCCGAACCGGAACCCAAAAAGATATTGGCTCTCCGGATGTAAGGGAATCGAGAAAAACGCTTGACACAGATCAATCACTGTGTACCATTCTGAATCACATGGAATTTGGTAAAGGATGACTGCTGGATTTGGTACTATGGGGACAGCAAGGTACTACAATTTTATTAATCTGTCTCAAATCCTGTACTACTCTATATTTCCCACTTGGCTTTTTGATTCCTATAATGGGTGAATTACAAGGACTACTCATTATCTCTCTCAAAATTCCTTGTTCAATCATTTGATCAATCACAGGAGTGACACCTGCAATTACTTCTGGACTCATTTTGTACTGAGGAGTGTTTGGATACACAGCACCTTCTTTCACCGTAACCTGAATTTGGTCCACGTTTGTCATTAGACCGATTTCTTTTCCTGTAAAATCCCATACATCCGACTTCACTGTACTTCTTAATTCTTCAGGCAAACTCTCTTCTGTGAGAGCGAAAACAACTCATCCACTTCTGTCCCTTGCTTCGCTAACATCATTTTGAATTCGACATCCTCATCAGGGGTCTGAAATGCAATACCATCTGGTGTACAATAGATGGTACAATTCATTTTACATAGCAAATCTCTACCTAAGAGATTTACTGGACTTGAGTCACATACCACAAACCGATGCATGTCTCTGAAGTTTCCATTATGAACTTCTATTGGATTTGTGACTGGGGTTTTAATATGCTTATTTGAAACTCCTACAACTTGGATAGTTTCTCCCGAGAGGGGTAGGTTTGGAATTTCTGCTGCTCTCACAGTAGAACGGGTAGCACCAGTGTCCACTAAGAAGGTAATATAATTTCCTTCCACCTTTCCTTCGACAAATGGACCTGACTGATCTACCGCCAAAGATGCGCCAAGGTCGCACTCTTCCTCCCCCCTCAGGCACCGTCATTGAGATGAGTCTGAATAATTCTCATTGCACTGCAACCAATATTGCGGAATCATCTGCACACTTTGATTCTTACCGATCTGGTCACCTCTGTGAAATCCAGTGTTCACACCGTACCTCTGCACCTGAGCATTCACATTATTTGGCATAGGAGCTTATGGCACCTGTAACTGTGGGGTAACTACCTGCTGCTGCTGGTTCACAACCACCTCATTCTGCATCTGTGGATTTAAATTTTGATTCACCCCATTATTCTTTTGAGCAGATCTACACTCATTCTTCCAATGTCCAATCTTTTCGGACGCATGAGAAGGAAATTTCTTCTTAGCCTCCTCTTTACTCATCTTACCTCTACCCTTACCTCCATTTGATACCTGACCATTTTGATTCTGACCATTCATTTGATAACCTGTCTGGGAGTTGCTATTTACCTCTTGTTGCTCTGCTACCTTCACTTGTGCCCACATCATCTTCTCCTTTAATTACTTGTGTCTTGACTCAATGTCATCGCTACAATACTTTGCATATCTCAAAATTTCATCTATTGTCTTGCTTTGCCAACAAATCAAATGTTGCTGAATCATATTACTAATCTCTGGTTTCAATCCAAATACAAAACGATACACAAAATGTCCCATATCCTTGTCTCCAATATTTTCAAATCCACTATACTGTTTAAATACTTGGAACAACCTTTCATAATAGGCATGTATTGACTCCTTTGGTTCTTGAGTCGTTCGGTCTATTTTCACCCAATCTGTTTCTTTTGGAGAAATTTTCCCTTTCAAGTAAGTGATTACTTGATTATACTTTTTCATTATCTCCTCGGATGGTGCTCCTGTTTTAGGGTCTCTAGGATATTCTTCTTTGAACAGTGATCTTACATTCTGTCCACAAGTCTGCCGGAACAACAATCTCAAACAACCCATCTAAATCCTTTAACAAAACCTTCGAGACCTTCGCAAACCTTTCTACCTGTTTGTACCATTCTACGGGTTTCTCTCTTAGTCTGGGGAAATCATTCGTAAATGACAATATATCCTGTCTTGACCACGGAACATGAACGTATCCACCACCTGGTGCTTCTCTCATCGGGCACGCCCTTTCAACCTGTTCTGTTTCCTTTAAAGGGAACATAGACACTCCTTTACTAGCTGCTTCTTCCTTCTTTCTTACCCATCTATTTCTCCATCAATCTACATCGCCCCATTTCTTCAAAATGTTCATCAACTCTTTTATCTGTAACCTTTTTCCAGACGCATTCAGACTCTCCAGATCCTTTTCAGTAAATGCCAACCTGTAAGATTTCTGCAACACCTTTGACTTTTCTATGTCTATTCCATACTCACTAGCAGCCTCGGATATTTTCTCATGCAGATTCCTTGCTCTCCAAGTAATGCTTTTACACAAAAACAGTAGTTCATCATCTCGGTAAGTCCCTAATCTGTCTGGACTGATCGTACCAATAATCATCTCTTCCAAATCTACTTTCAATTGGCTCACATTTATACTCTGTTGTTGTTTTTCTTTCCTTTCACTTTCCTTTATCCAATAATTAAATTCTTCTGATGAAGGACCTGCTGAACTCCCTGTCATTGGAGTGACATTTGTCCCTATTCTCCTTGGATTTATTTGTATACCTTTTCTAGAGGTTTCTGTTATCATTTCACAAACTGGAAGTTCTAACAATGTGACATTTGTGTCAGCCTGTCTATTCTCATTGACTCTCGTCTCCATTCCGCTCCTGACATTACCAATTGGAACTGCTAATGTATGTACTTTAGGTGTATTTGTGGTTTCTCCAAACAAAGGAACTACAGGACCTATTGTAACCGGTACCGTCAACGCTTCTGCATTTAAGCTTAACTGATTTATTTTCTGAATCTGCTCTGCATTTGCCTTGTTTAGCATCTCAAACTCTTTCTCTCTCATTATCCTAGCCATGTCCGCAATCTGTGAAATCAATGGATTTCCCATAAAAGGTGCATTCGGAGTCACTTCAACTGAATTTTCTTGATATGGCGGGGGTCTTTTGGTCATAATATCCTCTAATAACTCATCATCAGAATCATTTAGACCTTCTCTTGTACTTGAGGTTTCTATATTTTTCTTTTTCTCTTTACATTTGCCTCCTGTCTGTTCATCAGCAACTAAAACTGGATACAAACCCTCAGTCACCACAGCTCTCCTCCATCGTTTCATTGTGTCCTCTCTTCTCTCAAAAGGGTACCTCGACATTAAATTTCTATATCTCCTACCTCCTCGATATTTCTCTCTCACCATGGCTTCTATTTCCCATTCCTCTAATGCTTCAAACTGTGTAGGTCTGGGATTCGGCTCTAATGAATTCATTCTATTTCTCAAATTCTGCAAAATCCTCATATTAAATGAATCATGCTGTGGAAAAGCCAAAACACCATCATCCTTTGTATACTCTGCCCAATTCTCCACCCATGTACACGTATGATATCCTTGCTCTAACATCATATAGGAAGCAGGCGTCCCTGGAGGGGGAATAAGAATTCCTTCCCTAGTCACAATCGGTTTATCCTTCTTGAAGAATTTCTTTATTTTCTCAAACAACTTCATTTTTCTGACTTATTACACTAACGTATTTCAACAAAACAAACAAGGAAACCTTTCCGTAATTCTACTTATTCTATTCGTCCACTCTGGTCCTATACCAGCGCGACACACACCAACCAATCAATCAGAACACCACTACGTAAGTACAGTCTCAACCACTACTAGCGCGGCTCACACCAACCAACCAATCACAGCTCAGTACACGCCCGCTGCTTGTCCAATACCAGCGCAGCTTTTCTGACGTCAGTATTACTCCTTCTACTGACCCTCCCTTTACAAAATAATACGGCAACATTTTTCTAAGCACTCTTAATCAAAAATTCGATTAGTAACAACATAAAACAATGCTACCTTGCCTGTTCCACTAAATAAAGAGATAGTTTTCACTTTTTCAAAGAGGTTTTCTTCACTACGAGTCCTAATAATGTCCAGCGCTATTTTACTCTTCAAACAAGCCCCGGGTGGACCTATTACTCCTCTAGGGATAAGGCCAAAGTTTTGCAAGAGGACTTTTTGGTGTGAAAAGAGGTCTTGGTACTTCCCTGGGGATAAGGCTAGAGTTTCAAAAGTGGACCCTTCACTATTTCAGACACTCTACTTACATACGAAATTTCCCTAAATATAACACCTACAGCCCTCTGTAGCTTTTAGGTATTATTACAACAGACAAAGTACTTCTGCAGTGTGGCTTCTTTACCACACTCTTCTTCTGCCTACTTCAGGCTAAATTCCATTCCGGGATTCCTCAGGTAACTCCGTACCTGTACTTCTAGACAACATAGAACAGGACACTAACTTTTTCGAGTTAAAACATAACATCAATAATCAATAATCATTACCAAACTAATCAATAATCAAACCATCCTCTGCTACCAGGAAACTGATCCAGCGCGCGGCCAATGCCTAATCAGGGATCAATACTCAATAATATAGCAGAACAATGGCCCATACACACTCACCCAAATCCCTGATGCGCTGGTTGTCAATTTTTATACAAGTTCAATTCTCTTTCTCATATCTGTTCATATATGGCATTTCTTCCCAAATACCTATCTAATTCATCAATCAACTCTTCCTCTACTTGGTCGATGAACCAATTAGTTGAATAGTTGATGGTAATGATACTCTTTTATCTAACTAATCATTTATAAACTAAATAACCACAGACTCTCGTTGAAGTTAATAAAGTTGATCTCAAAATCATGGAATAAAATGCTCAAATGCATACGGTCACAAATGCAAACAATGAACTCACAAAGGAGAGAGAGAACATCAGCAAATCAAATGAACAGAACTCATCAATAAAGAATGACAATATTGCATGAAGGAGTGGATAGATAAAGAGACAAAAGTTTCAGAGACAAAAATACATTTGCGAGTAAATTATGAAGAAAAACGAGTTAGACTAATACAAACCCATCAAATTTGTAGTGAAAACCACCCCACAGGCCTAAGTGGTGGTGGGGATCCCCCGAAATAGAGTCAGGGGACAAAGATTTCAGGGACAGGATCAGGACAGGACAGGAATCAGCTAGGCCTCTCTTCTGACCGACGGACTGCGACGCATCCCCCTCTCTCAGCCTCTCCCCCTAACGTGCTAAACCACACCCCTAAAGCACCCCAATTATACCTTCAACCCTACATGTCTGTCCCACATCAATTGAAACATCCCCCGAAACTAAGCAGTTGATTGGTGGACTTTGGGGGTAGTATGTCACACCATGATGACTTCATTCCCTCTTAAGCTTATTCTTTGTTTTATGCCCGTTTCTCATTAGCTCATATATTGTACATTCACACGATTTAATCTAAGTTACAATTTTATACATTTCAAGCAATGTCTTCAGGAAATGTCCTTCTATCCCACGGTCTGTTACGTTGCTTGGCAGACGATCATCACATTGGCCTTCAACTCTTTCATCGCTTCTGCTGTGCTCAGTGCTTCAGCGTGCTTTTGTCTGAACAGCATTTACTTTAATTTCAACCACGCCTTCACTTTGGTCAATATAAGAAAACATGGAGTTCATCCAGCCCACTATAAAGAATAAAAAACGAACATTCATCTATTATGTGATAATGTAATTTTCACTGTTTACCACCCACCTTTGTACTATCCCTTATTAATGTTTTTTTCCTAGCATAGCCTTATTCAAAACGACATTATTAATTCAAAGCAAGCTGCAACATGCAAACTACGAAATGCACATGCGGCATAGTCATGCATTATTTCTCGTTTCTTTCAAAGCATGATGTCAATACAATTTTAGTTCTTTCATATATTATTTTCACGTTAGTGCATGCATGCGCAAAGCAGTTTTCCCTCGTGTTCATGTAAGGTGCATGTTAATTTTCTATTACTACTTACTGTTAGTACGTATTATGGGGGTATTAATTTGAGCAGGTTTCTTTTATCAAATCCCTGCTCCATCAAGTGATATACAATGCAATCACAGGTTGAAGTGGAGTAACTGGGCACAGAGTGATGTCAGACATGTCTTATTATTACCCATTGTTTACATTTCCTTGCAAACGAAAAAGGACCTCATGTATAAGGTATTGTAAATGTATGTGAGAATCTGGGAATGTTAACACTGTTAAAGCAAGTCACTGGTTGGATAATGGCTGTGTGATGGAAGACACAACATATTTTTTTGTGTGTCACCAATAAACCCAACAAATTCTGTATTAGCATGGTGACACAGCTAAATTTCCCATGTCACTCGTGCTCTAATCACACGGACTCTATTTTCAAATTTCACTATTTAGCATATTGCTAAATCTCCAAATATTTTGCCTTGAATAAACGCTGAAAGTGACATTCATCAATCATAAAGCTATTCCTAAATCGTCTGATGCACAATGTAATATTTTACTTTTTTTTTAAAGATAGTTGTTTACTGTTTACAAAACAAATATTTTGCGCTATGATTTTAAGTTATCTTGCAGTTATTTGTACCAAGGAAACATCAGAAAGTATTGCACATTGATGGTCTTGAGAGTCGGTGCTTCCCAACATTTTTAGAACCACGACCCAATTTTTAGAATGCCAATCTTTCGCGATCCACCTAGCTTTAATAGACATGAGACGGAGTGAATTTTTAATATAATTATTTTTAATACTTTTTTTTATATTTGTTATGGAATGTCAATCTCAAAAAATCTGGTTACTTACCTATACCAGGACTTTCAAGACCCACCAAAAATTGGTTTGCGACCGACCAGTGCGTCATGACCCACAGCCTGGGGAACATTGGCTATTAGAAGATCCCTCATTAAATAGAGAAACCAGGTAAAGCCCTCTTGTTCTGGGACAAATACAATATTTTAGTCTCTAACTTTAGATACACTCTACTGTAAAATATTTAGAAATTCTAACAACACAGAGCAAACAAACATTTTCTTTCATTATCCGTTTTTAATCATGGTCATGTCTTTAAATTGTTTGTCTGTACCGTTAAAGAGCACAGTTAATAGAAAATCATCTGATACTGACATTGAAATCCTGGTGTCACAGTACCCTTTGGCAAATCTGAGAAAACACAATTAAGAGAAGTTCCAGTTAACCTTTAACTTGAAGGAATGAATGAAAGGCTTCATTTATTTCACCTGGAATCGTAAAGTCATTACATTTAGAAAGTAGTTGGACAGTTTAGCCCAGCAGTGACAGGTAGGTAGCACGGGCGAAACAAAATACTCACATCCATGTTCAACCTTTAGTTATTTCAATTGACCCATCACTAACTAAAATTCGATAAAATAGTGGACTATTATATAAAAGTTTAATTTCCTTTCTAACAGGAGACACCATGATATAGTGATCAAATTAGAGCACGATTAAAGAAGGAATGACGTGTGTCAAAGCTATAATAAACTTAAGCGAGTCACAGCCATCCACGATACGATCCGAGCCACAAAGTAAAAATCAGGGGCATATTATCAAGAACGGCGATAAAATTATCGCTGCTTTAGCGACAGAAAACTGCCGCTAAAGCGGCGATAATGGGCTTGATAATATGGACTGGAGAATTCAATAGAAGCCCATGTTCACACCAGAACATGGACTTCTATTGGAATTCTCAAGAGCATATTATCAAGCCCATTATCGCCGCTTTAGCAGCAGTTTTCTGCCGCTAAAGCGGCGATAATTTAACGCCGTTTCTTGATAATATGCCTGAATCTTTTTTAAGTTTAGCTTCTTATTAGCCAGAGCCAGGGAATGTAATTTGTTGTGAATATCTTAACTGATAAATGTTTTTTGTTACACGCTGTGTTTGTTACACTACTCATACCAAAAACACTTATGAGATGACAAACTTTTCAAGTAGTTAAAATACAGATACACTGCAGTTAGGTCTCCTTGGCTCCGAACATAACATGTGCGCCTGAGGCTTTATCACAGAACTGTCCCGAACACAACCAACATTTGCACCTATTTTTTGCAGACCCCGGACTCCTCTCCATTACAGATGGAGACGCAGATGCTTTTGCGGCATCTGCTCTAATACTGACCGTTTGGGAGCACATTTTACACCTGTGCAGATTCAATGGCCATCTTTTCATTTGCTTGGGGGTGTGGCCCCATTCAAATAAGACATCCCGTTTGCCTGTGCAAATTTATCAGAGGTGGGCACAAAAGAAAAGTGGATGACGGGATGTGCACTGACTGTGCGTTGCTGAGGAAGTGCCACACAGGTGGTGCACTGCCTTTTGGGAAGCAGCACTGAGGTCCCAGGAACCCTCCAGAGACTCCTCCACGGGCTCATGTAGTCGTGAACTTCACCCACACGCGGGTTGGGTGAGTCACTGCCCCAGTGGCGTAACGAAACTTGAGGGGGCCCCCCCCCTGCAAAGTACATGGAGGCGCCCCCCTCTGGACTCACTTAGGAGCTCTCAGGCCAGGGTACTGTGCTGAGGGGGCCCCTTGGAGCTCGGGCCGCCCCACACTGTGGGGGCTGCGGGAACCTTTGTTACGCCACTGCACTGCCCCCTCTTGAAACGCAAGCCACGGCAGGAAATGGCATTCAGAGTGACAATTGTTAACCGTCACTCACTATGTCACTGCAGCACTGTGCCTAGTGCAAGTGAGTTCACACCTGCACTGGGGCCATCACATTTTTTTCATAATCTCAGTCTGCGCTATGGACACACAAACAAGGGGTGCGATGATGCAGACCAGATGTGCCCTTGATTCCAAATCCAGCTACTGATATTCACATTTCTGGCTGCCTTGTGCTAATGATTTGTGTGATTAAAAGTGCAATATTTTAACAGATGAGGCTGTTCAAAATGCAACGGTCAAGAATCATTGTAGTTCGTAATGGTGCTGCTGTATTTGTTGATGTGAGTAGCATCAATCGTACCGAATTCCAGAATTTGAATGGTGGTAGAGGAATGTCCCCTCCATGGTAAATGGCATCTACCCCTTCTGTGAGGGACACGACTGCATGTGAATCTGGTACCCTAACTTTTTGTTGACTCTATTGAAATTTTAATCTCGCATCTGCACTGAGGGCTACACCTACCCATTGTGATGTCCAGGTCCAAAACCCTTTTCTGTAGCCTGAAGTGGTGTACCAAGCACGCACTCTTTAAGACAAGAGGTGATTGTTGACATCAAGTGGTGGTGGCAGCATACTGACTTTTTTGTGGATTAATAATACTAGGCAGGCCTTTTTCTGCTGTGAGAAGATGGAAATAGGGCTACCCTTAGACATTTTATGAACACATTTTAGCAGGGTATTGCTGATAAGTTCTTCCTGAGCAGTGGGATTTGGTTGGTGGTAGGAGAGGGGCGGTGAGTCAGCGGATTCCATCAGTAAGAGTAAGGATGTTTGTGGCAGTTTGTGTTACCCTGATTGCAAATTTAGGAAGGCCAATGACAGCCAGGTTCAGAGTCTGCACTCTTTATTGTGCTCATTGTTGGGAGTGAAATGTACCCTGTAAGGTGTACAGTTGTGTCCCCTGTCTGCATGTCCAAACTGGTAGTATCTGTATCTGGTTTTAGAATTTTGGTCCCCACCCTCACACTAATTCAGTGTGTATGAGTACCTAGGCCTACTCTGGACTTAAGATGGGTTCTGGGTTTGTTCTGAAGCTGGAGAGGCACGCCAAGAGACCCCTCATACGGCAGCAGTACTGCTGTCCCTGAATTTCACATGTGTAGCATGGTGGTGCAGCACTCTGTTTTTCTATTGATTATTGTCAGTCCAGGCCTTTTTGTCTGTGTCCTGTAAATGAGAGTCTACTGGCCCATTTACCCAAAGTACTGCTGTTCACAGTGCTGAGATCCTGTGTGCCTGACATTTGCTGGTATGCTACAGTTGGTACATGACTGCCTGAGTATATGAAAGTGACACAGGCCTGTGGGTACCATTTTGGAAGTTACAGGCCTGTCCATGTGCACAAGATGGTGATGAGGACGCTTTCCCAGATAGTGGAAGTGTATTGCTGACATTCCAGAGATTGAAGGAGGGAACCCAGGCACTGAAGTGGGGAAAAGGTTGTCCCCTTAGAAATTCACTTAAGCCCTTTCTGATACAGAGGGCTGCTAATTAGTCTTTCTGAGACTGCCATTTGGTGGATGGCTGTGGTGAAGGGTGGAACTGCAGTATCTGTAGTCAGGATGTAAAAGGTCCTCGGAAGAGGAGCAGCCATTTGTCTCTCTTCTCGATCACTGTCAGAAGCAATTGTTGATAGGCATGGGTGTAGACTGCTCACACCTTTTTGAGTCTATGTTTGTGAGTGCTCCAGCCTGGTAACAACCCTGTTAAGAGCAGGTCTGGGCGTAGTTCGCAGAGTTTTGCTACTCGGAACTCCGCGAAGTTACAAAACAAACTCCGCGAAGTTCCGCGAGTGGCCGAGTGCAGTGCGAATTGCAGTTTGTGCTGGTATTCCTGCCACTGGGGTAGAAATTCTACCCGAGCAGCAGATTGTGCTCGCGAACTTACCGTTTGTGATCGCAAACTTACTGTTCGCGAGCAGGGAAAAATCTCTGCTACACATCGCGAAGCGGAGTTTTCTGCACTCCGCGAGCTCCGCGGAGTGCAGAGTGCAGAAAACTCTGCAAACTCCGCAAACGGAGCGAAGTTTACCCCCCAGGCCTAGTTAAGAGGTCCATCACTCAAGACAAAGGCTGATTCTGTAAGGCAGCCTAGGAAGGCACAAATTAAGGGAGCAGACCCAAACCAGTCCTGAAAAAGGCAAGTCTAGATTCTCTTCAAACGAGGAAGGTGTAAACTACAGAGTAATCAGAGGACCCCTGTGCAACCAAGTGCTGGTGTTTGCCTGACATTCGGCTGCCCAGAGACAAGGGACCATCACCTGGAGTCCAATCTGCAGGAAGCTTTGCTGACGTGTCCTAAAAACCAAGCAGTCCTGACTAAGAAAGAGGGGAGGAGTGCAGCAACCCTGCAAGATGATCTAATCTTTGGAAGGAACTGTTGCAATTGACCCTTGTGGAGGGGTTCATCCAACATAGACTCGCAACCTGAAATATCAATGGAATTAAGAGCGCTGATTGAACTGTGCAGCTTCATCAGAGGAGCTGCCGCAATGTTGAAGGGTGCTGTTAGACCTGGCATCATTGGCGCGGGTCTCCCTTCCTCTTTTCGCTTCCTATCTTTTATGTTGGCTGGATTTAGATGCTCTGGGCGCTGTGCCACTGCCAATCAGTGCCACAGCGCGAATGCTCCCTGTGTAAAGATAACTGTATGAATTGGGATAACCATAATTGGCTCGTTTGGTTTGCCTGTCAGTCCCTAGTATAAGTGCAATGTGTGTGCCCAGGGCTGGTAGACCAAATACTGCTGGTGGGCCTGCAGCGCTGATTTGCGCTACCCACCGAAGCAGCTTTTAAAGTATGTCTGTGTAGCATGTTCTAATAGCGAGTTACCCGCCATTTCACTGTTTACTATTGTGAGGCTATCCGTTCTCATAGGCCAGAATGGGCAGGCTGAGTATTACATCCCATAATCCTACCTGCCCCCAGGAACTGATAGGCAATTCGAATTTGATATGCTTAAGCTCAGGACATTGAGATACATCTTTTAGTAAGGATCATTTGCAAAGCCTGTGTTCGAAAATACCTCTGCTAGAAACGAGGTATTTTCTTGCCTAAGCTTTCCTGTAGGCTTTGCTAGTGTGTATTGGCCATCTGGTTTTGGAGCAGCAGGGCCAGCTGGGTCAGACCTGGCTGGAGAGAGAGATCGGCATTTAGAGTATGGGGATGGGTGACTCTTTGATCTGAGCAGGGCCATGCCTGGCAAGGTGAATGATGGCTCCTCCCTCCCACTGGGCGTCTGATAGCAGACCCCCTGATTCTCAAAGGGCAGGATGTCTCCTCGTAAACCAAGTGCTCCCCGACCCCACCGAACTAGTTCTGGCTGGATTCAGTGATTTGTGACTGTAGAGAACAAAGACTTTTTAGGTATAAAACGCTGCGCTGAAACCTTTTTCAAGTGTGTTCCTTCTGGATGTCAAGACGAAACTCTGTCCGAGTGAACAGAGGAAAGGACTTTGAAACTTTCACCAAGCTTGCTGAAGAAACTACCCGAGGGCCTGAATTGAGAGCGCCTCCTGCTGAAGTCTCAGGGACATTAGACTTCACCCCGTCAGCCGTCTGAATTCCTGTGCTAGGGATTCTACTTGCAGGTGAGGCCTCCGTCGGAGTAATCCGGAACCTCTAGTTCTACTGTGAGGAACGCGGACTGGTAACCCTTGTTAACTCTGTGTGTGGGCCGCCGCAGCTGAGAGAGAGCTGCTGCCGCTGAGCGCCCGCCTTAATTTGAACCTTCGGAACCTTTGCTGAACCTGTGTGGGCCGCCGCAGCTAAGAGAGAGCTGTTGCCGCTGAGTGCCCGCACTTGTGTCAACTGTGCATCATCGCGATTCGTCCTGTGGGCCGCCGCAGCTAGAGAGAGCTGTTGCCGCTGAGTGCCCGCACTTGTGTCAGCTGTGCATCATCGTGATTCGTCCTGTGGGCCGCCGCAGCTAAGAGAGAGCTGTTGCCGCTGAGTGCCCGCACTTGTGTCAGCTGTGCATTATCGTGATTCGTCCTGTGGGCCGCCGCAGCTAAGAGAAGCTGTTGCCGCTGAGTGCCCGCACTTGTGTCAGCTGTGCCTCATCGTGATTTGTCCTGTGGGCCGCCGCAGCTGAGAGAGCTGCTGCCGCTGAGTGCTCGCACCTTTGCCAACGTTGCATCATTGTGATTTGTCCTGTGGGCCGCCGCAGCTAGAGAGAGCTGCTGCCGCCGAGTGCTCGAACCCTTGCCAATGTTGCATCATTGTGATTTGTCCTGTGGGCCGCCGCAGCTGAGAGAGGCTGCTGCCGCTGAGTGCCCGCACCTTTGCCAACTTTGCCTCATCGTGATTTGTCCTGTGGGCCGCCGCAGCTAAGAGAGAGCTGTTGCCACTGAGTGCCCGCACTTGTGTCAGCTGTGCATCATCGTGATTTGTCCTGTCGGGCGCCGCAGCTAAGAGAAGCTGCTGCCGCTGAGTGCCCGCACCTTTGCCAACTTTGCATCCTCGTGATTTGTCCTGTGGGCCGCCGCAGCTAAGAGAGAGCTGCTGCCGCTGAGTGCTCGCACCTTTGCCAACTTTGCATCATCGTGATTTGTCCTGTGGGCCGCCGCAGCTAAGAGAGAGCTGCTGCCGCTGAGTGCCCGCACCTTTTCCAGCGTTGCATCATTGTGAGTCGTCCTGTGGGCCGCCGCAGCTGGAGAGAGCTGCTGCCGCTGTGAGCCCACCACGGAGCTGCACGGCGAGAGTCATTGCCACCACCAGCCCGGACCGCCGCAGCCGCGTGCTGCTGCCGCTGAGAGCCCGCCTGTCCCCCAGTGCCCGAATCCTTGTGAGTGCACGTTGCAGACCACTGCAGTCGAGAGTTGTGGTCGCTGGGAGTCCGCCTGTCACCATCTCCGCTTCTTCGAGAAGCTACGTGCTGTGTCCCCGTCCAACGGCAGGTATCTGGTGCGCAACGGTTCACGTAGACCCAGGCCTTGAACTCAGTCAGTGCCACGTTCTGGTGAATACGTTATTGCCTTTTTAAGTCCCTACTGATTTACGTGCATTGTGACTGGTTAAAACGCTTTTGAGAGTCTCGTGCTAAACCTTAGATAAAGACACTATTTTTCTATACCTACTTGAGTTGTGTCCTTTTGTGGTGTCGTTACTGCCTTATTGTGCATGGTCATAAATGCTTCACACACTGCCTCTGAGATAGGCCTAACTGCTCGTGCTACGTTACCACAGGGTTGAGCAGGGGTTATCAAAGGGGTAGCCCACTTGCCCTGACTTAGGAAGAAGGGTCCCTATTTGGACATTGGCGCCAGCCATTGCCAACTAGAGACCCCCATTTCTAACATTGGCGGTCAGCGGTGAGGATCAGGACTTGCATTTATGATCCACGTACAATAACTGGTAGACGCCACTAGTGAGTACAGACCAAGCGCAGCCACTCGCGGATTTTTCCCTCTTCGAATTTTTTTCTTGGTTGGTTGTTCTAGTATTGAATTGTTGATCGCAGCCATGAGTACTGCTAATATGGAAAGGCCAACATCCAATGCTTCGGAAGATCTCACCTTTGAGGAGGAAAGATTAGATACCTATACTGCCAGACAGCTGAAGTCATTTTGTAAGCAATTCGCAGTCCCCGTGATAGGTCTCGCTAGGAAGGAGGAGTACCACAAGGTGCTGAAGGCCTGGTGGGAAGCGAGAGAGTCCGCTGGGGATGAGGAAGACAATGCTGGAGGGCAGCAGGATGATGAAGTAGAGGGGGAGATAGGAACACCCTCCAATCCAGGTACTAGTGTATCCCAAAGGAGCCTGACCCCAGAAGAGCTGGAGGACAGGGAGAGAGATAGGAGGCATAGTTTGGAGATGGCTAAATTGGAAGGTTAGAAGGACCTTGAGAGTAAGAAGTTAGACATCGAGAAGAATCGATTGTCGATGGAACTTGAGAAAATGAGAATGGAGCATGAGAGAATGTTGATGGAGATAGAGATCAGGGCGAGGAGTGTCCCGGTCTCCCCCTCTGGTGGCAGCATACCTTTAGTAACTCCTGAGAGTAGAGTTTATATTCCTAAGGATGTCATTAAGGATTTTCACAAGAGTGAGGATATTGGGCAATGGTTTGCCGCATATGAGATAGCAATGGTGTCCCACCGGGTCCTGAGAAGGATTGGGGAGCGGGATTGTGGGGGCGCTTTGTGAGTGATGGTAGGGATACCCTGTTGGACCTGCCTGAGGAGAGCAGGATGGTGTATGCCCATATGAAAGACACTTTGATGACCCGTTATGGTTTGACCCCAGAAATGAACAGGCAGAGGTTTAGGACCTGTAAGAAGTTAGAGGGTACCACGTGGGTTGAATATGTGTCTTTTTGCTGCAGAGCAATGGATCGCTGGGTAAAGGGTAGCAAAGTGGAAATTTTTGAGCAATTGTATGATTTGTTTGCGTGGGAGCATTTTTCTAGTAACTGTTTTCCAGAGCTACGCCAGCACCTGATTGATAGCAAGCTGACTAACCCTAGGAAGCTTGCTGAGGAGGACGGACCGCTGGGTGTACACCCGGGTCCACAAAGGTTTTGTGGGAGACTTCGCCAGAGATGGGCAGGGTCCCCAGCAGAGAAGTGGGGGGACAAGGGTAAGCCGAGGGAGTTCCAGAGAGGGCCCCAACGTAATTCCCAAGGGAACCAAGCAGTGGTGTCCCAGCCTCCCCCTGAGAAGAAGCCAGTGTCCCCGACAGGTAAAGCCTGTTCAGAGGGGGCCACTCACTTGTTTCAAGTGTGGTCAAGTGGGCCACCGGTATTATGATCCCCAGTGTCCCCAGAGGGACCACAATACATCCCCTCGTGCACCACCCCATGCACCATCCCACCAGATTGCCAGTGTAGCCCTGGGGGGGATGAGGTAGAGGTCCAAGGTGGTTGGGATCCCGTAGAGTTAACCCTTGTCTCGCTAGGAGACTTTGAGAAGGTCCCTAACCCCACACTGCCTAGTAACACTAAGAAGAACCGGCAGTGGGTGACCATCAATGGCCATAGGGTGGAGGCTCTCAGGGACACCGGAGCTAGTGTGACTGCTGTCAGCTCCCGGTTGGTGTCCAAAGAGCAGGTTGACCCACATGCATTCTGCCCCGTAGTGTCAGCAGACAACTCAGAGAGCCAGTGTGAAGTGGCTCAGGTTCCCTCCAGTGGGGGGTCTCAGGAACTCTTCAAGGGGCTGTGAGGCCCACCATGCCTGTAGACTGTCTGTTGGGCAATGATCTAGAGAGCTCCCCGTGGGCTACGGTGGAGAGAAAGTCTCATTTGGAAATGTTGGGTCTGCCTGAGTGGGCGTGTGCGACCACTCGGTCCATGACAGCTCAGAAGGATGTTCAGGAGGGTCTGGAGCCTGAAAGTATGGCCCAGGCAGCTGCCTTAAAGAGAAGGGGTAGGGGGCGCGAGAAACCGCCCCCGCGGTTCCCACGGTCCCGGAGGGCAAGCAGACCTTGAGGGGATGCCCTGGAACCTACAGGGGGACAAGTGGCTGAACTGGGGGACCTACCGGAGCTGACCCATTGGCAGCAGGAAGGAGGGCCCTCAGGGAGGAATTTTGCGAGCAACAGAGAACCTGCCATTCTCTTGAGGGGGTGTGGCGACAGGCCGCCGCCCAGGCAGCAGGTGATCAGACAGGGTCACATTGGATCTATTGGGAGAACTCCTTTACAGCGAGCCTAAGGTTGCTGACCCTGGGTCAGCCCGTGTGCTGGTGGTACCCCAGCGCTTCAGGACCATCCTACTGGGGTTGGCTCATGATGTGTCACTGGCCGGACATCTGGGGCAGACCAAGACCTTTGAGAGGCTGGTCACCCACTTCTATTGGCCCCAGATGCGCAGGAGCTCAGATGCTCACTGCAGGACGTGTGAGACTTGCAAGGCAAGTGGGAAGAGTGGGGGAAGATTAAGGCCCCACTACAGCCCTTTCCTATTGTGAGCACCCCATTCGAGACAGTGGGCATTGATATTGATGAACCTGTTGCCCATGGCTGTCTTGGGATCCAGAGGCCTCTGGATCCCAAGACAGCCATGGGCAACAGAGTTCATCCTGATCTTGGTGGACCATGCCACCAGGTACCCTGAGGCCATCCCGCTCAGGACAGTGACTGCCCCCGTGGTGGGACGGGCACTGATGGGGATTTTCTCCCATGTGGGATTCCCCAGAGAGGTGGTGTCTGATAGGGTAACTAACTTCATCTCCAAGTACATGAAGTCTCTGTGGGAGGAGTGTGGGGTAACATATAAGTTCACCCTCCTTACCCCCCAGGGTAATGGGCTGGTTGAGAGATTCAACCGGACCCTCAAGGGCATGATTATGGGCCTAGGTGAGCCCATGAGGCGTGAAGTGGGATGTCCTCTTGCCATGCCTGTTGTTTGCTTACCGTGAGGTGCCACAGAAGTCCTTAGGGTTCAGTCCCTTTGAGCTGCTCTATGGTCACCCGGTAAGAGGGCCTCTGGGTCTGGTCAAGGAAGGCTGGGAGCAATCTCCCAGGAAACCTCCCCAGGATGGGTTTAGTTACATGCTGGCCTTCAGGAACCAGACTCGGCGTTTCAGGAAACTTGCTGAGGCAAACCTGGAAGCCAGCCAGGAAGAGATGAAACGCTGACACGATCAGAATGCCACTCTGATTGAGTTTCAGCCTGGACAGAAGATTTGGGTCATGGCCCCGGTGGAGCCCTGTGCGCTCCAGGATAGGTGGACCGGCCCCTTTGATGTGGTGAAGCGCAAGAGTCCTGTTACCTACGTGGTGGACTTGCAGTCTCCCAGGAACCCCTTGCGGGTCCTACATGTTAACTGCCTGAAGCCCCACTTTGAGAGGTCTGAAGTGGGCATGCTCTCCTGGGATGGAGGAGGAGAGCGAGCCCCTTCCTGACCTCCTGTGTGCAGGGGAGTGAGATGGATCAGTGGAGGGTTTGGTCCTCTCCACCACACTGACCCCTGAGCAGCAGGGTGATTGTCGCCAACTGTTGGGGCAATTCAGTGATCTGTTCTCCCTGGTACCTAGTGTCACTGATTGGTGTGTCCATGACGTGGACACTGGGGGCAGTCCTCCCATTAAGCACAAGGCTTGCCGAGTGACTGACCGGGTAAGAGGCCTACATTAAGGATGAGGTTACCAAAATGTTTGCCCTTGGGGTGATTGGAGTCCTCCTAGCAGCCCTTGGTCCAGCCCAGTGGTCCTGGTACCAAAGCTGCAGCGTCTGGTACCACCCCAGATCTTCGGTTCTGCGTGGACTATCGGGGCCTCAATTCAGTCACGAAGACTGACGCGCACCCCATCCCCAGAGCTGATGAGCTCGTAGATCGGTTAGGGGCTGCAAAATACCTCAGCACATTTGATTTGACGTCTGGGTATTGGCAGATCGCCTTGACCGAGGGAGCAAAGGAGAGGTCAGCATTCTCCACACACCGATGGGCACTACCAGTTCTGGGTGATGCCATTTGGAATGAAGAATGCCCCTGCCACCTTTCAGAGGATGGTCAACAGGGTGTTGGTTGGGCTGGAAGACTTCAGTGCCGCCTACCTGAATGACATTGCGGTGTTTAGCTCCTCTTGGGAGGACCACCTGCACCACCTCTGGGAGGTATTGATGGCACTGCGGAAGGCAGGCCTCACAATCAAAGCCAGTAAGTGCCAGATTGGGCAGGGTTCTGTAGTGTATTTGGGGCACCAGGTGGGGAGCGGCCAGGTGGCGCCCCTTCAGCCCAAAATTGAAACTATCCTGGCGTGGGAACCCCCAAGACTCAGACGCAGGTGAGAGCCTTCTTAGGACTCACTGGGTACTACAGGAGGCTTGTCAAGGGATATGGCAACATTGTTGCACCCTTGACTGAGCTGACTTCTAAGAAGCAGCCAAAGAAGGTAAACTGGACTGACACCTGTCAGAACGCTTTTGATGCCCTGAAGACTGCCATGTGCAACGCACCTGTGCTTCAGGCGCCCGACTTTCAAAGGAATTTGTTGTCCAGACAGACGCCTCAGAGCATGGTATAGGGGCTGTTCTGTCACAGATCAATGAGGAGGGACTAGACCAACTGGTAGCCTTCCTAAGCAGGAGGTTACTTCCCCGGGGAACAGAGGTGGAGTGCAATTGAGCGTGAGGCATTTGCTGTGGTCTGGGCGCTGAAGAAGCTGAGACCATATCTGTTTGGGACTCACTTCCGGGTTCAGACAGACCACAGGCCCCTTAGATGGTTGATGCATATGAGGGTGAGAATCCCAAGTTGTTGAGGTGGTCCATTTCCCTACAGGGTATGGATTTCACGGAGGAACACCGCCCTGGTACAGAACACGCCAATGCTGACGGTCTGTCCAGATTTTTCCGCCTTAGTGATGAGAACTCCCAAGGGAATGGTTAGTTCTCCCCACATTTCAGCTGGAGGGGACGCGTGTTAGACCTGGCATCATTGGCGCGGGTCTCCCTTCCTCTTTCAGCTTCCTATCTTTTATGGTGGCTGGATTTAGATGCTCTGGGCGCTGTGCCACTGCCAATCAGTGCCACAGCGCGCATGCTCCCTGTGTAAAGATAACTGTATGAATTGGGATAACCATAATAGGCTCGTTTGGTTTGCCTGTCAGTCCCTAGTATAAGTGCACTGTGTGTGCCCAGGGCTGGTAGACCAAATACTGCTGGTGGGCCTGCAGCGCTGATTTGCGCTACCCACCGAAGCAGCTTTTAAAGTATGTCTGTGTAGCATGTTCTAATAGCGAGTTACCCGCCATTTCACTGTTTACTATTGTGAGGCTATCCGTTCTAATAGACCAGAATGGGCAGGCTCAGTATTACATCCCATAATCCTACCTGCCCCCAGGAACCTGATAGGAAATTCGAATTTGATATGTTTAAGCTCAGGACATTGAGATACATCTTTTAGTAAGGATCATTTGCATAGCCCGTGTTCGTAAATGCCTCTGCTAGAAACGAGGTATTTTCTTGCCTAAGCTTTCCTGTAGGCTTTGCTAGTGTGTGTATTGGCCGTCTGGTTTTGGAGCAGCAGGGCCAGCTGGGTCAGACCTGGCTGGAGAGAGAGATCGGCATTTAGAGTATGGGGAGGGGTGACTCTTTGATCTGAGCAGGGCCGTGCTTGGCAAGGTGAATGATGGCTCGCCTCCCACTGGGCGTCTAATAGCAGACCCCCTGATTCTCAAAGGGCAGGATGTCGCCTCGTAAACCAAGTGCTCCCCGACCCCACTGAACTGGTTCTGGCTGGATTCAGTGATTTGTGACTGTAGAGAACAAAGACTTTTTAGGTATAAAACGCTGCGCTGAAACCTGTTTCAAGTGTGTTCCTTCTGGATGTCAAGACGAAACTCTGTCTGAGTGAACAGAGGAAAGGACTTTGAAACTTTCACCAAGCTTGCTGAAGAAACTACCCGAGGGCCTGAATTGAGAGCGCCTCCTGCTGAAGTCTCAGGGACATTAGACTTCACCCCGTCAGCTGTCTGAATTCCTGTGCTAGGGATTCTACTTGCAGGTGAGGCCTCCGTCGAGTAATCCAGAACCTCTAGTTCTACTTTGAGGAACGCGGACTGGTAACCCTTGTTAACTGCGTGTGTGGGCCGCCGCAGCTAGAGAGAGCTGCCGCCGCTGAGCTCCCGCCTTAATTTGAACCTTCGGAACCTTCGCTGAACCTGTGTGGGCCGCCGCAGCTAAGAGAGAGCTGTTGCCGCTGAGTGCCCGCACTTGTGTCAGCTGTGCATCATCGCGATTCGTCCTGTGGGCCTCCGCAGCTAAGAGAGAGCTGTTGCCACTGAGTGCCCGCACTTGTGTCAGCTGTGCATCATCGTGATTCGTCCTGTGGGCCGCCGCAGCTAAGAGGAGAGCTGTTGCCGCTGAGTGCCTGCACTTGTGTCAGCTGTGCCTCATCGTGATTTGTCCTGTGGGCCGCCACAGCTAAGAGAGAGCTGCTGCCGCTGAGTGCTCGCACCTTTGCCAACGTTGCATCATTGTGATTTGTCTTGTGGGCCGCTGCAGCTAAGAGAGAGCTGCTGCCGGTGAGTGCTCGCACCCTTGCCAACGTTGCATCATTGTGATTTGTCCTGTGGGCCGCCGCAGCTAAGTGAGCGCATGCTGCCGCTGAGTGCCCGCACGTTTGCTAACTTTGCCTCATCGTGATTTGTCCTGTGGGCCGCCGCAGCTAGCAGAGAGCTGTTGGCGCTCAGTGCCCGCACTTGTGTCAGCTGTGCATCATCGTGATTTGTCCTGTGGGCCGCGCAGCTAGAGAGAGCTGCTGCCGCTGAGTGCTCACACCTTTGCCAACTTTGCATCATCGTGATTTGTCCTGTGGGCCACCGCAGCTAAGAGAGAGCTGCTGCCGCTGAGTGCCCGCACCTTTGCCAATGTTGCATCATTGTGAGTCGTCCTGTGGGCCACCGCAGCTAAGAGAGAGCTGCTGCCGCTGTGAGCCCACCACGGAGCTGCACGACGAGTCATAGCCACCACCAGCCCGGGCCGCCGCAGCCGCGTGCTGCTGCCGCTGAGAGCCCGCCTGTCCCCGAGTGCCAGAATCCTTGTGAGTGCACGTTGCAGACCACTGCAGTCGAGAGTTGTGGTCGCTGGGAATCCGCCTGTCACCGTCTCCGCTTCTTCGAGAAGCTACGTGCTGTGTCCCCGTCCAACGGCAGGTATCTGGTTCTCAACGGGTCGCGTAGACCCAGGCCTTGAACTCAGTCAGAGCCACTTTCTGGTGAATACGTTATTGCCTTTTTAAGTCTCTACTGATTTACGTGCATTGTGACTGGTTAAAACGCTTTTGAGAGTCTTGTGCTAAACCTTAGATAAATACACTATTTTTCTATACCTACTTGAGTTGTGTCCTTTTGTGGTGTCGTTACTGCCTTATTGTGCATGGTCATAAATACTTCACACACTGCCTCTGAGATAGGCCTAACTGCTCGTGCTACATTACCACAGGGTTGAGCAGGGGTTATCAAAGGGGGTAGCCCACTTGCCCTGACTTAGGAAAACGGGTCCCTATTTGGACATTGGCGCCAGCCATTGCCAACTAGAGACCCCCATTTCTAACAGGTGCCATGCAGTCTCCCTGTGTCATGTCCATCAATGCCTCCAAGTCACTGGAGATGAGTGTGGGCAATTGGCCAGGCAGACTGAAGCCAGGGGTTAACTTTTGGTTCGTGCTGTGTGCCTATAAGCTCTGGAGAGCTTGACCAGAGCACTACCGACCCCTTGCTGTGTGGCCCAACTGCGCTGAAAATTTAAAGGCTGTAGCATAGAGGTGTCTGCCTAGGGTGCCCTCAGGAATTAGAGAACTCAGAACTGCACCAGAGGTGCCACAGAGGAAGTTCTACTGCGAAGCAGAGAGTCTGTATCCCCTATCACTTTGTGCTGTAGATAGCACCTGGCAGTCAAAGCTCTGAAGATATCGGCACCCAATTGGGCTACTGCTGTCATGTCCCAGGACAGCGCCTGGCAGTGTACCATTGACAGCGGAGCCCCACACCTGAAGAAGAAGATCAACAACTGTCTTCAACTGTGGAGGCCCAGTGCACTAACCAACTCTCACTGTAATGACTAACCCAGGCCTAATGAATCCCTGAGGCCTGCTTCCACTGGCCGACCACAGGACTCCGGCACAGGCTGTTGGACTTGGCCCTTTTTGCAGGGTCATCCCAGAACTTTTTGCCTTCCTCCTGTATGTTTTCTGACCTGTTGTTGGTTGTTTTATGACTCTGGGCACTTTATCACTGCTGATCAGTGCTAAAGTGCATGAGCTCTCTAAGGTAAACTTGGAAAGATTGGTCTACACATGTTTGGCATATTTAATTTACCTAGCAGTCCCTTGTACAGTGGTATCCCATATACCCAGGGCCAGTAAATTAAATGCGATCGGTGGACTTGCAGCGCTGCTTGCGCCACCCACCAAAGTAGCCTTTCAAACCTGTCTCAGGCCTCTGCCACTGCAGGGCCTGCATGCACAGTTTACTGCTGCTGTGACATGGCACATAAAGTGGTTGCCACGTCTGCAACTCCTCTTTTACTACATGCCAGTCACTCCTAAGTTAGGTCCTAGCTAGCCCATGGGCAGGGTGCAGTGTAGGTAAAAGCTAGGACATGTGCCTTAAC
This sequence comes from Calotriton arnoldi, assembly GCA_963921515.1. NCBI lineage: Eukaryota > Metazoa > Chordata > Amphibia > Caudata > Salamandridae > Calotriton > Calotriton arnoldi. Next base: position 1,829,660 of record CAWUFW010002372.1, read on the forward strand.
TGTGTGGCATGTCCTGGTAGTGACAAACAGCCTATTTGGTTTCTCACTGCTGTGAGGCTGCCCTCTTAAAGGGATGCATTGAAGATTCCCTTATATGTGCTTCAGTGGTAATTCCTGACATGAGAGGGATAGCGTGATCAAGTTTGGTATGTTTGGAATAGTAGTGATAAATCCTGCTTATTGGTGAAAGCAGATTTATTATTACTATTTTAGAAATGCCACTTTTAGAAGAGGGCATTTCTGTGTGCTATGTGTCTTTGTGCCTGCCTGATGTGTATTGACCGTCTGGTTCTGACTGACAGGGGGAGAGGGGATGTACATTCCCTCGAGCCAGTCCCTGGGGGGGATTAGGTGTGTCCTGCCCTGCCTGGGTGACTCAGCGCCTGGCTGAATAGACCTTGGCTAAATTTAGAGTAGCTGGAGGAGTTTCCCCTGGCTCCTGATATGTCTGGTCTGCATTTGGAGTATTGGGAGGAGTAGCACCTGCACCTGAATAGGGCTGTGCCTGCCTTCCACAATGATGGCTCCGCCCCCCCTGTGGTGTGTCTGGGGCCAGGGCTTACACTTTGAATGGGGAGTGTTGTGCACTGTTAATTATATTTTCTAAGTTCCCCCAGAACTGGTTTAAACTGGACTCAGGGCCCTGTGCCAGGGCAGAACAAAGACTGTTGGCACTATAAGTTCTGGGGCTGTGACCCCATGTCTGTTGAACTTTGGAAACTTCTTGAACTTCTGGAACTTGGAGAACTGAGGAGAGCACACTGCGTAGACTGCAGTGTGCCAGGAGGAACCACCACTTGGGATGATCCGGTTGCCTGCTGGGTAGCTGGAAGGACTGCTACCCTGCTAAGGGACCCTGTGTGCTGGCCTGCCTGTGCCCTGTTCTTTGTCCCAGTGATCTTCAACGGCTCTGGTAGTCTGCCCTGGGGATGGGAAACGATAGCGCATGTAGAGCGCTGCGCCGTTCACTCTCTCTCGCCTGAGACCAAAGTTGGCATTGGGCGATTTTCCTTCCCAGACGGGAGGAGCATTTTTGTTGCTCTACTCCCTGATAAGTAAGGGTGGGGTGCTGCTTCTCCCCACTGTTGGTGTGGACCGGCGTGGAGTGAAACACAGTAGTTTTACCCACATTTTTACTTAAAAGAGAGCCGGAGGTGTCCTTTTGTGGCCCCCATGAGGCGCGTGGTGAGCGCAGTGACTTTTCCCCATGTCCTGGGGCAAGTGTCGGAGGAGCGCTGTCGGCGTTCCGCAGGTGCGGGCAGTACTGCACCCTCTCTATAAGGTCCTGGAGGAATGGGAGGGGAGAGCTGAGGGAAAGAAGCGCTCTCCCTCTCACTGCTGGTAGTGGCCGTGAAAGGAAGTCGGAGCCCCGCTGGCTGCCATCCGGAAGAGGAAACCAGGCAGAGAGAACTGGCCGCATGGCAGAGCCTGTTTGTGGGCGTGGCCAAGCCGCGTTCCCAAGCTGCCAAAGGAAGAAGTGGAGCCAATAGAGACTCCGCTCTGTGTCAGCTGGGCACTCTGGGTTTGAGCGGTCGAGCCCCGAAGTGCGTGGCAGTCACCAGGCCAGCGGTGAGTAGAGACGGATGAGGGTCTCCTGTGTGGTGAGCCCCTCGGGCCCACCGTTGCGAGCCAGACCACGGGGAGAAGCCTGGAGATTGCTGACATATGGGGAGGAGGGGCACCGCTGGCCTGCAGTAGTGGCTGGGCCCTTTCCCCGTTCTATTGGTAGCTGTGTCCCGTGTCGGGGGCGGTTGCCCCTCACCTCTAGGAAGCAATAGGGGGAAACCTCGAAGGAGGCCCCCACCCCTCATTGGGACTGAGGATTAGGAGGGAAGGAACCCTCCGGGATTACCACATTTTCTAAAGTAGGAGGGCAGGAGGCCCCAAAGCCTACTGGTAAAAGTATAGAACCCCCGCCTAACCTGTCATAAGAGCACAGGCGCCGCTGTTAGTGTTGTCCAAGGTTTGCTCCTCCTGTACAGTGATAAGGTTTATGCCTAATGCCTGCTGCTTATATGCGTGTGGTGTTGCATTGTCAAGGTTGGCACCCTACGCACCACCATGGTGATCTGCATCATTGGCCTAAGGTGGGCCTGATGTATTTATGATGTGTGCCCTGCTACAAATGTTTACAATGGTGCACTGCTAATTATGATTATGCATAATGGGTTATGCTGAGTACAGTTCCTACCAGTAGTTACTGGGTGGGGACAACTGTGAAGTTTATGACCATTGACCGATTGGCCAGTGATTTAGGTAATCCCTGTGAAGTCATGACAAGTGCCTACTGGTAATATATGTGATTGTGTTCTAATGTGTTTTTATGGATAATACAAAGACTATTTTTATATAACCTTGTGTGGAGTTTCTTTTGTGGTGTGTCTAGTGTGTCTCTGCTGTGTGAGTGTGTTGCGTAAACGCTTTACACATTGCCTCTGGGATAAGCCTGACTGCTCGTGCCAAGCTACCAAGGGGTGAGCAGGGGTTATCTTCGGTGTGTAACTCACTTGCCCTGAATAGAGTGGTGGGTTCTGCCTGGATTAGGTGCATACCCTAGCCAAATAGAAACCCCATTTCTAACACAGGCCAACTAACAGAAGCACCTGCTCCTGCCATGACATTCCAGAAACTCACAGTGCAGCCAGAAGCCACTCGCTGAAAGTTGAACTGCTGTGTGCTATGCGTCCCACCACTGATGGACCCACCACTCGCAGGAATGTTTTACACGGTCACCGAGCTGCACCAGCTTGAACAGATGAGAGACTAACAGGGCCGAGTGCCTTGAGTGACTTTGTGCTAAGAGAAGTGAGAGGAGAACGCTGCAATCCAAACTAGAGCCTGTGCCAAAGAATCCACAAGATCATGTGACTAATTAAATGGAGGAGGAGGTGGGTAGGCAGCCTAAAGGGGTAGCACTCACTTTGAAGTATATAAAATTCACACCCACAAATTGGGTATTCCAGCATGAATATAGGGTGTAATATTTTGCTTTCTGTTTTATAAAGTGCTTGTCTTTTATAAAGAGTAGCACTGGACTGGACAATAATTATTGCCTGCTGGGGAGGTCTTGAATGCTAAACCAGAGTAACCCCATACAAACGTCTCTGAGAAGCCTGTGACTGCTCTCTATCTTTACCACTGTCTGTGAGTCAAGTTGTGGAAAGGTTTACTTGGCTCAGTTTGCTGAGCCATAGAAGAGCACGCCCTGGGAAAGTACAGGCAAATGGCCCTAACCCTCATGAGTGTCGCCCTTGGCCCTGCCTGCCTCATGGCCTCCTGAATCGGGTCTGATCCACATAAATTGGATACTCCTGCTTGGAGCCAGCATTATCACTACCCCCAGTGGGAGCCATCACCTTGGATGAAGCCCGTGTCTGCACTACAGCCAGAGTATGACATTTGAAAAGGAACCACCCTAAACTGGTTTCTGAACTTAGGAAATTGGATCAACATCCCCTGTCTCAAAAATAAATATAAAGGTGGGACCCAGATCATCCCACTCTGTTTCAGTTTCAAGTTCTTGACCATGGAATGTAGTGCTCTGCAGCGTACCTGAAGCGCTGCTGTGATCCAGGGCTGGTGTTTGCATGACAGCCAGTCTCCTAGAGGTGAAGGGACATCACCTAAAGCCTGCACAAATTACTGGAGAAGCTGTGGGTCTGACAAGCGACTAGAAGCATGCTCAGAGAGGGAAGTAATATTCCTGGCTCCACAGGAAGAGAGGCTGTATAAAAGGAGAAGCTAGCCATGGTAATGATGTGTGGAGCACCCAAAAGAGCCTACTTGTACCGTGAGCGTGACTGACACAGTCCTAAGCAGTATGAGGTCATGCAACCTTTCTGTGTGGGCCATTTGGCAATTGTAAGCATTCTCGTTGAATGGAAGCCTTTAGTCATATGATTTATGATACTCGCAGCCTCTTCTACAGTGGGGCTTAACCTCTTTTTGACCTTTTTTCAATCATTTTAGCCAATATATTGCATCTGATCCTCACTGTTTTATTTCTTGTTTGCTATTTAAATGTTTATTGTCATTTTTCACAGCAAAAGGTTTTACAAACATTTGTGTCACATTACAGATTATCACTCTAATTTCTAATACATTAGACAGACCGTCTTCACCAAGGTAAACTCTTTTTCATGTATATTTACAATGCTCCAACCTCATAGCTATTTTTCTTTCATATCTCTCCCTCGGTCAAACCCATGTTACCACCTCAAGTTCAGTCACCACTTGTGTGCACATTCCAGATTTAGCTTGCATGGCTCCTTGCCAGTGGAGGGGTTTCTCCGGTCCTCTTACCACAATGCCTCTATAGGGCTAATGATTGTGTGGCCTTTGCTGGCTTTGCCGAGCTCAGAAATAGAATGCGATTTGGAATTAGGATGTGCTGCTGCAGGCATTTCCTTCCCCTGAGGGTGCTCTCTGACTTCTGCTTGTATAAAGCCCTCTCTCTTGTTGCCATCACAAGGTGGTGGTCGACATTCTTTCTCCTCATACAGCCTGGTATGGTATGAGCCAAAGTATGTAACACATCCTTTTACACAAACATAGATGCAGGGTTTCATAGAGCACATTTTGAATGCGCCCATCTTAGTACCTTTGTATTGGGGGTTGGTCAGTGGCCGTTTGCTTCTGCCCTTCAGACTATGCCACTTAATTTGTGCAGGATCTGTTTGCAGATGTAATCGAAGAGGTCTTTAAGCAGGGCCCATAATCACATGCAGGAGAGTAACAGTGACAGTGTTAGTCTAATGTACTCTCTGGGGTACTTGGGATGATCCTTTAGGGGTTACAGGTGCAAATTTTAACAAAGAAATAGGCTGGCAAGAGTAACTTTTTGCACAATGACCAGGCGGCTACCTATTGATGCTTTTAACCTGTGATCATTTCACCATCTATGTGCTTTGTTTTATTTGTTGCAACTCCACCCGTGCACGCATAGCCTGTCATAGTATCAATAGTCGATTTAAGAGTCAATTTTATAAACAAATAGAGTAAAGGAATAGCTAACAAATGTCTAGCTAAAGTCTTAGGACCACAGTTAGCCACCAACCAGTTGCTTTTTTCCCATGATAGAAGCTATTTCTCCTTACCGTAGAACAGTGGCGGCTGGTGACATTTGAAAACGGTGAGCCGTAAAACAATTGTCGTACTTCACTGCGGCGAGCGAGCCTGAATCACCTACGGGGGGGTTCGGGGAGAAACTTTTGAAAAAAGAGTGGGCAAATGGTGCATTTTCAAGCAAACCAGAAGGTGTGAAGAACAGCCCTGGAATGCTTTCTACCCAGAACTCAGGATCCTTCCCACCTGGCAGTGCCAAAGGAAAAAATGAAAACCTGCCTCTTCAAGGAGGCTTTTCTAGCCCTCTACAAAACTCACAGGATGCCTCCCATCCCATGCAAGGAAAAAGTCCCTGAAAAATGTTAAAGTGCCGCAGAGGAGCTCTGTGAACTGAGTAAAGAACAAGTGACCTGAGCCTGTCATATTTTGTTCATCCTGTGCGTATGTAGGGGTTTTGGTTACACATGAAATACATAGACTCAATATCCAAAACAGCATTGCAAAGTGGCCACCAGCCAAAAGTCAGCGCACAACAATTCAATTAAATACATAAATAAATGAAGTGAGAGAGATCCCGCTTAAGCGCAGCGACTGATGTAAGGATAAGAACACCACTCTGATCATCTGCCCTCAGTACCCCTCTTCCATCTCTCATGTGCACAGGGCTCTCTGCCCTCAGTACCCCTCTTCCATCTCTCCCATGCACAGGGCTCTCTGCCCTCAGTACCCCTCTTCCATCCCTCCTGTGCACAGGGCTCTCTGCCCTCAGTACCCCTCTTCCATCTCATGTGCACAGGGCTCTCTGCCCTCAGTACCCCTCTTCCATCTCTCCTGTGCACAGGGCTCTCTGCCCTCAGTACCCCTCTTCCATCTCATGTGCACAGGGCTCTCTGCCCTCAGTACCCCTCTTCCATCTCATGTGCACAGGGCTCTCTGCCCTCAGTACCCTCCCTCTTCCATCTCTCCCATGCACAGGGCTCTCTGCCCTCAGTACCCCTCTTCCATCTCTCCCATGCACAGGGCTCTCTGCCCTCAGTACCCTCCCTCTTCCATCTCTCCCATGCACAGGGCTCTCTGCCCTCAGTACCCCTCTTCCATCTCTCCCATGCACAGGGCTCTCTGCCCTCAGTACCCCTCTTCCATCTCATGTGCACAGGGCTCTCTGCCCTCAGTACCCCTCTTCCATCTCATGTGCACAGGGCTCTCTGCCCTCAGTACCCCTCTTCCATCTCATGTGCACAGGGCTCTCTGCCCTCAGTACCCCTCTTCCATCTCTCCTGTGCACAGGGCTCTCTGCCCTCAGTACCCCTCTTCCATCCCTCCTGTGCACAGGGCTCTCTTCCCTCAGTACCCCTCTTCCATCTCTCTCCTGTAAGGGTGACCAGATGACTCCCTGTCAACGGGACAACAGTTTTCCAGTCCTGGGATTTAATTTAAGAAATAGATGCGTTCTGGAAAGGAGAAGATAGTGCTATTGGCTTAATGGAGTCAAACCGAACACCCGATTAAATTAATTACGGATTAAAGGACAGCAGAAGATTCGAAAACGTGACATGGAGCCATATGTACATTCTAACTGGAGGGATGCAAAAACATAGAAGGGTCTTCGTCTCAGCTCACTTTCTATTCAGTATGTGTCAAGCGTGTACTATGTTATCAACAAGTGCACAGCGCTTTTAACTTTATTGTGAGTGTATATTTAGCAAGCTGCGCTGCAAAGTCTCCAGAGAATCGAGCGGATTCAAGTGTATATTTATAACAGCTGCAGGCTGTGTGTACGGGACGGAATAAAGAGCGATATTTGTGTAATAAATGGCATGAAATCCATAATATGGCTGCACGTGAGCAACGCACATAGAGTCCTCACTTACTAGGAAAGAGCAGAGACAATGCACGGAACAGCATAAAAAACAGGGACCGGCACAGCTGAAAACAGAAGTTTGAAAATGCTCCCTGGAAATCGAAAGAGTTCTTACTTTCCACTCCACACAGACCACTCACAACTCCACCCAGCAGCAGGACCCTCCCAGGAGTTATGTAACAGTGCACAGAAGCCTGTCACTAAACCACGAGGCTACAGGGAAGATAATACATAAAGGCACGGATAGGCACATTTATCTTACGCCCAAACACGTTTAAAGCGCTCAGCTCCTAAGGACTGCATGGGATACAGCGCTTTATGGAGACCTTCACTGATGTCTTAACGGCGCTTCTGTGAAACGATCCCAGCCAGTCTGGGCTCTTAGCAATTAAAATGTTTAATTAAGCACTGCCTCTTCATTCTGCCGTCTCTCTTGCCGCTGTCTGCCAGGGCGGCATGCCGAAAAGCGCCTCTCCTGCCGAACTCTAAAGGCACAAATCCACAAAACTTAAACTTCTCTATCTCCAGTAACAGACACCCCCAGCCCCCTCTATCTCCAGTAACAGACACCCCCAGCACCCTCTATCTCCAGTAACAGACACCCCCAGCTGTTCTCTATCTCATGTAACAGACACCCCGTGCCTCTCTTTACCTCAAGCATACACCCCCAGCCCCCTCTATCTCCAGGAACAGACACCCCGTGCCTATCTTTACCTCGTGCTGCGGGACACCCCAACTCTTCTCTATCTCCAGTAACAGACACCCCGTGCCTCTTTACCTCAAGCAGCAGACACCCCCACCCCCCTCTATCTCCAGTAACAGACACCCTGTGCCAATCTTTACCTCGTGCTGCGGACACCCCCAACTCTTCTCTATCTCCAGTAACAGACACCCCATGCCTCTCTTTACCTCAAGCAGCAGACACCCCCAGCCCCCCTCTGTCTCCAGTAACAGAAACCCCGTGCCTCTGTCTCCAGTAACAGACACATACCGCCCCTCTCTATCGCCAGTAACAGTCTCGAGTAACAGACACCCCGTGCCGAGTTTTTGATCTGAGTGCATTATGTTATAGCCTGTAAGGGCAAGGATAGTGAAGGTGTCATGCGTGACATGGGGCCCCCGGGAGTGCCAGTGAGCCTGGGCTGTGGCCCCTGCCTGCCTCTCTGCCTGCCCTGACTGCGCACATGTGTGACCAGCAGGCAGCGGTGCTTGGCTCGGTCAAGGGCCCTCTCGGCCCCTCCGAGTGACAAGTTCAGTGCCGCCAGAAGTGGGACTTGTGCGCCGAGAACCAGTCGCGGCTCGCGCTCCAATACTCGCGAGGGGGGTGTTGGGGGTCGCGCGCGGCACGGGGAGATTGAAATAAAGCAGCATTATTGAGCAAACTAAACTTACCGGGTCCGCACCGCCTCTGCGAGTCCTCCTGGGCCGGGGTTCGACTCCCGCCTTGGCAAGTACCGCCTGCGTCTCAGCCAATCCAGACGCTGCTCCAGCAGCAGCGCCAGGATTGGCTTGAGCAAGTAGTGCGCATGTTCTGCTTAGGGCTTAAAATGTTTTGCGACCAGCCCGAACATGCGCACTAGGCTGCTCATTAGAAGAGCGGCATGGAACAACCCTCGCTCTTCTAATGAGCAGCGCCTAGTGCGCATGTTCGGGCTAGTCGCAAATTTTTTAAGCCCTAAACAGAGCATGCGCACTCTTGGTGTGCGCTCCGCCGACCACCTGTGATACTTATGGTGGATGTCAATCAGACACTTGCAGCTGAACTCCTGTAGTGCTGCCCCGCCCCCTTCTGAGCCGACTGCCTCCGGCTCCGGCGGCCTGGGATAGATTGCATTGTGTGAGTGAGAGTCAGAGAGAGTGACGGCAACGCTCAGTGGGGCAACGCCCAAGCGCCCTAATGGACGCACCGCCCCTGCCGTAGAAGCCAAGATATAACATTTAAATATCTCTGTCTGATATTCCGTTATCTCTGTGGAGATGCACCCTAATTTGTGCAAGACATTATCTCATGATAAATAACACACAGTAACGACACCCTGAATGTCTTCTAGATATCTTCTTTCGATGTCCATCCATTTTCGACTCTGGACATGATATTATGAGATAATCTGCCCATACTCAATCCATTCTCTGCCTGGATCTAGACCCTAACTTACTGGTCAAATAGCCTAACTGTTCATTATTCTTCTATGTGCGTCAGGCGTGTTTGGTATTTCCTTCAGAGGCTATGATGAGGTATCTTCTAGATAAGGCTTGATCTATAACCTAACATTCCTATTGATTTTGGTTCCATTTGCCCTTGCATGCAAACAGATAAGGCAAAAACACACAACTATTGACCCGACGTTTTACGCTCCTGCTCATTTAGTTCAACCTAGTAATTCTCTTGCGGTGCTTCTAGTATCATAAGCACCAAAAATAGAAATGTTTATTCTAAAATGGGGGCCCACGTTTTAGTCACATGTTCAATGGCGGCAGCATCTTGCCCCAGGGTGTGGTCACTCTTAAAGAAGCAGTCTTTCCAATGTTCTTAAAAATGTGCATGTGTTATTAGTGCGAAACAGGTACATGCTGATTCTTGATGTCTAATATAAAAGGCTAAAGTGTGAAATCTGCAAACAAATGAACCATTTATATATAACTGAAATGTGCACCTATTTTTAGACGCAGATAGATGGCTTGTCCTTAAGCGCTCTATACAAATATTCAACTGATCATAAGCCACGATTTGATAATGAGAATAAAAATAAGGAATTGTTAGAAATATTATGTCCTGAGATCTAAATTTTGACCCAACTTTGTTATGGCTTGGCCTCTTACAACCTAAACTTTGCACTGCTCACCCTACAAAGAGGAGCCTTTGTATATGATTTCAAAAAGATGACAAATGTTCTCTTAAAACGTTTGCAAGGAGAGCAGAGCATCCATTTCCATTCTCCTTTCCTTTGCTCTCTCTGTTCCCATGTTCCCCTTTATCCATCGCCCCGTAGTTCTGACCTCCACCCGTGACGCTCTTCCCATCAAGCTCCGCTGCAGCCCCCGCTCCTGACTAACGAACAAGGAACAGGGGGCGGAGCAGGAGGTGGTGACGCCGAGGGTCAAAACTCCCATCACATTAGAAACTCTGCAAGCTACAGAAACAACTAAAGCCATCTCACAACAAAGGCGTCACAGGATGAAGCTGTGTGGAGGAGGAATAGCAATAACCTGTCAAGAAGCTGCTGAGGGAATCGGGGTGATGAAAGCGAGGCTTTCCATTGATTTCTACCTCGGCCCCTTCTGAGATCTTTTCATCTGATCACTGGATTCCCTTTCAGAAACACTCGCTAGAAACTGAAGCCACGGCGATCACATTAGGAATATATGAATGGTAATGGATGTGAGGACCGTCCTGGCTGGAAAATACATTATTCACTTATCGACTCCATTTTATTTCGATATTCTCAGGAATATTGCGAAATGGTCATAGACGAGGTCGCTTTATGTTAAGCGGAATATGCCCATGACCTCATCAGCAGCTCAAACTTCTCGAACGACAGACAGACTGTGCATGTGACGCAGTAAAAAGTAAACCGGGTTAGTATTTCTCATTACGTGAGAAGAAGCAGGACAGGAAGGGGCTTAAGGTGCAGTACTAAGGGAGAGGAGGGAGTATTGTGAGGGGTACTTAAAACTCAATATTTTGTAAACTAACCATTTTCTAAGACCTTTATAACATAGTCAAGAGTGTGTGTTATTTTCTGCATGTGTATGTAAAAGTTCCAAGTGAAATTCGACAAACTCCTCACCATATCTGACTTAAAGCACCTGTACCCAATTTGTTTACTACAGAGTACATTTCTAAGGGGGTGTAACACCCCCCACCCGAAGCTTTGCCCCTGTATGGGCTCTGCCCATGTATCTTATAGATTTACTCCCTGTCAGTACCTAATTTGAGCCGTTGGTTGCAAGTGGGGCCTACCGGCACTCACTTTTGGGTAGCAGCATTTATTTTTTCTCATCAGCCTTCGATCCAGAGCAAGAGAGAGAAAAACACAACAGTGGTAAGAAGGAGGAAAAGGAAGACGAGAAACAGTAACAAAATTAGAAAGCATGATGAAAAAGAACCCGCAAGAGTGACATAAACGAGACTGGTCTTGACGCATGAGGTGGAATCAAGACTACACAGTCTTAGTATTTGCACTCTTCCTTTTAATAGCGTTGGCCATGGGCTACTGAGCAAAACTTTGGCAGCACAATGCCCATTTTGCTCAATGACACATGTATGACTTGGACTACAACAACTAGCACCAAGAGCTTCTTGGTATCTAAAGATCGTTTTTTGTTGTCGACCCACACAGTTTGTTTCCACTCCTCAGGAGCATCCGTATGGTCATATTGTGGTATGAAACTAACTTCAGCAGATTGTGACCAAAGATGACAGTACCGGTAAACAGAGTTAAATCAGTAGTGTCCTTACCTTGATCTAGATTGAAACAATACGACTATCAGTCACTGTAATCCTTGTATGGCTTCAGCACAGTTAAATCAGGAGACCTTCTTAGTACACAGTGATTCAATTGAAAGAAGTGCAAGATACTGAAGAAGAAGAATGCTTTTCAGAAACATTCAGTTTCCTTCCAGTACCAGACATGATACACAGGCAGTATTAAGCTCTGACAGGCTTTTGAACATTTGGGCACACTAAAAAAGTAAGGGCCTGATTCACAGAACTAACTTACGTCAAAAACGTAAAGTTAGTACCTTTTGGTATTCACAGAATAACACTTACTCATTTTGGTATTCACAGAATGAACTTACTCATTTCGTATTCACAGAAGTTAGTAGTCCTAACTTTAGGACTCCTAAATGCCTTCTGTGAATACCGAAAGTCTTAAAGTTAGGATTTTCTCAGTTTAGGAGTAGTAAAGTTAGGACTCCTAACTTTAGGACTCCTAAATGCCTTCTGTGAATACCGAAAGTCTTAAAGTTAGGATTTTTCTCAGTTTCTACTCCTAAACTGAGAAAAATCCTAACTTTAAGACTTTCGGTATTCACAGAAGGCATTTAGGAGTCCTAAAGTTAGGAGTCCTAACTTTACTACTCCTAAACTGAGAAAATCCTAACTTTAAGACTTTCGGTATTCACAGAAGGCATTTAGGAGTCCTAAAGTTAGGACTACTAACTTCTGTGAATACCGAAATGAGTAAGTTCATTCTGTGAATACCAAAATGAGTAAGTGTATTCTGTGAATACTAAAAGTACTAACTTTACGTTTTTGACGTAAGTTAGTTCTGTGAATCAGGCCCTAAGATCTTGAGCATCGATAAAGCAGAAGGGGGCTCCCTTCGATCCCTTTGTTCTACTGTATATTGATTAGAACAAGTTCTCCCTCAGCCATAACTAGTTGACCAATCTGCGTCTTTCAAAGCCGGTGGTACAAGACTCAATCGCTAGTGCTCAACTACCTGTTTCTTGGGAAGTCTCATAAATTTTCAGTTATGAGCAAACTGACACTCCTTTCCAGAGAGAAAATCTCAAACCATCTCTTCTTGTTTCTTCTTCATAAATTTACATTCCAGTTGCTCATAACTATACTTCCTTAGTTACCAAACAATACGGCTTGATGCAACTCATTTCTACTGATAACTCATGTATGCCGGGAATGTTTTGCCTCCAAACAGCTTTCTCAGTGAAATTTGTGCACCCAAGTCAATGGTGTAGTGATAATTATGGCTTATAATCCCTGGCTCTGCCTGTCCATTTTAAATGAAAAAGTAAAGGGCTTTTCCAAGAATACTTCTTAACCAGTGAAGAAAACCATGGGGTATCAGCAGTATTCTTCAATAATACAGTCTTCCGGTAAAATAATTTCAATTTACTTAGTAATGAAAGATTGTTTGAAGCTGCCTTTCGCAAGATTGTTTTACTTATCCTTTTTTTATTTTAGTTTCTATAGACAGTGTTTGAATGTGTGGCTGCAATCTGTGCTGATGTCTATGTAAATCAGTAACCACTGTACAGAGAAGAGGGTGCAAACATTGTGAGATAAAGTGCACCATAGGACTGGATAAATGTACGCACTGGACCAGGGGTATGTAATGTAGGTGCAGGAGGGCTGTGTCCATGTCAAGCTTTCAATCTAACCACTGGCTATGAAAATGCTTTCCAGTAAGAGTAATTGTGTCTAAATGTTTATTATTTTGATATCCTAAACCGGTTGTATGTTGGAACAACGAGTTCCACAACCACGACTTCCCTAACAACGAGGTCGCAACCACGACCTCGTCTAACCCACAACTTTTTTTTACCACGCATTCCTTTACCACGTTTTTTCGTGTTAATGAAATGCGACTTAAAAATGCTTTTCTACTGCTACTCCGATCCCCCAAACCCTCCTGCCCCTTAAAATTCATTTTGCCCCACACCCTTTTAACAAACAATAAAAACGAATCCCAAACCCCTTCCCTCTCAAAACTAACTAAACCCCCTTATTACTAATTCTCCCCTCTTAATAATAATCACGATCACCCCCACCTAAACTCATAGTACTATCAAAACTCTTCCTTGATCACCCGGACCTCCTAAAAACGTACTCCACCCCTTTTATTCTAATCCCCCCCACACCAGATAATCAAACATTGCGCCATCAAAACTAATCCCAAACCCCCATCCCCTAAAAACGACCTCATCCCCCTAAAACTAATTCCCTCCACCCTATAAATAATCTCGATCTCCCCAACTCCTAAAACCATACTCAACCCCTCATTAACTACTTCCTCCCCCTTAAAATCTATTAGATCTTCCACACCTCTAATTCGATCTCTACTCCCTAACCCGATCACCCATCCCCCCCAAAAACTTATCCTAAACCCCTCAAAACTAACCCCAAACCCCTCCAAACCCTAAAAATTAACCCCTCTTACCTGTTCCACTTCGACTTCACTGTGACGCTCCTCCGAACTCCGCCCTGCCCGAACACTAGATCGAATCAGCCTTAACCACGCACATGCGTGGTTAAGGCTGAGTCGTTGTTCGGGCAGGGCGGAGTTCCGCTTTCGTGACTCCGGAACTCGTTGTTCCGGAGTCGTTGTTCAGGATGTTTCCCTCCTAAATCTCTAGAACGGATTCAGCACTCTTGAACGAACATTGCCCCCCTTGGCAATGGTAATTGCTAAGGAGAAATCAATGGTGTAAATGTCACCATTGACTTTTCATCTCCTCAAGTTGTCAAAAACCCCTCTGGTTTTGTAACCTAAAACACTTAACCCTAAAATTCCAATCATGGTGGCTTTCCTTAGTTTTTATCACCAAAAAGAAAACATGAATCCCAAAATTTGATTGCAATTTATTGGGAATCATCCTATGAGGTTACCTCCTATGCCACTTTATGCGATATTCTGCATAATTGCTGGTCAGCTGTTAACATCTAATTGAGTTTAAAGAGACCATTGTCATTTTGAACCTTGATCTTGCGATGCTGACTAAAACATAGCTGCACAGGGGAGCTGCAATGTCCACTGTAACTCTTTGTCAAATTGTGGATGCCATTGCTGACTATTTTCTCACTTTTCAGTACCCCACGGTTCAACTTAAGTCTATGGTCTTTGACTCGGGCACAATACATTTATTACTCCCTAGCTGTGAACAATACATGGATCACATCACTTCTCAACTTGTATTGAAAAATAATAAGCAGATCTTTGTTGGGGACTACAAACTCCACTGAATAAAACATCATGACAGCTCATTTATCTTCTTTGCCTCCTTTCTTCATGACAATGGTCTAATTCAACACTATGTAAGGCCCGTTTAAAGCCTCCACACGTGATCTAATTTTTGTAAAAAAAAGTCTCCATTTGTGTTCAGGACCTAATTAAAGTAGACTTGTCTGATGATTAACAAATCCCCTTCTCCTTGACCTGTACTAGAACAACCACTATTGGATGAACCAAAAATCCAAAAAGATGGATCTGCGGTTTTAGGAATGTCAACATGAATGATCCTGCCTCTAGCCTTAAAACTTATTTCCCCTAGATACCTGCGCATCAGGATGTTTGTTGAAACCTGTTTAATGGCGCTATACCCATGATTATTCATGAAATTGCAACACTTACAAAAAATCATGAATAAGAAATCTATATGAGAGGATAGCAAAGAACTCAAAGTGGGAAAAAAGTTACGTTGTGTGAATGCTCTTAGTGCCTTAACTCTTCACACGCTGCGGTCAGAAGAGCCTTCAAGAAAAATATGTTTGAATCTACATCATCATACATTTGATCTCAAATTGATTCTGTCAAGAGCACACCTAAAAAAAAATTACATTGACAAATCTGTCACTTTTGCTTTTGCCAGTGTGACAGAGCCAGGGAAGAAATGGGAAGAATGTCGTCAGTTCTTAGCTGCTAAATCTAAGCCATTGAAACATGTCTCCAATCCCTTCCCAACACTTCCTCACTTACACTCCCTCACATACAAAAAATCTTCAAACATCTGGTCTACTTTAATAAGGAACTCGTTGATTACATTTCTTTGCATTTTCTTCAAAGCTAAAAACTCCAATAATGTGCCAGACCAAATCCCATCTAACACAGCCAAAGAGTTGTGTGTCACCCTAATGCCTGACTGGGAAAAACTGATCAATCTCTCCTTCAAGGAGTATTCCTGGACTGTTTAAAATTAAATTAACTTATACCCTTTCCAGAAAAAAACGCATCAGATGATCCTGATGCCCTGACTTAATTCCGTCCTATCACAAATTTAACTTTCCTAGCCAAATTACTTGAAAATATGTGACAATAACCAATTGAAACGATTTGTGGAAGACAATATTCTTCTCAACAACTTCCAGCATGGTTCAGAGCCAGCAGCAGTATTAAAATGGCAATCCTGCAAATCATTGCTAGAGCCCTACATATCCTAGACAAAGGTCACTCTTACCTGGTGATATTGCCTGATGTCTCAGTGGCCTTTGACGCTAAGAATTTGGACATCCTTCTTCAAAAATCATAAGGAACATATGGGCTTTAAAGAACAGGTTTTAAATTGGTTCACCTCTTATCTTTCCAATCGATCTCAAGTGATTAAAATTGGCAACTCTTTCCATAATCCTGCTGCTGTTGCCCAAGCAGCTCCCATAGGTCTTACCTTGACTCTCACACAGCTCTACCTGAAGGTCTCCAGAACTAATGATGTTTAATTTGTAGCATGATCCCTTCCGAACATCTAAACATGGATGGTTGTGCATCACCTTGAATCCAATGCCAATAAAAATGAAGGGATCTTTTTATTATTTCAACCCAGTGCCACTCTAATTTGAAAATGACTTGACTCAACCAGAATCTTAAAAATGTTTGCTTACTCCATGTATGCTGACCTCTATGTTTTTGGTTCTGGGCTCGCATTTAATAAATTGGTGCATTCTGGAAGTAGCAGTATTCGTTTGCTCCAATTAATCAATGCAAATGAAAACGTTTATGTGTAATAGGAAAATTCAGGACTGATACCCAATGTATAATATAGATGGAGTAATGTGGAATACCTATTTATTTCTTCCATTAGTATTAAAGATATGTAGGCTTTGTATAGCAGTGCCACAAATGTATGATAACAGTAAAGAGACAAACAAAGGAATGTATGTGCAGATAACATTGCATCGTTACTGACACATGATCATTCAAAAGAGGGGAGTGATTGAATGGGCATGGAGATTAGGATAGTGCCCCTGAGTAGAATCACTCAAGACAATAAGGTGCCAGTGGCTTCCTGTAGTTGTGCTTCCTTTCCGGGTAACATTTAGGTGGAGTAGGCAAGCAGGAAGTTGTGTCTCGATGTTTCCTTTGTTTCAGTTTACACTCCTGTTGTTGCCTTAGCTGCTCTTTTCTCCTGACTCTGCTTCTGTTGTTTACTAAGCTTCCATTACTTCTTCTGTTTTTTCCATCCATTTTCAGATTCACAGTTCGAGCCTCTAGGTCCTCACCTTTAATATATCATCATCTGGGTGCAAGAGCTTTTTTGTGCCACCAGCATTTTTCTTCACCAGAAGTGATTTCATTTTAGGTTCACTTACTATTTGTAGTTTCTATTGCTTTCATTTGGCGCTGTGGAAAGGAATCGATCTTCTTCAGGGTCACAGTCTCATGGATCAAGGTACATCCATCGTGGCCAGGTATTGATAGTAAGCCTATATGCATGGTGCCAGTTTATGTGTTGGTCAATGTGGATGGGCAACTTTAGGAGTTTTATTTGAATGAGCATGGATATCAGTAGGTATTTTGATCATATTTGCATGCATTTGTCATGCATGTCAATGTCCTTGTGAATTCGGTCAAGAAAAGCAAATCAAGACTATTGCACCAGAGTGCATCTGAAAGCCCTGGATCTTTATATTACCTCCTTCTGCTCGTTGCTGACCTTTATGCTGCCTCTTTCTGCTTGTTTCTGACCTTTATTCTGCATCTTTCTGCTCATTTCATACCTTTATCGTGCCTCTTTCTGCTCTTTGCTGACTTTAATCCTGCCTCTTTCTGATCATTTCTGACTTTTATTCTGCCTCTTTCTGCTCTTTTCTCCCCAGAACCTTGGGGGGAGCCTTAAGGCCCCCACGGACCCAGCCAGCACCCCGCTTCTTGCAGGAGCTGACATTGCTGTTACAGATAGGGAGCTCCTAAACATGCAGCTCCCTGTCTTTGAGAACAATCCTTTCGCCTGTTTCCGTGCCCACTTGACAGTGCAAAGGGAAACAAGAAAACTCTGCTCTCAGCAAGTTTGAGCAGTTTCACAGCTCTCGCTTGCTGACAGCGGAGTTCGTGTTTCCTCTGACTTGGCGGGAGCTACCAAAATTCCTGCCAAGTCAGAGCAAAGAGCGATGTCCTGGGGGTGGGCACCCGGGGACATAGCAGGAGCCAGCCCTGGGGGATGGCGGTCCCAAGGGTCATATATGGCTCCAGGAGTAGGACACCACATGGCCTTCTTCCTTTGATCTGCATGGGCCGGCCCTGGGGAGGTGGTGATCCCCGTGCTTTATATGGCCCAGTAGGGGGGCCACGCAGCCCCCCTACCAGTTTGAATTATATTATAGGCCCCGGGGAGGTGGTGGTTCCCGGGGCCCGCGGGTCCGAGCACCCCCCTATTGCTTTTAATTTAGCCCCGGGAAGGTGGTGGACCCCGGTGCTTGAACCCGCCCCAGGAGGGGGGGTCTGTGCGGACCCCCCCTCCAAATTTAAAATAAAGCTCCAGAGAGGTTTTGGTCCCCGGGGCTCAAAAAAGCCCATGGAGGGAGGTTCCACGTGGCCCCCCTCCATTATGCTATAAAAGCCCTAGGGAGGTGGTGGTCCCCGGGGCTTAAAAGAGCCTCAGGAGGGGGGCCTCATGTGCCTCCCTCCTTTTTTTATTCCCACATGCCCCTGGGACCTGGCCCACCCGGGGGCTGAACAGTAGAGAAGTGCGGGGGCTGTGGATCCAGTGCAACTCCTGCCGAAAAAAAATGCTTTTTTGCTCTGCTGGATGCCAGGGGGTACCCAGGACCAGAGCTAGGGGGGGTCAGGGTCTGCCAAGTTTAGTGTAATTCTGTCCAACAGTTCGGGTTGTAGTCGTGGTCAAAATTCCCTATGGAAATGAACATTGAAAAAACACTTTTTTGACCCCCCCCCCCATTTTCTCAGCCCCTGCTTGACTGGTCACCCCGAAACTTTCCAGGCACAACAAAAATCACCGCCACACTTTTTTACGGAAAATTTTGTTACGATTCGTCAAACATCAAAGATATATGTAAGTCAAAAGGCACTTTTCCTATGGAAGCTTGGTTCTAACTATTACCATCTACTGGTGACCGCCAGTACGTAATATAAATATATAAATATTTATACTGAAAATAACAAAAGGTGTATATATATATATGTATATATATATATATTCACTGAAAAAACCATAGGTTTCAGACATGTTATAGTTAGAAATTAGCATTTAAAAAACCTTTGAAATTCACTGAAAAAACCATGGGTTTTAGGGACAGTTATAGTTAGTTGGACTTTGCAATCGTACAAAACCCGTGAAATTCCCCCGTTATAGTTAGTTCAGCTAACTATAACTTGCGCCCCCGCAATGCACTGCTGATGATGTCACATATTACATCACTCATGACATGGTCAGTGACATCACTGATGACATCACTGATGACATCTCAAATGACATCACTGATGACATCATCCAGTGACTGTGTGTTTCTGTAAAGTTTAAATATGTTTAATATATATAGGGAAAGGCGTATTGAAGAATGAGTGGGTGTATAAGTGTCTGAATGGATGATTTAGTAGGTGCGTGACTGAGTCTATAATTGAGTGATTAAATGTATCTTACTGAATGCATGGGTAAGTGACAAAACTGTGTGAATATCTGTATCCGTCTGTCTGTTGGTGTGTAAGTGGAAGCATGGATTTGCGAATAGCTACATGAGTGTCTATATGGGTTATTGATTGGTTGTCTAAGTATCTGTATGGGTGCCTGAGTGTTTGTGTGGGTGGGGTGTGTGTGACTCTGTACATAGATGTGTGAGTGGGTGAATCACTGGGTGCATGATTTCAAGAGTGCATCTGTGATGGACTGCTTGGGTGGGTGAGTGTGTGTATGGGTGTGTTAGTGAGTGAATGTATATCTCAGTGGTACATGTGTGAGTAACTACATATGTGAAAGGCAGTATATATAAGTGTTGGAGTATTTAAATGGCTATAAGTGAGACTGTGTGATTGTGAGAGTGGCTGTGTGGATGAGTGTGTGCTTGTATCAGTGATTGTATAAGAGCGTAAGAATGTGCTAGTATTTGTATGAGTAAGTGAGCTGGAGTGTGTATAACTGTATAGGTGAGTAAATGGCAGTGTGATTAATTATTTGCATGACTGACTAGGTGTGTGAGTACCTCTATGGATGAGTTGTGGTGTGTGAGTGTCTATATAGGTGTATGAGTGCATATGATAGTCCTGTACTGAGTGACTGTAAGTATGAGTGACTGTACGGGTGAGTGAGTGGATGTGTGTGTAGACCTAAGAATCTGTGAGTGGGTATGTAATTATTGGTGTTGGAGTGTCTATGGTTTTGACAATGGCAGTCTGTAATTTAGAGTGGGTGTATCAAAAGTTATATTAGGGTGTGAGAAGATGCATGAAATTATCACATGGATGATGTCATCAGTGATTTCATCAGTGATGTCATTTGAGATGTCATCAGTGATGTCATCAGTGATGTCACTGACCATGTCATGAGTGATGTAATATGTGACGTCATCAGCAGTGCATTGCGGGGCGCGAGTTATAGTTAGCTGAACTAACTATAACGGGGGAATTTCACGGGTTTTGTACGAGAGCAATGTCCAACTAACTATAACTGTCCCTAAAACCTATGGTTTTTCAGTGAATTTCAAAGGTTTTTAAATGCTAATTTCTAACTATAACGTGTCTGAAACCTATGGTTTTTTCAGTGAATTTCAAAGGTTTTTTAAATGCTAATTTCTAACTATAACGTGCCTGAAACCTATGGTTTTTTAAGTGAATTTCAAAGGTTTTTAAATGCTACTTTCTAACTATAACGTGCCCCACCCTCCCTTCACCACTGTGCAAACGCGCCCCATGGCGCGTTTTAAGTTGGGGTATTAAGTCCCCTTGAATCATGAGGGTCCCTGGGGTCCAACTAGCCCACCCTGTACCTCCAGTATGCGCCAGGAGGCTGCGTTGCAGAGAGGTGTTCAGAGGCCACGCCCTTTTTACACCTCTCTGCAACGCAGCTCTGTGGCGCTTTCTGGACGTACCTGGTGGGCTAGTTGGCCCCAGGGACCCTCAGGATTGAAGGGATTTAATTCCCCATCTTAACACGCGCCACAGGGCCTGTTTGCACACATGTCACCTGAAGCCCTGCCCCCTCCCTTCACCACTGTGCAAACGCGCCCCGTGGTGCGTTTTAAGTTGGGGGATTAAGTCCCCTTGAATCCTGAGGGTCCCTGGAGTCCAACTAGCCCACCATGTACCTCCAAAAGCGCCACAGAGCTGCGTTGCAGAGAGGTGTAAAAGGGCGTGGCCCCTGAACACCTCTCTGCAACGCAGCTCCCTGGCATACTGGAGGTTCCTGGTGGGCTAGTTGGCCCCAGGGACCCCCAGTATTCAAGGGAATTACTTCTCCTTCTTACAACGCGCCAGGGCGCGTTTGCAGACTGCTGCAGGGAGGGGCGGGGCCTCCGGCACAATGCCGGTCTTTTTTTATTTCTTTGCTTTTTTTTTTATGGGAGGGGGCTGCGTGGCCCCCTTCCCTCGGCCACTTTTGGCCCCGGGGACCCCATCCCCCGGGGCCTGAGGATTTTCTTTTTTTTTTTTAATTATAAAAAAACGGGAAGGGAGCCGCGTGGCCCCTTTCCCTGGGCCTCTATTTGCCCCAGGGACCCCATCCCCCGGGGCATGCCCTCTTTTTAAAACAAATATATATATTTGGAGGGGGCTGCGTGGCCCCCTCCTCAGGCCATTTAAGGCCCCGGGGACCCCATCCCCGGGGCCGGCCTTATGTTTTTTTGTTGTTTTTACATTTCGTCTTGGGGAGGGGGGCTGCGTGGCCCCCCTCCCAGGCTCCTGATGGCCCCGGGTACCCCATCCCCCGGGGCCTGGCCACTCGTTGGGGACCATGGGGGGTCCCCAATCCCTGCAGGTCCCGCCGGCTCCCCGCGTCATGCGGGAGCCGGCATTGCTTTTCCATAAGGGAGCTGCAGACATGCAGCTCACCTTATGGAAAAGTAATGTGCTTGCTTCATTGCAGCGAGAGCAGGTTTCCCTGCTCTCGCTTCAATGAAGCAAGCAAGTTTGCAATGGCAGGACGGGGGCCGCGAGGCTCCCGCCCTGCCATTGCAAACAGCAGTGTCCCGGGGGTAGGCCCCCGGGACACTGCAGGAGCCGGCCCTGGGGGTGGCGGTCCCCAGGGCCACCACAGGCTCCAGGAGGGGGCCGCGCGGCCCCCTCCCCACATCTGCAAAGCCCCAGGGAGGTGGTGGTCGCCGGGCTCGTGGGTCGAACGGACCCCCATTTTAAAATTCTTAGTGCCCCGGGAGGTGGCGGTCCCGGGGTGTGTGGGGGGCTCGAACCCCCACACAGGTCATTAAATTTAAAAAAAGAAGCCCCGGGGGTGGCGGTCCCCGGGGCTTGGGGGCCTTAGAGGCCCCCCATAAAATATAAACCCACCCCGCATGCCCCTGGGACTTGGCCCACCCGGGGGCAAAATAGCCTCGAAGCGCAGGAGACCGCGTTTGATTTTTTTAATCACGGCGGGATCCGCGCATCCCGACGATTTAAAAAAAATAAAATGCTTTTCTGCCCAGGGGGGGGACCCCTGAGCAGACCTAGGGGGTCAGGGTGTTTCTACCCTGTCCCCTTTTGCGTTTTGCGACTTGCAAATGGCTGCCAACACTTACCTTCCTGATTTGGAGTGTTGACAGCCACTTGACAACCAATTAGCATGCAGCTCGTGATCGGGAGGGTGCGCGGACCCTAAGCGGCCATAGATATATATGTGATTTTACTTTTGATTTTCTCAGGAACTACTGAACAGATTTACACCATTTAACAAAAGGGTTCTTTCTGAACCAAGGGCTACCTCTTTGCCAAATTTGGTGTAATTCCGTTCAGCAGTTCGAGCTGTAGCCGTGTCTAAAGTTTCCTATGGGAAATTGATTTTTGACTCTTATTTTTCAATTTCTCCGCAACTACTGAACGGATTTACACCATTTTAAAAAAGGTCGCTTTCTGAACCAAGCGCTACCTTTTTGCCAAATTTGGTGTAATTCCGTTCAGCAGTCCGAACTGTAGCCGTGTCTAAAATTTCCTATGGGAATTAACATGGAGAAAACACGTTTTGGGACCCCCCTTTTTCTCGGTCCGTGCTTGCCGAATCACCCCGAAACTTTCAGGATAGGAGCGGACCGGAGCGCCCCACGAGTTTTGAGAATTCCGCGAAGATTCGTCAACCGGCGCCAAAGTTATTTCAAATAGAATGTTGCGGATTTCCTATGGAAAATAGGTCCTAACTATAACTATCTACTGGCGACCGCCAGTAGATAATATATATATACACAAACACACAAGTATAAACACATATATACATGTATATAAATATATACACGTATATCTACACACACAAATATATATATATACACACACATATATATGTATTATCTACTGGCGGTCGCCAGTAGGTAGTTATAGTTAGGACCTATTTTCCATAGGAAATCCGCAACATTCTATTTGAAATAACTCTTGCATCGGTTGACGAATCTTCGCGAAATTTTCAAACTTTATGGCCCGCTCCGGTCCGCTCCTACCCTGAAAGTTTCGGGGTGATTCGATCAAGCGGGGGCTGAGAAAAAGGGGTCCCAAAACGTGTTTTCCCCATTCATTTTCCCATAGGAAACTTTAGCCACGGCTACAGCCCGAACTGCTGAACGGAATTACACCAAATTTGGCAAAGAGGTAGTTCTTGGTTCAGAAAGAACCCTTTTGTTAAATGGTGTAAATCCGTTCAGTAGTTCCTGTGAAAATCAAAAAGAAAATCACATATATATCTATGGCCGCGTCGGATTCGCGCACCCTCCCGATCACGAGCTGCATGCTAATTGGCTGTCAACACTCCAAATCAGGAAGTGTTGGCAGCCATTTTGTCCCTCGGTAGAACCGAGGCAGAGAAACAAGTGCGCAAAACGCACAAAGGGGGCAGGGAAGAAACACCCTGACCCCCTAGGTCTGCTCAGGGCCACAAGGACCCCTGGGCAGAAAAAGCATTTTAAAAAAAAAAAATCAGCAGGATGCGCTTAGGGCGCGCGGATCCCGCCGATAAAAAAATAAATCGCAAGTGCGCAAACGCACAAAGGGGGCAGGGTAGAAACACCCTGACCCCTAGGTCTGCTCAGGGGGTCCCACAAGGACCCCTGAGCAGAAAAAAGCATTTTTTTAAAATAAAAATCGGCAAGATGCGCTTAGGGGTGCGCGGATCCCGCCGTAAAAAATAAAAATCGAAGCGCGGTCTCCCGCGCTTCGATGCTATTTTGCCCTTGGGTGGGCCAAGTCCCGGGGGTATGCGGGGGGTTGGTTTATAGTTAATGGGGGGCCTCTAAGGCCCCCAAGCCCCGGGGACCGCCACCCCTGGGGCTTTCTAATAAAAATGGTGCGGGAGGGCACTTTGCTCTCCCGCAGCCCCGAGGACCGCCACCCCCGGGGCTTCTTTTTTAAATTTGAAATGTGTGGGGGGCTCCAGCTCCCCACACGCCTCAGAGACCGCCACCTCCCGGGGCTCTAAAAATTTTAAAATGGGGGTCCGTTTCGGACCCCCAAAGCCACGGGGACCACCACCTCCCCGGGGCTTTGCAGAAGTAGGGAGGGGGGCCGCGCG
Organism: Calotriton arnoldi; assembly: GCA_963921515.1. Lineage (NCBI taxonomy): Eukaryota > Metazoa > Chordata > Amphibia > Caudata > Salamandridae > Calotriton > Calotriton arnoldi. The sequence continues at coordinate 1,853,973 of CAWUFW010002372.1, forward strand.
GCCCTCCTCCTGGAGCCTGTGGTGGCCCTGGGGACCGCCACCCCCAGGGCCAGCTCCTGCAGTGTCCCGGGGTGCCTACCCCGGGACACTGTAGTTTGCAATGACAGGACGGGAGCCTCGTGGCTCCCGTCCTGCCATTACAAACTTGCTTTGCTTCATTGAAGCGAGAGCAGGGAAACCTGCTCTCGCTTCAATGAAGCAAAGCACATTTCTTTCCATAAGGGGAGCTGCATGTCAGCAGCTCCCTTATGGAAAAGCAATGACGGCTCCCGCAGGACGCGGGGAGCCGGCGGGACCGTGCGGGGATTGGGGACCCCCCACGGTCCCCAACGTGTGGCCAGGCCCCGGGGATGGGGTCCCCGGGGCCATTTGTGGCCCGGGAGTGGGGCCTCGCAGCCCCCTCCCAAAAGGAAATTAAAAAAAAAAAAGGACGCAAAGGCCGGCCCCGGGGGATGGGGTCCCCGGGGCCTTTAATGGCCTGAGGAGGGGGGCCACGCAGCCCCCCTCCAAATATTTATTTTAATAAAAAAAAGAGGGCATGCCCCGGGGGATGGGGTCCCCGGGGCAAATACAGGCCCAGGGAAGGGGGGCCACGCGGCCCCCTTCCCGTTTTAAAAATAAAATAAAAGAACAGCCTCAGGCCCCAGGGGATGGGGTGTACAGAGGCCACGCCCCTTTTTACACCTCTGTGCAATGCAGCTCTGTGGCGCTTTTTGGAGCTACATGGTGCGCTAGTTGGACTCCAGGGACCCTCAGGATTCAAGGGGACTTAATCCCCCAACTTAAAACGCACCACGGGGCGCGTTTGCACAGTGGTGAAGGGAGGGGGCGGGGCTTCAGGTGACATGTGTGCAAACAGGCCCTGTGGCGCGTTTTAAGATGGGGAATTAAATCCCCTTCAATCCTGAGGGTCGCTGGGGCCAACTAGCCCACCAGGTACCTCCAGTGAGCGCCACGGATCTGCGTTGCAGAGTGTTGTAAAAGGGGCATGGCCTCTGAACACTCTCTGCAAAGCAGCTCTCTGGCGCATACTGGAGGTATCTGGTGGGCTAGTTGGCCCCTAGGGACCCTCGGGATTGAGGAGGAATTAATTCTCCAACTTAAAACGCGCCACAGGGCGTGTTTGCAGACATGTCACCTCAGGCCCCACCCCTTCCTTCACCATTGTGCAAATATTCCTCTAAAATCAGCCGAACTACGAATTCCTATTTACTCACCTGTTATCAGGAGAGACCTCAGTGCTGCATCTTTGAGCCCAGTACTGATCCTGAAAAGTAATTTTAACCGTACTTACCAGTAACTTGAATTTCCTTCCATAGGCTAACATTCACTGGTTTTACTTGGAAATTCTTCTAAGTGTGGAGTTTTGGAACTTTATAATATTCCTCTAAAATCAGCCGAAATACGAATTCCGATTTACTCACCTGTTATCAGGAGAGACCTCAGTGCTGCATCTTTGAGCCCAGTACTGATCATGAAAAGTAATTTTAACCGTACTTACCAGTAACTTGAATTTCCTTCAATAGGATATCATTGCCTGCTTTTTGCTGAAAAAGTTTCTAAGTGTCGATTTTTGAAACATACAAATATTCCTCTAAAATCAGCCGAACTACGAATTCCGATTTACTCACCTGTTATCAGGAGAGACCTCAGTGCTGCATCTTCGAGCCCAGTACTGATCCTGAAAAGTAATTTTAACCGTACTTACCAGTAACTTGAATTTCCTTCCATAGGGTAACATTGACTGGTTTCACTTGGAAATTCTTCTAAGTGTGGAGTTTTGGAACTTTATAATATTCCTCTAAAATCAGCCGAACTACGAATTCCAATTTACTCACCTGTTATCAGGAGAGAACCCAGTGCTGCATCTTTTAGCCCAGCACTGACCCTGAAAAAGTAATTCTAACTATACTTACCAGTAACTTGTATTTCCTTCCATAGGAATCCATTGTCTGGTTTTCAGCAGAAAAGTTTCAAAGTGTTGATTTTCACAAACTACAAATATTCCTTAAAAATTGCCTGTATGACTTAAACGCATTCTTTCAACTGTTTACAGGAGATGCACCAGTGCTGGATCCAGGATCCACCACTGAGTAAGAAAAAGTAACGATAACACTACTTACCTGCTAAGTGAATTTCCTCCCATAGGATAACATTGGTGATTCTATGTGAAAAAGTTTCTGTCAACTTTTAAAATACAATAATATTCCTTAAAAATCACTACTGTAACCAAAACACTTTTACTCAACTGTTTACAGGAGATGTCCCAGGACTGAATCTAGGATCCAGTCCTGTGGTTAGAAAAGTAATCCATAAAGTAACTAATTGCATTTAACTAGAAATTCACATTGAGCTCAATGTTGCATTGTGTTTGAAATTGTGTTGCCCATTGCAACAACTGTAACTACTGTACTTAAAAGTCTATTGCCTATTTGCAAAGTATTTCAACTAAAGTCATTCATTCTGAGAAAGTATATTTTGTAATGTAATGTATAATGTAATTACAATGTAATTTAAAAAATAAAATATCTAAAAATAAATAGTTTAAAAAAATGTAGTAAATCAGTATCAAAAAAATAAATATAACAATTAATACATTTAAAAATTGTCATTTACAAAACCTTTGAATTTCACTGAAAAAAACCATAGGTTTCAGACATGTTATAGTTAGGAATTAGCATTTAAAAAACCTTTGAAATTCACAGAAAAAACCATAGGTTTCAGGCACGTTATAGTTAGAAATTAGCATTTAAAAAACCTTTGAAATTCACTGAAAAAACCATAGGTTTCAGGCACGTTATAGTTAGAAATTAGCATTTACAAAACCTTAGAAATTCACTGAAAAAACCATAGGTTTTAGGGACAGTTATAGTTAGTTGGACATTGCACTCGTACAAAACCCGTGAAATTCCCCCGTTATAGTTAGTTCAGCTAACTATAACTTCGCGCCCCATAATGCACTGCTGATGACGTCACATATTACATCACTCATGACATGGTCAGTGACATCACTGATGACATCACTGATGACATCATCCATGACATCATCCATGTGATAATTTCATGCATCTTCTCACACCCTAATATAACTTTTGATACACCCACTCTAAATTACAGACTGCCATTCTCAAAACCATAGACACTCCAACACCAATAACTACATACCCACTCACTGATTCTTAGGTCTACACACACATCCACTCACTCACCTGTACAGTCACTCATACTTACGGTCACTCAGTACAGGACTATCATATGCACTCATACACCTACATAGACACTCACACACCGCCACTCATCCATAGAGGTACTCACACACCTAGTCAGTCATGCAAATAATTAATCACACTGCCATTTACTCACCTATACAGTTATACACACACCAGCTCACTTACTCATACAAATACTAGCACATTCTTACGCTCTTATACAATCACTAATACAAGTACACACTCATCCATACAGCCACTCTCACAATCACACACTCTCACTTATACCCATTTATATACTCCAACACACATATATACTTCCTTTCATATATGTAGTTACACATGTACCACTGAGATATACATTCACTCACTAACACACCCATACACACACTCACCCACCCATACAGTCCATCACAGATGCACTCTTGAAACCATGCACCCAGTGAATCACCCACTGATACATCTATGTGCAGTCACACACACACCATCCACACAAACATTCAGGCACCCATACAGATACTCAGACAACCAATCAATAACTCATATAGACATTCATGTAGCTATTTACAAACCCATGCAGCCACTTACACACCAACAGACAGACGGATAAAGACATTCACACAGTTTAGTCACTAACCCATGCATTTAGTAAGATACGTTTAATCACTCACTTATAGAGTCAGTCACTGCACCAACTAAATCATCCATCCAGACACTTATACACCCACTCATTATTCAATACACCTTGGCATATATAGTAAACATATTTAAACTTTATAGAAACACACAGTCACTGCATGATGTCATCAGTGATGTCATTTGAGATGTCATCAGTGATGTCATCAGTGATGTCACTGACCATGTCATGAGTGATGTAATATGTGACGTCATCAGCAGTGCATTGCGGGGCGCGAGTTATAGTTAGCTGAACTAACTATAACAGGGGAATTTCACGGGTTTTGTACGAGTGCAATGTCCAACTAACTATAACTGTCCCTAAAACCTATGGTTTTTTCAGTGAATTTCTAAGGTTTTGTAAATGCTAATTTCTAACTATAACGTGCCTGAAACCTATGGTTTTTTCAGTGAATATATATATATACACACACACACATATATATATGTATATGCACGCATTATATATATATCGTGTGAATCAAAATATGTGGTCTATAGATTAACCTGTCCGTGCAAGAAACATTATATAGGAAGCACAATAAACAAACTAAAATTAAGGATCCTACAACATCTTCGTGCCATAAAGAATAAAGATTTCAGTTATCCCATTGCGAAACACTTTCACGAATTCCACTCATGATTGTAGACACCTAAAGTTCTCTGGGATAAAAGTGGTAAAATCTACAGAAAGAGGTGGAGATAGAACGTTGAAGCTCCGGAGAACTGAATCGCGGCTCATTCTGCAAATTAGCACTGAATCACCTCATGGGCACAATCAGGATGCGGAATTACATGTGCACCTATAAATAGAAAGCACCCATTAGCCTAAATACTGAGCTGAACTTTGACATTATTCCCTAAATGGATGAATTTACTCTCCAAAATGTAGCCCGATACTACGAATGTCTATATTTTTAAACCTTTGTACATAGCACATCGTCATTTTCTGAGAAAAACAACATTTTACAGATATTTACATTCTTGCATAACTTTATATTTTTTGCAATTTTTGTATATAGTACATCGTCACTTTTTTAGTAAAACAAGATTTTATATATATTTACATTTTTGCACAATTTTACATTAGAGGTGCACCATTGATGGCATAAGATCAAAATTTGAAAGGAGAGGGTGCGAAATAGTTTTGCACGCCTCAAGAATAGTTGTGTATGTCTCAAACATTCCTTTGACCCGACTGTAATGAATGAGTGGAATTACAGCCACATGAACTAAACAGAATGCTGTGTTTGTAATATGACATGTATTTTAGACTTTACATCAATATTTTAAAATAACAGGTTTTACAAACTATTGAAACTTTTTGATAGTTAAACTCCATCTGCATTTTATAAATTTTGGGATTTTGCGCCTCACACTAAATGTGAATTGAATGTGCACTTTACATTTGACGGTCCTTCAATTTTGGTCTTTTATTCTAGGGACCTAAATCACGAATTGATTGACAAACGTTTAAGGGCTTCCAGAAAAGTTACTGTATCTTTGACTATATATGAAGGACTTTGGCAAACAAAACAAATCTCTTGTCAAAAAATGCAAAATCCGAGGAAAATGTTAAACCTGTATAAGTCATTGAACTTTTATTTTGAAAAATTGTTCCGAAAGGGAAGGGGAAAAAAAGGCAACATCTCCAAGGAGGGTCTGTAAGAAAATCACACTATAATGTCATTTGAAACTGTGCACCTCTCATGCAAATTTAAAATTTTTAAATTTAAAAATTTAAAATTTAAAGTTTTAAAATCTAAAAAATCTTAAAAATGTATAAAAAATATTTTCTTTAAAAAACTTATGTATTTAGCTCATCCTGCTCTTTTGCACCTATTGAGACAAAATGTACTTTACAGTAATTGTAAAAATGGTGGAATAACTAACCCATTTTTGTGGACGAAGGTTAACAGTCTAGTCGTTGAATGTTAGTAGACACAAACAAGGGAAAAGCACATTGCACTTTATATAAAACAGTCTAGACGCATAGGACTCTATGGTCCAGTAGAAGGCTAGTCTTAGCCGAAACGCGTAGACCGTCCTACTCTTGCTCACTTTGCACATGGTGAGATCAATAAAGTTATTTGAAAAGGACTACCTGCTGTGGTGCCGTGACTTTCGCCGCGAAGAGGGCGTAAAGGATTTGCGGACACACACATATATATGTATATATATACACACACACACACATATATATATGTATATGCACGCATTATATATATATATATATATATATATATATATATATATGTATATATATATATATATACACATATATGTTTAAAAAAACTAAAAACTGTTAATCAGTTTTCATAATTACTATTCAATAATTTTCAATTAATAAATGTTCTTCAATTATCAATTAACATCCCACCCTATACCCCTACAAACTTAGTAGCTCGCACCTAAAAGATAACTAAAAATATATTTAAAATCAATTAAATAATTAATTAATAATTAATAAATATTTGTTAGATAATTATTACTTAATTAACTTCCCACCATATATCCCTACAAACCTAGCATCTTGCAACTAAAATAGAAGTAAAAAAAATAAGTATTCCATATTTCACATAATTAGAAATCAAGGGGCACATTACGATGGCGGGCGGAAGCACAACCGCCGTGCTGGCGGATGCAAAAACCACCAGTTACCGCCGGCACGCAGCAGTCCACACGCCCGCCCAATTACGATGCGAAAAGTAGGCCAAACACCGCCGGCAAGCCAGCAACACCGTCCGCCATCAAAGTGCGCCCGTACACGTAGCGGCGCAGCCCAACTGACACACACCGTCCGACGAAACACGTCCCGCCCGGCGCATAAATTACGATGCCGCAAACAAACGGCTCCCACGGCCAAGAGATACCGTACGACAAACCGAAGCGGTAACACGGACGCCGAGCACGGACAACGAAGAAGCGGCTCCCCCGAGCATGAATCCAGCACTGCAGGCCTCCCCATGCTCCTGCTGATGCACCACCAAGGACGCAACGTACCGCGGAGACGCAGGTAGGCACACACAACAAGTGCACGCAAACAGCGCACACAGTGCAAGGGCGGAAAAAGCGGACAACCCCCCACCAGCGCGTGTACACTACACATCCACCATTGCATCCACATATGACACACAGGCCAAATCGTAACATCGCGTAACACATGTGTACACACCACCTGGGACTAGGAACCAACAACCCCGTCACGGCCCCAAAGCGGCGATGACGCCGCCACACATGCGCACAACGCAGAGGCCAACCGCAGCGCCATGCATGCGTCGCACACAGACACAGGGACACAACCAAGCAGCACACACATCAGCCCCACCCCGAACGCACATGACACGTGACAGGCCTGCCACAGACATGTCCCCAACGCCCAATTCACGGACAACACCCAACGCCACACAACCGACGCACACATGTCAGTGAAGACACGCAACAGCAGGACACACCCCAGTGTAACAAACATGGCGTAGCACACAGCGGCGGCAACACCAACTAGGAGAAGCAGGGCCCCTTTGGGAAGAGGAACGCCAGTACCACACTGAAACACCCATACCACCCTGCACATATGAACAAGACATATAAAACGGAACACCAAAGAGCCCGGGGACCGACAACAGGTGGCCCAAGAATAACATTCACACACAAGGCCCAACGCAGAGCGGAAAGGCAACCTGCCGCCCACACAAGGGAGAGCAGACAGCACTGAATGACCTTCCATTCCAAATCCGAAACCACAGCCCTACGACAGAAGCCGGTGAATACAGCCATTGTCCAAGAATAGACCAACACAGGCATGCCGAGGAGACCGACCACAGGGCAGATAGCGCATATCACAGAAGCACACAACGGACGGGGAAGAAAGAAGAAAACACTCCCCCATGTCGGCCACATGCAAGTTAATTGGAAGGAGTCACACATCACTGACCTTGAACTGTCTGAGAAGCATGTGGGATGAGGGCCCGTGTCCTCCAAACAAGCCAACAGAACACAAGTCCTGTCTCCCTACGACTACACAGAGCTCACAGCAACCTCGGAGCGTGCACATTGCAGACTGCACACACAGCCGGAGCACGCCACCACAACGCACCGCTGCGAAATGGCAACCGCAACACACCTACCCAACTACGCCGAACAGCTCAAGCTGTACAAAACCAACCTGTTTCATATATTGGGATGCGATCTCCTGTCCCTGCTGAACGTAAGTTACCGACTGACTTACCGCATCACATTGTTCAGCTGCGTCATGCCCGTCTTCTACTGTCGGAGGTGTCCCTACCAGCATCCCGTGGAGATATGCCTCTCCAACCCGGCATGTCTGAAGGCGGACCTGCTACCACTACTCCTCCCTCTGGACGCACACGACAGGGCCTGCTCTGCCTATGGGGGCATGGCGTATGTGGCCAACATCGCACCCGCACTGAAATGGGACCACTGTGCCTCCACACGACGGATCATCGAGAACAGCTACATCGAATGTCACCCAGCATGCCCCATCATGGTCCTCCAAGGGACAACTTACGAACAACACCTTGACAGCCACCATCCGCTACATTGGCTGGCAAACATGTACACCACCAATGACATGGAAGCCCTGCTGGACGGCATCGCATACCTGACAACCTGTAAATTCGTCGGACCACAACGCAGGTTCCCCGATTGACCTATGATGTCCAACCCCGCACCCATGCTTAGCTTCCGCACGGACTGGCCAGTCACCACCACAACAGCCATACCAAACGACCGGCAACTGTAACCACACCATCAACGACATCGCCATGACATCGGATATGACCGGGACATGCACACTGTTCCCCATCACATCCAGGAACACTGCATGCATCGTGGGAGGCAGTGGCATGGGCTCTGTGTATCGCACCCACATGGACGGAACTGCACGAACAACCAGGACACGACATGGATCCAGCGCACATGGACACACACACCGCTCAGTGGACATGAATAGGTCGCCTGGAGTCTGTGGGTGCTGCACCCCTCCCACCCCCGCCCCGGGAATCCCATACCAGGACCTTTGCATGGACGACAAGTGCATACAACAACAACACGACCCCAGTGACTGTGACATGTCCAGTAACCACCACAGTGCAACAACAAGTGGCACGCCGCTGCATGCATGCAAGCACATGCCCTGATGTCATCTCACATGCACGCGTGCATGAGGAACAACCGCAGCAAACCTGTCACATGGAACTGAGATGGACTGTGCCCATGATGCCAAGCGGTCTGGTAGGCTACATGTATACCGTCTGTGTCAAAGTCTGCAGCTCCGCAGCTATACGTAAATGTACATTAGCACAGCCTTGGCCAAGCAGATGTCACTCTGAAGCCCACATCCCACATGCAACAGCCAATCACATGTAACCCCACACCCTATCCCATTTGCAATCATGCTCAGTATATCCTCAACATGTATTCCGCTGCCAGTAGTGTCCACTATACTGCATCACAGAGGACAGAAGACTCAATATAATGTTTGAAACCAAAACTGTCTCCGCTGACTCATTTCACAAGTACGAATGAGAGAGGATGAGAGTATGTGAAGTACACGGCAGTCGTGACATGACCATGTAGTCCACTGGTATTGGATGTCAACGCAAATGAGTAGCACAACTGTGGAAGACACACATGTGTCGTGTGAAGTCGTATGGACGCAGTGCTCAGGTGGGTGGGTGTGACGGGTAGATGCGCACATGCCAAGTTGGAGCACGCCGTGTTGGGAGGGGTCATGAACAGTACACCACCGCTTCCCTGGGCATTGTGAGAGGACACCTGTCGGGGGAGTGAACACGTGTGTGCACAGCAGCCGGGCACACGTACAAAGCGGTACCAGGCGCACCTCAGCCCACCCTCTGTGGACAAGCTGGATCCTGTTGTGCGCCCGCCATGCCCCTTGACAAGGCACACACAGCCCCAGTCGTCCAGGTGTAACCCCAACATAGTCAATCCGCACAGGCGATACAGGGCACGGGATGGCAGTGGAGCATGGTGTGTGAGAGGTCTCCTCGCGCTCCTCCTGGTCATATCACGCAGGCAATAGAACCTCAACGTCTAGCATGGCACAAGTCAAATGGAAGTGTAGGGGGACGCACCACAGCACGAGCAGCACTGACGTCACGGGAGGTGGCTCGCACCATCCCATCCATTGCCCATCATACCAACCACGCCACATGCCATTGCGACTAAGTGCAAGCGCGTGCGCCACCACCCCGAGCCCTCCCCAGAGAGGCCAAAGAGTGAATGTGTGGGCCATCAGCCACAGACGGACGCGGCCTGGCCGCAAGGGCAGCCACAGCCACTGGGTGTCGCAGGTGGCGGATCCGGAAGGCGAAGACTGTGATGCATAGTCCATGCAGGCCGGGTCTCCATTTGGGGCACCACGCAGGTGGACGGCGTCCCGCCACACATCATACCCTGAGACAGCCCACTCGTGCAACTGGACCCACACATACACTCCTTGCCCTCTCTGGTGCGAGCTTGGGGCTGCCTGTGCAAGCGCTAGCCTCGCAGGTGAGCATGCATATTGGGGGAGCGAGGGGAGGACATGAGGGCTGGGGCGAAGATGACTGTATCACTGTCAGTTAGTACAAGGGATGACCCAGATGTGGTAAGGAAGAGACGTGTCCCGTGTGTACTGCAACTAGTCGCCAATCCAACTACCCCCATGTCCGGAATGTAAGCCCGCACCTAGGCCCGCCCATCCGCCACATCGAACATACCACCAGCACGACAACCTTCCCATTCGAAACACTGACTGGGGGTGGCGACCAGTGAACAATCATGTGTAGCCTACCCACGCGTACATGTGGGCCCTCCATGATCCATGTCACCTGCGGCAAAGTCATGACATGCGCAATGAGGGAAGTGAGGAGAGCTGTCCGCCCCACGCGCAGAAGGTGCATCAGCTCCACAGACCCAGCAGCGAGTCCAGCAGGGGTCACATGTGCAGGGGCAGCTGTGCCTGGTGTGAAGGCACATGCATATAGACAGCACATCGACCAATGTGTAGTCTGCCCACATCTACAGTCCATCATCATGCGGACATAGGAATTTAACACAGGGCAACACATCTTAGTTGGTGCACCCACCGTGACCAACAATGCGCAATCATCGACGTACCCGCCCTGTGCATGGCCCCCCACCCAACGGAGGCACATCCAGTGCCACCATCCCACACACACAAGCCTTCCACGGAACATGCTGTGTCCAATGGTCAGTACAGAGTCAGCGCCCATCTGGTGGATCCTGAACAGGAGACACATGCACACACATGCCAGCTCCCACTATGTACGTCTGCCACCTGGCACGTGCAATGTAACCTCTCACCTGTGACGTGTGACTGCAAGCACACAGCCGTCTTGGCATGGGGCTGTCAATGTGGACACCTGTCAATGTTTCGGGAGGTGTGATCCGTACAGTGCTGTACATAGGGTGCAGTGCTGACACCTACTACTGTCTCATATCCCCTCGTGCCACAGGTCCCACTTGTTTTGGCCGCTCAGCCTGTGCCCACATCGTCGTCGTCGTGTGCCATACTCATCCAGCCGCGGAAGCAGTTCCATGCTCAGCAGACATTCATGTTGCCGTGGCGTTGCCGCTTGACGGATATGCAGTCAGTCCCCATCAGCACGCCCCGCAAGTCATTGGGGCCTAGATCCCCATGTGCATGCACATGGCAGTGGTTTGTATCACTAGCCATTGCCATTGTTGGGAGACCTGTGTAAGTGTATTGTGGCCGTGCCGTCCCAGCTTGACAGCTGGGCTGTGGCTCATGTGCTTGCTCAGTCATGTCAGTGATGTGTATTCGAAATTGCTATGTGTCGTGTTGCTTTGACATGTGTCCTCTGCCATTGTCCCTAGGCGGAGACCAAACATTGACCGCCCATACCAATTGCTGGCGGACATGGACGATACAGAGGTTATTAGGAAGTTTCGGCTGGACAGGCCAACCCTGCATCGACTGTGTGCCATGTTAGAACCCCATCTCCGTCCCCGCAGGGTGTATCCGACTGCTGTCACCCCCACGGCTAAGGTGATGGCCGCCATGCATTTCTTCGCCACTGGGTCATTCCAGCACACAGTGGGCATTGGAGGAGGGATGTCCCAGCCCATGTTCAGCAAGGTGCTGAGGGATGTACTGGCAGCCATGATGCTGTGCCGAAACAGGTACATCCGCTTCCCCAGGGCTCGTGAATTGGCGGCAGTGAAGGGTGCATTCTATGCCCTTGGCAGAATCCCACACGTCGTTGGAGCCATTGACTGCACACATGTCGGCCTTGTTCCACCACAGGCCACTGAGCACCTGTACCGCAACAGGAAGCACACGCACTCCCTGAATGTGCAAGTGGTGTGCCTTGCGGACATGGTGATCACCCACGTGTGTGCAAAGTTCCCAGGCTCGGCCCATGACGCACACATAATGCGCAACAGCATCTTGCCACGACTGATGTCCAATATGCAACAGGATCGTGGCTGTATTGTCGGTGAGTATGTGGAGTGGTGTAGCGTGCTGGTTGTGCGATGCTGTCCCCTGTCCAGTTGGAATGGCAACGGTTCTCTGTGTCCCTCACACCCAGGTGACTCTGCGTACCCGAATGGGGCATGGCTGCTCAGTCCATTGAGGAATCCTCGCACCCCAGCAGACGATCGCTACAATGAGGCACATGGGAGGACCAGACGTGTGGTCGAGCGTACCTTTGGCCTCCTCAAGTCCAGGTTCAGGTGCCTGGACCGCACCGGGGTGCGCTGGCGTACTCCCCACAGAAGGTGTGCCGGATAGTGGTGGCGTGCTGCATGCTGCACAATCTGGCCATTCGGAAGCAGATCCCCCTCATCGTGGATGACGGAGATCAACCAGTGCCCCAGCCCGCAGACCAGGACAGCTCGAGTGAGGAGGACAGTGGAGAGGAGGAAGCTGGTAATGTGCGGCAGCAGCTCATCGCCCGCTACTTCACTTGACGGTGAGTGTCCATGTACGACGGCTGATGTGGCTGTATCTGTGCAGGTGTGTGTGTGCTGTGTCAGGGTGGCCGTTTGTTCACTGCGTGCTGTGTGTCAACGCTCCATGGCCAGGGTAGTATGCCACTGTTGGTGGCTGTGGCATTGTGCCCTATTGCTCTGTGCGATGTGTGTACATTGCTTGTAGTTGTTGACATGTACTGTGTGATGGGTGTGTGACACACTCATTGAATGTGCTCCTGTTCTGTCTCCCACCCCTAGGTCCCTACAGGTCCTCCGGATCCCATTGCCATGCCACGCATCAGGTGCCTTTCCGCCCAAGGTGGCCGTTGTATTCTGTACAAATAAAACACAGGGCACAAACAGCAGTTAGTGTAAGAGGTGCATTTATTTCAAACTGTGACATGTGATTGTGTGTAAGGTGATGACAAAAGTGGTGCGTGCAGTGACAATGAGCTGTCGGTCATGGCTGCGTGATGCTCAGGGTGTACCCACTGGTTCTATGTCCATAGTCCAACACACACATGCCATCCAGATGGCTGTGTGGAGTGGGATCGTAGTCCAAGTCAATGCAGTGGCTGGTCAAGGAAGGCTGGCGGAAGGCTGGCTGGCTGCCTCACTTGCGTTTGGAGCGTGCGAAGTCCTCCCGGGAGATCTGTTTCCACTTCGGACGGCCCCTTCCACGTTTGCGAGGGGGTGCCTGCTTGCGACATGCTGGTGGTTGAGGTGTGCTCACTGGCTGTGGACGCAGGGGAACTGGACACTGCTGCTCGACCCTGCGCCCCGGCAGGTGGTGGCGGAGGGGGAGCTGCTGTCCCTGGCTGTGACCTCACCGCCACCACCAGCTGGCCCATGAGGTCCACGAGTTGGCCCATACGGGCGTCCATGGACCTCAGCACCCCCAGCACCTCCTGCGTGTCTGAAGCAGACCTGACCCATTGTCCTTGGGCCTCTTCATAGGCCCCAAGGACTCTGGCCATTTGAGGCAGGGCATGGCTCCCAGGGGAGGCTGGCGTTTCCCTGACCCTGCTCCTCCCTACCAGTCCTGCTGCCACCGGCCTGCCCACTAGCCACATTGCTCACCACGGTCCTCGCTGTGGCTCCCAGGGTGGATCCAGTCGGCCGGGCCACCACCTGCGCTGGGGCTGGTGCCAGCGAAGACGTGGTGGTGGTGGCGGCGGTGGTGGTCGGTGCGGCGATGGTGGCGGTTGCGGCAGTGGTAGTGGCCGCAATGACCGTGGGTGTGGCCGCAACGACAGTGGCAGCAGGGGGCTGGGAATGTTCAGCAGCCCTGGATGATGGGTTGGTGGGTAGGAGGGGTCCTGGGGAGCGGCTGGGCCCTGCCACACCAGATGGGCCTGCTTGGTGGTCCGTGTCCGAAGAGGAGGACAGATCCTCCAGATCCGTGTGTCCTCGTTGGGGGCTTGTAGGCTGGCTGTGCTGGCTGCTGGCTCCATCCCCAGCATCCAGCAGTTCGTCACCTGTGGAGAGAATGAGATTTGTTATTGTGTTGCACCTGGCGAAGTATGTATTTGTCGTCTGACATTAACAGTTCGTGCAATCTCGTACATGGGTTTCCCGGAGGCGTGTGTGCGGCTGTAGCATTTGTAGTTGTGTGTGCTTGGCAATGGGACTGTGTGCTGTGCACATGTGGCATGGGACGGATTGGCCATGCCGATGGGTGTGTTGCTGTGCCCCTACTTATTGTGACTCTGGTGTATGCGGGCTCCTGGCCCATCCTGGGTCTGGTTTGTACTTTGCTTTTGGTGTTCAGATGGGACGCTTAGGAACGCATATGGCAACATGGGGGCCATGCCCCAGATTCGCATTTGGGAGGGAATATGCTTTTGGGGTTCAAATGGAACGCTTAGGAACGCATATGGCAACATGGGGGCCATGCCCCAGATTCGCATTTGGGAGGGGATATGCTTTTGGGGTTCAAATGGAACGCTTAGGAACGCATATGGCAACATGGGGGCCATGCCCCAGATTCGCATTTGGGAGGGAATATGCTTTTGGGGTTCAAATGGAACGCTTAGGAACGCATATGGCAACATGGGGGCCATGCCCCAGATTCGCATTTGGGAGGGAATATGCTTTTGGGGTTCAAATGGAACGCTTAGGAACGCATATGGCAACATGGGGGCCATGCCCCAGATTCGCATTTGGGAGGGATATGCTTTTGGGGTTCAAATGGAACGCTTAGGAACGCATATGGCAACATGGGGGCCATGCCCCAGATTCGCATTTGGGAGGGAATATGCTTTTGGGGTTCAAATGGAACGCTTAGGAACGCATATGGCAACATGGGGGCCATGCCCCAGATTCGCATTTGGGAGGGAATATGCTTTTGGGGTTCAAATGGAACGCTTAGGAACGCATATGGCAACATGGGGGCCATGCCCCAGATTCGCATTTGGGAGGGAATATGCTTTGGGGTACATGCTGTGAGCCATGGGTGCCGAACGTGACATGTGTTGTGGCAGCATGACAGTGCATGGTTTGAGGTGTGTGCATGCTTGACATGGCCTGCATATTTGCTGTCTGTTGTGATTACTGGACATGGCATTGGACGCATCGTTATGAGTGAGTGATGGTTGTGTGCCAGCCAACGTATTGCAGTTGTCCCATCTCCTTGGTGTGCGTGCTGCCCTGTGCCATGTGCATCACTGCAGTGCTCGGGGGGTGTGGCCCATGTTGTGTGTTGTTGCTCACAGTGTGTCGTGCGCTTCATTGACTTCTGGCACATGGTTGGTCATGGGCATGTATCTTAGCGTGACTGCTGTATGTGTGGCAGCTGTGCGGATGACATGCCTTTCATGAGACTGGGGCTGACGGATGGGATGGATGGTATGTTGTATGTGCATGGTGTGTCTGTGTGTTTGATGGGTTCAGTGGTGTTCGTGTGCATTTATGTTGTTCCGCTCTGTTGCGTCTAGTGTTGTTTGTCTTACATAGGCGTAGTTGTGGGGTGTGTGGTTGACAGGCAGTAGGGGCTACATGGACAGGACTTCAATGGTGTTTCGGTTGTGTGTGATGAGTTGCACAGTGGCTGCCGTGTGGTACTATATTCAGTGTGGCTTGTGCATGCAGACGTGGCTCCTTGGGTGTTGCTATGTCTGTGATGGGTCATGTGGGGTGTGAGTCTGTTGTTCATGTCCGTGTGCATATTGTTCACTTGTTCGTGACGGTGGGCGGTGCTGCGTGTTCGTCTGCTACGTGACATGTCCCATGTGTTGGTCGTGTTCCGGTCCTCATGCCTCCAGTAATCCAGCCCTGTCCAGTTTCCCACCTGCAAGTTGTTCGTGCGTGCACTGTACTGGATGCCACATGGCTCTAAGCGGGGGTGCTCCATGTTGCAGGTCTGTGGGGGTGGGGGGGTGTTGTGGGTCGTGGGGGTGGCTGGACACCCACTGACACCAATTGCTGTGGACCGTGATGTCTGCCTTTCGGCTGTCGTTGTGCACTGCGGTGGCTGACACGTGGCTGTGGGGTGTGGGGGATGCTCCTCCTTGCTGTGCTGTGGGACTAGGGGCCTGGTGTGTGTTGTACTTGGGCTGTCCACCGTCCCACCCACTGCACTTTGTGTTCCTGCCACTTACCTGTTACTTGTCGGTTAGTGCAGCTGTGGCGGACACATGGGTGTGGTGGGTGCTCGTTGTGGCGCTTCTGGCATATTTGGGGACCTGTTGGTGGTTACGTGGCTGGCTGAGTGTACACATGTCCCCACGTATCTTACATTTGTTCGGTTTGGGCTGTGTGTGGTGGTGTCTGTTGCATGTGTGTGATGTGTTGTGTATTGTGTGCTGGACATGGGGGTGTTTGTCCCTGGGAGCTGTGGCATGGTGGTAGTGCATGTGAGTACATAGCGGTGTGCTGGTATACATTAGTTTGTACTTACCAGCCTCCACTCCCCCTGCTAATCCGGCGAGGATCTCCGGATGTATTATGACTCGCACCTTCTCCTCCCACGCTTTGAAGGTCTTGAAGAGCGCGGGATTCCCTCCGCCAGTGACGGCAGCCAGCTCTCTGTTTTTGCCCTCCTTCTTCTTGACCAGGCTCTTGACGTCATTCCAACGTTTGTTTATTTCTCCTCTGTTCCTGGGCAGGGTCCCGACTGCATTGACCTGGTCTACGATCCGGTTCCACATTCTGTTTCTGGTGGCTAGTGGTGTGTGCTGGACCATGTTCCCATAGATTTGTGGGTACACCTTGATGATCTCGTCGACCATGACCGTCAGCTCAATGGGCGTGAACTTGGGCATTCTTTGTGGTGCCATGGTGTTTGTGGTGCTGGTGCGGTGTGTGTTGTGTAATGTGCAGGGGGTTTGTGGTGCAGGTGTTTGGTGGTGGTGGTGGTGGTGGTTGTGATGTGTGCGTTTCTGTGGTGTGCTGCTGTCCTTGCTGTGTCACTGTGTCCTCTCCTCTCCTCTCTGGTTTGCAATGTTGCAAGGGGTTGTGGTCTGTGGGAGTGCTGCTTTTGTACTTACCTATGTGGGTGTGTCCTCATGGTCTGTTGTTTTCAGGTGTGTTGTGTCTGGGGTTCTGGCCTTTGTAGTTTTTGTTTGTCCGGGGGGGTGTTTTCGGGATGTGTACTGTGCTTGTGTATTTGTGCGTGCCTTGCTGTGTGGACTTGTTGGCCATGTTGTGTGCTATTGGTTTTGTGAGCGGATGGTTTCTGTGCAGGTACGTGGGCGCCATGGCTTCTGCCGTGTCGATTCTCATCGGCGTTGTTTGCGCTGGCGGGCGGTATATTTGTAGTTTTCACGCGCTCATGGCGGTGCGATCGTAATTTCACGTGCGGTGTGTCGGCCGTGAGGGCGGGCGGTTTTGTGTTGTCGTGCGTGTTTCCGTCCGTGGCGGGCGGTTTGACTCCGACTCGGACGATGGCGGGCGGTATCTTGTGTGATTTTTCCGCCGATGGCGGTTTTCGGTTTGTGTAATCGTAATGGCGTGGTCGGTGTTCAGACGGTGTGTGCGGGCGGATTTTTGCCGCTTCCATGCCTGGCTGATTTTTTTACGCCGGGTATCGTAATGGGCCCCCAAATAAATAATTACAAATTCTTAATATATTGTTAGTTAATCATTACTTAATTAACTTCCCACCCTAAACCCCTACAAACCTAGCAGCAGGCAACTAAAATATAAGTAAAATAAATAAGTATCCCATAAATTATGTAATTAAAAATCAATTAAATAATCAATGAATAGTTAATTGTTAATTTATTATAACTTAATTAACTTCCCACCCTGTACCTCTACAAACCTAGGAGCCCACAAATAACATATACCACAAATACACTAGTATTACACAATTTACATGATAAATATCAATCACATAATTAAGTAAAGTGTATTAAATATTTCAGAATTATTACCATATTAACTTCCCACCCTATCCCCTACAAACCCAACAACCCACTATGACACTATAAATCACTATTAAAAATTAAATAAAAAATTCTAAATCACTTAAAATTCCATGCGATATTTTAAACAAATTAATAACATTTATATAAACAATAGCAACACATAAAACTAATATATCTACTAAAACACATTAAAATAATAAAACACTATATTTTTAACCACTATATCACTGAAAACAATATAAAAAACGATATTATTTAAAAAGATGTACTTACCTCAAAAATGTATATTCTTGTCAATGATATTCTTGCATCAGGATATTTATGTATCACGATATTTTATTTCCAATATTTCTGTCTTCTGATTTATACAACACAACATTTTGTCCATACACCAGACAGTCTTATATGATCCTGTGGGGGTGCAGTTATTCGGTGGTGAAATATTGCTAATAAACGTGATTAATAGTATGTGGAAGGAGGTGATATGCAGCATTAGATTATGATCAAGACATACCTAATATACAATTGCTGCATGTCTGTCAGTTTTGTAATAGTTGCATCCAGTATGTAGAGGATATCTTGTGGATATGCTGATTCAGAAATGACACTAGTTGTGTAAAAACATCACCCTATAAGAAAAATCTTCTTCCATTCCTTACTCACAGTATCACCAACGGTGGCAATTTGTACTGTCGAATGATATTTGCTAACACAGAAATTTGGCAGTATAGTGACATTTCTGTGTTAGCAAATTAGGCCTCAGGACCAGGTGTGTTGATATTTGTGGACATTCCTAAGTGGATCCGTTAGCAAAGGTTGTTTAACACCCAGACTGTGAGCGTATGCTCCAAACATTTGCATTATATTTCCAATCTTCAATATGCTTTCATGTTTAATTCCACTACTAGCAGAAGCAAATGTATTTTTAGAGAGATCATGGGGAAGAAAAATATTCAAAGTTGATGGGGGTATAGTGGATGGGCCTCCTGCATTGTAGAAATGCTCTCCTCACAGAGAAAAAAGAAAAGAAAAATGCAAGTGCAAAGCGCAGATTAATAAAATGGTGAGCAATAGCATATATTGTACAGCAAATAGCCATTAGCAGGCCAAAATCATCCTACTTAGAATAAAAAAAAAAAATTAAAACTATCTTTTATACGAAATGCACTTTTGAAACTAACTTTAATGACTCTGGAGCCATACTTTTTTTAATGTTGCTGGGGAGTTGCTGCACTTCCTGCAGCACCTCACAACAGTACAAAACATTCTTGGTGGTGTCCCGGCCCCTTCTAGGGGCACCATCAGCCTAAAAAAATAATTGGAGCAGTGAATGGCCACTCATTATTCATTTATTCAGTTTTTTATTAATTTCTGGGTGCCCCAGTGCCCACTCGGGACACCTACATCTTCTTTTTTTTTGTTGGGGGCTGCGAGAGAGACCCAGAGCTCCCATGACTCTGTTGGCTCCCTGCAGGTGCAGGAGCCAGCATCTTTATTTTGTCTTTCAAAAATAGTGATGTCCCCAGTGCCCACCGGGGGCACCCCATAGCATTATTATTATTGAGGGCCATTGGGGGAGCCCCAGGGCCCCTGCGGTCCTACCTGCTCACTGCAAGAGTCCCCATGGGCCGCACAGGAGCCATCAATATTTTGCCTTTTTTTTAAATAGTGGGATGCCCCAGTGCCCACCTGGGGCACCCAACAGCTCTTTTTATGGTGGAGGCTGCATAATGAACCTCATGGTCCTGCGGTCCAGCCAGCCTTCGTGGCAGCACCCATCACAGTGCCGCTAGGCCCAGAATTGCTCCCATCTGGCAGGAGCAGCCTTTTTGTGCTCCCACAGGGTGGGAGCAATTCTACGTTTTCCTGCCTGCAAGGGAGTGGGCAGGGAGAAACATATGTGCTTTCACTTGGCGAAAGCAGCTTTCTGCTTCTGCTGGGAGGCAGCACATAGCGGTTCCCTGCCCGCTCAGCCCCAGGGGATGGAGTCACCAGGGCCTGAAGGAGGCTCAGGGAGATTGGCCACATGCTCCCTCCGCTATGAAATAAATTTCACCACCGCCTTGGTGTTAAGCCACCCCAGGTTTTCTTTTAAATTGTGCTAAAGTTTGCACTTTTTTAAAATTTTGCAGAACCTTTGCAAATTCTGGGCAAGATTAAAGAAATATATATGTTTTGGCCCCAGGTGAGGTCAATCTAGGACCCCACCAACAAGCCTAGAGGGCAAGGTATTGCTACCCTGCCCCAATATCTATTTCTTTCCTTATTCCCAGGACAGGGGACTAAGTCCCCAAGTCCTAATATGGCTGCCACCACGTCTTTGTTGATGTAGTGGCAGACAATCTGATCTTATCTCAAAATTTGTAGGTCTGCGGATCCTCCATGGCATGACATTTCTATATTTTTTTAACCTTAATTTCTCAAAAACAACAGAAAAGAACAACACAAAGCAAAAAAGCACATTTTCTGGACCACGATCTTGCTCTCTGCCACATTTGGTACAATTCCTTTCAGCCTTTTTGGATGTGGCATTGTCTAATTGTCCTAAGGAAAAATGAATGGGGAAACACATTTTGGGACCCCCCTTTTTCTCTGCCCAGCTTGATGGATCACCCTGAAACTTTTCAGGAAGGAGCAGAGGTGGATGAGACTTTTTGTTTTAGTTTAGTGAAGATTCATTAAACAACGCTATAAGCAAACAAAAACAGTTCTCATTATAAAAACTCTGCTGAGCTAACTATAACTTACGGCCCGCAATGTACTGCTTATGACCTCACATATTACTCATGACATGGTCAGTGACATCATGATGACAGCACTGATGACATCTCAAATGACATCACTGATGACATAACTGATGACATCATCCAGCGATTATGAGTGAATAAGTGGGTGTGTGAGTAGCTGTATGGGTGAATAAGTGGGTGGGTGAGTAGCTGTATGGGTGAATGAGCGGCTGTAGGGTGTGGGAGTGGCTGTAATGGAGAGTGGCTGTATGGGTGAGTGAGTAGACATGTAAGTGTTTTTATGGATGTGTGAATGGGTATGTAAGTGGTTGGGTGGGTGTGTGAGTGGCTCTGTTGACAGGCTGTAGGGGTGAGTGACTGGGTGTGTGAGTGACTGCATGGGTGAATAAGTGGGACTAGCTGTATAGGTGAGTGATTGGCTATGTGAGTAAGTGTATGGGTGAGTGAGTGGCTGTGTGAGTAGGTGTATGGGTAAGTGAGTGGCTGTGCGTGTGAGTGAGTGGGTGTGTGTGTGAGTGGCTTGTGGATGAGTAAGTGGGTGTGTGAGTGGTTTTATGGGTAGGTCAGTGGGTGTATCAGAGGTTGTATGGGGTGTGACTGGATGTTTGAGTGGTTCTGTGGATGTGGCCATCAGTGATATAATTTGAGATGTCATCAGTGATGTCATCGGTGATGTCACTGACCATGTCATGAGTGATGTAATATGTGAGGTCATAAGCAGTGCGTTGTGGAGGTGCATGTTATAGTTAGCGCTGCCAATTATAACTGTTGAATTCCTGTGTTTTTTTAGTTCACAATATTAATGTTCAAACTGACAAATTCACCTAACTATAACTTTACTTTAACCTTTGTTTTTTTCACTGAAAGAAATATATGTATACATATTCGCCGAAACGCGTCGGTCCATACTGACAAAGAAAATGAAGACTGTGTAGAAATATGCTTTGAAAAATAAGAATCATTCAATAAAAAGAAGTATTTTACTCACCACGAAGTGTTACCATCTGTGAACCGTGTGCTGCTGAATCCGGTATCCGTGAGGAGGACGCCAAAGGGAGATATATATATATATATATATGCATGTGTATATATATGTATAATATATATATATATATATATATATATATATATATATATATATATATATATATATATATATATATATATATATATATATATGCATGTGTATATATATGTATAATATGTGACGAGACCTTGGTTTGGGATATATATATATATATATATATATATATATATATATATATATATATATATATCCTACAGTTGCAAAGTCAACTCTCTATGGGTCCCAGCGGTCCGGAAGGAGCGGCTGCAGTTTGAATATATATATATATATATATATATATATATATATATATATATATATATAACCTACCTAGTTATAGTTAAGACCTAGTTTCTATAGAGAAAGCGTTTTTCTTTTGCTAATATCATTAGCGTCGTTTGACGAATCTTCACGAAATGTTCAAAACGAATACGACACTCACGTCACCTGCTGTGTTGAAAGTTTTGGGGTGATTCGTCAAGCGGGGGCCGAGAAAAAGGGGGGGTCCCAAAAAGCTTTTTCTCCATTTTAATTCCCATAGCAAACTTTAGAAACGGCTACAGGCCGAGCTGCTGAACGGAATTACACCAAATTTTGCAAAAAGGACCAGAAAGCACTCTTTTTGTTAAATGGGTTAAATCTGTTCAGTAGTTTCTGAGAAATTTGTAAATTTCTCAGCTATGCAACTGTGGACACGTTGGATCCCCAAACCCTCCTGATCTCGTGCCTGAGATCTGAT
Organism: Calotriton arnoldi; assembly: GCA_963921515.1. Classification (NCBI taxonomy): domain Eukaryota; kingdom Metazoa; phylum Chordata; class Amphibia; order Caudata; family Salamandridae; genus Calotriton; species Calotriton arnoldi. The sequence continues at coordinate 1,876,763 of CAWUFW010002372.1, forward strand.
TGGCTGCCAACACTTCAAACCAGGAAGTGTTGGCAGCCATCTTGTCACTCGGTTGAATCGATTCACAAGAAAAAAACATGAAAAAATAAGAAAAGGGGGCAGGGTAGAAACACCCTGACCCCCTAGGCCTGTTCACAGGGACCCCCAGGGCTCAAGAAAGCATTTTTATTAAAAAAATTGTCGCGTTTCGTGGTGGATCCATGAATCAGCAGAAAATGTTAAAAAAATGAAGCACGGGAGCCCGCTCTTAGTTTCCTTTAGATCCCTGGGTGGGCCAGGCCTGTGGGCAATTAAAAATAGTGATGCAGGGGCCCCCAGGGAATGCCACCTCCCGGGGCTAATCTTTTTAAATGCGGGCCATGCAGCCCCCCACAGCACCAGAGACCGACACCTCTCTGGGTCTATATTTACAAAAAATGCGTGGGGGTACCACAGACCCCCACGCAACCATAGGTTTCAGACACGTTATAGTTAGAAATTAGCATTTAAAAAACCTTTGAAATTCACTGAAAAAAACATAGGTTTCAAGCACGTTATAGTTAGAAATTAGCATTTAAAAACCTTTGAAATTCACTGAAAAAACCATAGGTTTTAGGAACAGTTATAGTTAGTTGGACATTGCACTCGTACAAAACCCGTGAAATTCCCCGTTATAGTTAGTTCAGCTAACTATAACTCGCGCCCCGCAATGCACTGCTGATGACGTCACATATTACATCACTCATGACATGGTCAGTGACATCACTGATGACATCACTGATGACATCTCAAATGACATCACTGATGACATGATGCAGTGACTGTGTGTTTCTGTAAAGTTTAAATATGTTTAATATATATAGGGAAAGGCGTATTGAAGAATGAGTGGGTGTATAAGTGTCTGTATGGATGATTTAGTAGGTGCGTGACTAACTCTATAAGTGAGTGATTAAACGTATCTTACTGAATGCATGGGTTACTGACTAAACTGGGTGAATGTCTGAATCCGTCTGTCTGTTGCTGTGTAAGTGGCTGCATGGGTTTGTGAATAGCTACATGAGTGTCTATATGAGTTATTGATTGGTTCTCTGAGTATCTGTATGGGTGCCTGAGTGTTTGTGTGGGTGGGGTGGGTGCGACTCTGTGCATAGATGTGTGAGTGGGTGATTCACTGGGTGGATGGTTTCAAGAGTGCATCTGTGATAGACTGTATGGGTGGGTAAGTGTGTGTAAGAGTGTGTTAGTGAGTGAATGTATGTCCCAGTGGTACATGTGTGAGTAACTACATATGTGAAAGGCAGTATATATGTGTGTTGGAGTATATAAATAGCTATAAGCGAGAGTGTGTGATTGTGAGAGTGACTGTATGGATGAGTGTGTGCTTGTATCAGTGATTGTATAAGAGCGTAAGAATGTGCTAGTATTTGTATGAGTAAGTGAGCTGTTGTGTGTATAACTGTATAGGTGAGTAAATGGCAGTGTGTTTAATTATTTGCATGACTGACTAGGTGTGTGAGTACCTCTATGGATGAGTGGCAGTGTTTGAGTGTCTATATAGGAGTATGAGTGCATATGCTAGTCCTGTACTGAGTGACCGTAAGTATGAGTGACTGTACAGGTGAGTGAGTGGATGTGTGTGTAGACCTAAGAATCAGTGAGTGGGTATGTAGTTATTGGTGTTGGAGTGTCTATGGTTTTGCGAATGGCAGTCTGTAATTTAGAGTGGGTGTATCAAAGGTTATATTAGGGTGTGAGGAGGTGCATCAGATTATCACGTGGATGATGTCATCAGTGATGTCATTTGAGATGTCATCAGTGTTGTCATCAGTGATGTCACTGACCATGTCATGAGTGATGTAATATGTGACGTCATCAGCAGTGCATTGCGGGGCGCGAGTTATAGTTAGCTGAACTAACTATAACGGGGAATTTCACGGGTTTTGTATGAGTGCAATGTCCAACTAACTATAACTGTTCCTAAAACCTATGGTTTTTTCAGTGAATTTGTAAGGTTTTTTAAATGCAAATTTCTAACTATAACGTGTCTTGAAACCTATGGTTTTTTCAGTGAATTTCAAAGGTTTTTAAAATGCTAATTTCTAACTATAAAGTGTCTGAAACCTATGGTTTTTTCAGTGAATTTCAAAGGTTTTTTAAATGCTAATTTCTAACTATAACGTGCCTGAAACCTATGGTTTTTTCAGTGAATTTCAAAGGTTTTTTAAATGCTAATTTCTAACTATAACGTGCCTGAAACCTATGGTTTTTTCAGTGAATTTCAAAGGTTTTTTAAATGCTAATTCCTAACTATAACATGTCTGAAACCTATGGTTTTTTTCAGTGAATTTCCAAGGTTTTGTAAATGACAATTTTTAAATGTATTAATTGTTATCTTAATTTTTTTGATACTGATTTTCTACATTTTTTTAAACTATTTATTTTTAAATTACATTGTAATTACATTATACATTACATTACAAAATATACTTTCTCAGAATGAATTACTTTAGTTTAAATTCTTTGCAAATAGGCAATAGACTTTTAAGTACAGTAGTTACAGTTGTTGCAATGGGCAACACAATTTCAAACACAATGCAACATTGAGCTCAATGTGAATTTCTAGTTAAATGCAATTAGTTACTTTATGGATTACTTTTCTAACCACAGGACTGGATCCTAGATTCAGTCCTGGGACATCTCCTGTAAACAGTTGAGTAAAAGCGTTTTGGTTACAGTACTGATTTTTAAGGAATATTATTGTATTTTAAAAGTTGACACAAAAACTTTTTCACATAGAATCACCAATGTTATCCTATGGGAGGAAATTCACTTAGCAGGTAAGTAGTGTTATCGTTACTTTTTCTTACTCAGTGGTGGATCCTGGATCCAGCACTGGTGCATCTCCTGTAAACAGTTGAAAGAATGCGTTTAAGTCATACAGGCGATTTTTAAGGAATATTTGTAGTTTGTGAAAATCGACACTTTGAAACTTTTCTGCTGAAAACCAGACAATGGATTCCTATGGAAGGAAATACAAGTTACTGGTAAGTACGGTTAGAATTACTTTTCAGGGTCAGTGCTGGGCTAAAAGATGCAGCACTGGGTTCTCTCCTGATAACAGGTGAGTAAATCGGAATTTGCAGTTCGGCTGATTTTAGAGGAATATTATAAAGTTCCAAAACTCCACACTTAGAAGAATTTCCAAGTGAAACCAGTCAATGTTAGCCTATGGAAGGAAATTCAAGTTACTGGTAAGTACGGTTAGAATTACTTTTCAGGGTCAGTGCTGGGCTAAAAGATGCAGCACTGGGTTCTCTCCTGATAACAGGTGAGTAAATCGGAATTCGTAGTTCAGCTGATTTTAGAGGAATATTATAAAGTTCCAAAACTCAACACTTAGAAGAATTTCCAAGTGAAACCAGTCAATGTTAGCCTATGGAAGGAAATTCAAGTTATTGGTAAGTACAGTTAGAATTACTTTTCAGGATCTGTACTGGGCTGAAAGATGCAGCAGTGAGGTCTCTCCTGATAACAGGTGAGTAAATTGGAATTCGTAGTTCAGCTGATTTTAGAGGAATATTATAAAGTTCCAAAACTCCACACTTAGAAGAATTTCCAAGTGAAACCAGTCAATGTTAGCCTATGGAAGGAAATTCAAGTTACTGGTAAGTACGGTTAGAATTACTTTTCAGGGTCAGTGCTGGGCTAAAAGATGCAGCACTGGGTTCTCTCCTGATAACAGGTGAGTAAATCGGAATTCGTAGTTCAGCTGATTTTAGAGGAATATTATAAAGTTCCAAAACTCAACACTTAGAAGAATTTCCAAGTGAAACCAGTCAATGTTAGCCTATGGAAGGAAATTCAAGTTACTGGTAAGTACGGTTAGAATTACTTTTCAGGATCTGTACTGGGCTGAAAGATGCAGCACTGAGGTCTCTCCTGATAACAGGTGAGTAAATCGGAATTCGTAGTTCTGCTGATTTTAGAGGAATATTTGTATGTTTCAAAAATCGACACTTAGAAACTTTTTCAGCAAAAAGCAGGCAATGATAACCTATGGAAGGAAATTCAAGTTACTGGTAAGTACGGTTAAAATTACTTTTGAGGATCAGTACTGGGCTGAAAGATGCAGCACTGAGGTCTCTCCTGATAACAGGTGAGTAAATCGGAATTCGTAGTTCGGCTGATTTTAGAGGAATATTTGCACAATGGTGAAGGAAGGGGTGGGGCCTGAGGTGACATGTCTGCAAACACGCCCTGTGGCACGTTTTAAGTTGGAGAATTAATTCCTCCTCAATCCCGAGGGTCCCTAGCGGCCAACTGGCCCACCAGATACCTCCAGTATGCGCCAGAGAGCTGCGTTGTAGAGAGGTGTTCAGAGGCCACGCCCTTATTACAACACTCTGCAACGCAGCTCCGTGGCTTACTGGAGGTACCTGGTGGGCTAGTTGGCCCCAGGGACCCTCAGGATTGAAGGGATTTAATTCCCCATCTTAAAACGCGCCACGGGGCCTATTTGCACACATGTCACCTGAAGCCCCGCCCCTCCCTTCACCACTGTGCAAACATGACCCGTGGCGCGTTTTAAGTTGGGGGATTAAGTCCCCTTAAATCCTGAGGGTCCCTGGGGTCCAACTATCCCACCAGGTACCTCCAGTAAGCGCCACAGAGCTGCGTTGCAGAGAGGTGTAAAAAGGGACGTGGCCTCAGAACACCTCTCTGCAACGCAGCCCCCTGGCGCATACTGGAGGTTCCTGGTGGGCTAGTTGGCCCCCAGGGACCCCCAGTATTCAAGGGGTCGTTCCCCTCTGCAAACGCGCCAGGGGCGCATTTGCAGAGTGGTAAAGGAAGGGGGCGGGCCTGCGGCCCGATCGGTTTTTTTTTCTTGTTTTTTTCCATGGGGGGCTGTGTGGCCCCCTTTCCCTTTTCCTTTTTTGGGCCCTGGGGACCCCATCCCCCAGGGCCTTACCCCTTTTTTTTTGTTTTTTAAATGGGAAGGGGGCCGCGTGGCCCCCCTCCTGTAGCCGATTCTGGCCCCGGTGACCCCATCACCCGGGGCACGGCCACTCTTTTAATTATTTTTTTTAAGGAGGGGGCTGCGTGGCCCCCTCCTCAGGCCTCCTTTGCCCCGGGGACCCCATCCCCCGGGGCAGGCCTTTATTTATTTTTACTTTTTTGGGGGGAGGGGGCCGCGTGGCCCCCTCCTCGGACCACTACTTGCCCCGGGGACCCCATCCCCGGGGCCGGCCCTCTCCGTTGGGGACCGTGGGGGATCCCCAATCCCCCCACGGTCCCAGCCGTCTCCCCGCGTCCCTCGGAGCCGCCATTGCTTTTCCACATGGGGAGCTGCTGACATGCAGTTCCCCATGTGGAAAAGCAATCTGCTTGCTTCATTGAAGTGAGAGCAGGTTTCCCTGCTCTCGCTTCAATGAAGCAAAGCAGTTTGCAATGACAGGATGGGAGCCGTGAGGCTCCCGTCCTGTCATTGCAAACTACAGTGTCCCGGGAGTGAGCACCCCGGGACACTGCAGGAGCCGGCCCTGGGGAGTGGCGGTCCCCAGGGCCATCAATGGCTCCAGGAGGGGGGCCGCGCGGCCCCCCTCCCCACATCTGAAAAGCCCCGGGAGGTGGTGGTCCCCGGGGCTTCGGGGTCCAAAACGGACCCCCATTTTAAATTTCTTAGTGCCCCGGGGAGGTGGCGGTCCCCGGGGCGTGTGGGGGGGCTGGAGCCCCCCCACACAGGTGATTTAATTTTAAAAAAAGAAGCCCCGGGGGGTGGCGGTCCCCGGGGCTGCGGGAGGGCTCAGAGCCCTCCCGCACCATTTTGTTTAAAGCCCCGGGGGGTGGCGGTCCCCGGGGCTTGGGGGGGCCTTAGAGGCCCCCCATATAATTAATAATAAAGCCCCGCATGCCCCCGGGACTTGGCCCACCCGGGGGCCAATTAACCACGAAGCGCGGGAGCCCGCGCTTCGTTTTTTTTTTTTATCGGCAGGATCCGCGCACCCAGCGCGTTTTCTGCCGATTTAAAAAAAAAATTAAAAAATTTTTGGGCCCTGGGGGTCCTTGTAGGACCCCCTGAGCAGGGCTAGGGGGTCAGGGTGTTTCTACCCTTTTTGTGTTTTGCGCCCTTGTTTTTGTCTTTTCTTGTCCCTCGGTTCTACTCGTGGTCGGGAGGGTGCGCGGATCCTCCGTGCCTCTAAATATCGAAACTTTTATTTTGGATTTTCTCAGCAACTACTGAACGGATTTACACCATTTTTAAAAAGGGTGCTTTCTGAACCAAGCACTACCTTTTTGCCAAATTTGGTGTAATTCCGTTCAGCAGTTTTTGCTGTAGCCTTGCATAAAGTTTCCTATGGGAAATCGATTATTTCACTCTTATTTTTTGAATTTCTCCGCAACTACTGAACGGATTTACACCATTTTAAAAAAAGGTCGCTTTCTAAACCAAGCGCTACCTTTTTGCAAAATTTGGTGTAATTCCGTTCAGCAGTTCGGGCTGTAGCCGTGGCTAAAATTTCCTATGGGAATTAACATGGAAAAAACGGAGAAAATGCGTTTTGGGACCCCCCTTTTTTCTCGGCCCCCGCTTGACGAATCAACCCGAGACTTTCAGGGTAGGAGCGGAGCAGAGCGCCCCAACAAGTTGGAAGCTTTCGTGAAGATTCGTCAACCGGCGCAAGAGTTATTTCAAATAGAATGTTGCGGATTTCCTATGGATAAAGGTCCTAACTATAACTATCTACTGGCGACCGCCAGTAGATAATATATATATATATATATATATATATATATATATATTCACTGAAGAAACCATAGGTTTCAGGGATGTTATAGTTAGAAATTAGCATTTAAAAAACCATAGAAATTCACTGAAAAAACCATAGGTTTCAGGGACGTTATAGTTAGTTGGACATTTCACTCGTACAAAACCAGAGAAATTCGGCTGTTATAGTAAGTTGAGCTAACTATAACTCGCGCCCCCGCAATGCACTGCTGATGACGTCACATATTACATCATTCATGACATGGTCAGTGACATCACTGATGACATCACTGATGACATCTCAAATGACATCACTGATGAAGCCCCGCTGCGTCCCTTGTTTCTGCTTTATGGGAGGAGAACTACTTAGGATATTCGCGTGTTTGCCAGTGACACGCTCAAAGGGACCCTTTCTACAAAGAGGTCATGGCACACATTGGCATTCAGTGACATTTTTTTCCGTGGGAGCGGATTGCCGTGACCCGCAACCTGACCCCTGGAACTGAGGAAGAGCCGGCATTTGCAGGTCCATGACTTCATGGAATGGCGCAGTCACTGCACAGGCGCCTTCTATCCTTTGGGCCCAGCGGGAAAGGTGAGCTGGAAAGTAGGGGACAAAATACTTTTTATTCCAATACTTGCTCAAGTCCTCTCCCTGAACTGCGTACGAAAATATAAACCTACCAGGACACGCTGCTTTCACCATGCTGCATTGTGGGACCGGAAGTTTTTCTACATGAACTACCATTGTCAGCCGGCAGGTAATGCAGTCCAGGTGTGCGCTTCACCATTGGGGAAGGAGGTGCCTTTAAAAGACACTGTTTAGAGAGGCTGTGCAAAGATGGTGGCATCTGAGGAAGGCAGTTCGCCAAAACGCATTTTGCCCAAATCTTAGAATAAAGGTCTTTTGAAGCCCCGCTGCGTCCCTTGTTTCTTCTTTATGGGAGGAGAACTACTTTGGATATATATATATGTATATTCACTGAAGAAACCATAGGTTTCAGGGACGTTATAGTTGTCATCATAGAAGTCATCAGTGATGTCACTGACCATGTCATGAATGATGTAATATGTGACGTCATCAGCAGTGCATTGCGGGGGCGCGAGCTATAGTTAGCTCAACTAACTATAACGGCCGAATTTCTCTGGTTTTGTACGAGTGAAATGTCCAACTAACTATAACGTCCCTGAAACCTATGGTTTTTTCAGTGAATTTCTATGGTTTTTTAAATGCTAATTTCTAACTATAATGTCCCTGAAACCTATGGTTTTTTCAGTGAATTTCAAAGGTTTTTTAAATGATAATTTCTAACTATAACGTCCCTGAAACATATGGTTTTTCAGTGAATTTCTAAGGTTTTTTAAATGCTAATTTATAACTATGCCTACAGAGGTAGGACATGTGAAGAAAGAGGAAGAAACGCGCAGAAAGAAGCAAGAGAAATGCAGAAAGAGGCAACAGAAGTCCAGAAAGACGAAGAAAAGTGCAGAAAGAAGTAAGAGATATGCAGAAAGAACCAACAGAGGTGCAGAAAGAGGCCTTGTTTCAAAGTCAATCTGTGCCCCCAACTTTTTACTGACTGGTATTGGTGGTAACTGACTCTGCCTAACCAGGCCTAGAGCCAGTGCTATGCTAAAAGACACTTAGAATACAGTGAGAACCCCTACATACACTAGGGAACACTATGCGTTGGGGTACCCCTGTGATTGGCATGACCTCCTCTGTAAGGCCCTAGTACATAATAGGGCAGGGGGATTAAAACTACCTCTAAGTCAGAGGTGCAGAAAGATACTTCTTTAAGTAGTAGTCATGTTTGCAGAGTAGTAGAGAAAGGGTGCTGGGCCTCCGACCAGCGCTCAGGAATTCCGCTGCGTAGGGATGACAGGAGGTACCAGGAGGGCTTTTTTTTACAGAGTTTTATATAGCGCGAACTTGACCCGAATCGGGTATCAGAGCGCTTTACATAGCACCAGTTGCATTACATGAGGACACATTCATTTTTTTTGATAGGCACGGGGAGATTAAGTGATTTGCCCAGAATCACAGGATGTTCAGCGTCATTGCCGAGACTCAAACCCAGTTCCCCAGATTTGAGGTCGACCACCCTAGCCATTAGGCCAACTCCTCTCCCCTCAGGAGTAAAGTGGACTTCATCCCCCATCCCGTAGTCTGCCAGGAGGCACGTTTGCAGAGTGGTGGAGAAAGGGGGGCATGGCCTCCGAAGACTTCTTAGCAATCCCACTGTGTGGGACTTACTGGAGGTAACAAGCGGGGTACTTGGCCCCCAAGGACATCCTTGGGGGCCAACTACCCCTCCTATTACCTCCAGTAAGTACCCCACAGCAGGATTGCTAAGTTCTCATAACAGGCCATGCCCCCTTTGCCCACCACTCTCCAAACGCGCTCCCTGGCGTGCTCTTGGATGGGGATTGACGTCCCCTTCGCTGCTAGGGGTCATTTAGGGGCCAACCAGCCTACCTCTTACCTCCAGTAAGCCCCACACAGTGGCATTGCTGAGAGGTGGACACAGGCCACGCCCCCTTTCTCCACCAATCTGCAAACGCGCCTCCTGGCACGTTCTAAGTTGGGGGATTAAGTCCCCTTGAATACTGAGGGTCCCTGGGGGCCAACTAGCCCATCAGGTGCCTCCAGTAAGTGCCACACAGCTGGATTGCAGAGAGGTGGTCCGAGGCCACTCCCCCTTTTTACACCACTCTGCAAACGCACCTCTTGGCGCACTGCTGCTCGGGGGATGAAGTCCACTTGTGTCCTGAGGTCCTCAGGACACAAGAGGACCTCATTGCCCTACCAGCAGTGCGCCACGAGTCGCGTTTGCAAAGTGGTGTAAAAAGGGTCGTGGCCTCGGACCACCTCTCTGCAATCCAGCTGTGTGGCACTTACTGAAGGTACCTGGTGGGCTAGTTGGCCCCCAGGGACCCTCAGCATTCAAGGGGCTTAATTCCCCAACTTAGAACGCACCCGGGGGCGCGTTTGCAGAGTGCTGCAGGGAGGGGGCGGGGCCTCCGGCGAGATGCCGGCTTTTTTAAAATTTTGTTTTTGGAAGGGGGGCTGTGTGGCCCCCCCTTTCCTTAATTATTTTTGGGCCCTGGGGACCCCATCCCCCAAGGCCTGAGCATTTTATTTTTTTTTTAAAACGGGAAGGGGGCCGCGTGGTCCCCCTTCCCTGGGCCTCTATTGGCCCCGGGACCACCTCCCCCGGGGCCTGGCCTTGTTTTTTAAAATTTTTATTTATATTTGCGAGGAGGGGGGCCACGTGGCCCCCCTCCCTTGGGCCATTTCTGGCCCTGGGGACCCCATCCCCCAGGGCCTGGCCTCTTTTTTTTTTTTTTATTCGCGGGAGGGGGCGCATGGCCCCCCTCCCCTGGGCCACTTCTGGCCCTGGGGACCCCATCCCCTGTGGCCGGCCCTTAGCGTTGGGTACCGTGGGGGGAGCCCCAATGCACCCACGGTCCCGCCGGCTCCCCGCCTCCTGCGGGAGCCGGCATTGCTTTTGCACAATGGGAGCTGCTGACATGCAGCCCCCTTGTGCAAAAGCAATCTGCTTTGGTTTTTGGAAGCGAGAGCAGGTTCCTGCTCTCGCGTCCAAAACCAAAGAAGAGTTTGCTATGGCAGGGCGGGAGGCGTGCTCCCGCCCTGCCATAGCAAACAGCAATGTCCCGGGGGTGGGCACCCTGGGACAGTGCAGGAGCCGGCCCTGGGGGGTGGTGGTCCCCAGGGCCATCAAGGGCTCCTGAAGGCGCGGCCCCCTCCCTTCATTTTCAAAGCCCCGGGGAGGTGGTGGTCCCCGGGGCCGGGGGTCTGTAACGGACCCCCGAATTTGAATAATTAGTGCCCCAGGGAGGTGGTGGTCCCTGGGGCAGTGTGAGGGAGCAGGAGCTCCCGCCACACCTATTTTATATTAATTTAAGCCCCGGGGAGGTGGCGGTCCCTGGGGCTGCGGGGGGGCCACGTGCTCCCCCGCACACAATTAAATAAAGCCCCGGTGAGGTGGTGGTCCCTGGGGCTGCAGGGGGGCCATGTGCCCCCTCCGCACATAATTAGCATAGCCCCAGGGAGCTGGCTGTACCCGGGGCTGCGGTGGCCCCCTGAGGGCCCCCGCTATTTAATTTTGACATTGCCCCCGGGACCTGGCCCACCCGGGGGCTCATTAAAATGAAGTGCGGGATCCTCGCTTTATTTTTTTTTATTTTCTTGCCAGGATTCGCGCACCCAGCGCGAATTCTGCCGATTTCAAAAAAATGCTTTTCTTGGCCCTAGGGGTCCCTGTGGGACCCCCTGAGCAGGCCTAGGGGGTCAGGGGGTTTCTACCCTGCCCCCTTTTCTTGTTTTTCATCTTTTTTTCACCCTTTTTCTTGTGACTTGGTTATCGAGTCACAAGATGGCTGCCAACACTTCCTGGTTTGGAGTGTTGGCAGCCAATAAGAAGTCAGCTCGTGCTCGGGAGGAGTCGCGACTCCTCCTCGGTGCTCAGATATCGATATTTTTCTTTTTTTAATTTCTCAGGAATTACTGAACGGATTGACACCATTTAAAAAAAAGGTCTCTTTCTAAACCAAGGGCTACCTTTTTGTCAAATTTGTTGTAATTCCGTTCAGCAATTCGGGCTGTAACCTGTTTCAAAATTCCTATGGAAATTAACATGGGGAAAACGCGTTTTGGGACCCCCCTTTTTTCTGGCCCCTGCTTGACGAATCACCCTGAAACTTTCAAGAAAGGAGCTGACCGGAGCGGGCCATTAATTTTGAAAATTTCGCGACGATTCGTCAAACAGCGCCAAAGATATTGGCAAAAGAAAAAACACTTTTTGAATAGAAACAAGGTCCTAACTATAACTACCTACTGGCGACCACCAGTAGGTAATTTATATATAAACAGATATATTCACTAAAAAAAACAAAGGTTACAGGGACGTTATGTTTATATATACTTTTTTTGGGACTGGATCTCTGGCTATCAGATACCATGCACACCTCGATCTCCAGAAGGTATTAGTCATCGGGCCATTAAACTCCCTAAGATGTTGTTAGGCATCACCAGCATAATGAATAATTAATTCACCATACAAGGTCATCAGACCTCCCATTGACTCCATGCAAATGATAAGAACCAACAGAGCCAAAATGGTCCCCATGGGCACCTACAAGGAGGACACGTATGTACGAGTGCACATGGACCCATCATTTGCAATTCTCTGCCATTGTTTCTTTCTTTTTTGTTTCTTAATTTCTAAGCAAATTTTATCTTGCAAATGTGAACAAATTAAATGGAAAAAATATAAATTAGTAACTACACAATGATGAAAATTGGTCTCTATATTCCACTGCAATGTACTTTCTGTTGTTTATTCTGTTATTAAGTCATCTAATGGAAGGCAGAAAAGCTGCCTCATCTTCAGGAACGGACGAATTAAATTATATGAAAGTATTTACCTCTTGGTGCAGTTGAGGCAAATAACAATTGAGGTCTTCTTACATGTACTGAATGGAGGCAAATGGAGGCAAATTAAATATATTCTGGTATTTCATTCATTCTCTCGCAGATTAAAATCCAGCAGTTCCTAGAGAAACAAGTTACGCCAAGAATGAGTCACAAGGATTGGCGAGCTGGTCTGAAAATTCCAGCCAGTCGGGGATTCGAGGGATTTTTATTCTGTCTCCTTCAGTGGAAATATTAGTTCCATGTCCATATATTTATATTTGGAAACTTTCCTAATTTCATCTACCTTAACATAACACGCATGAGATTGTTATTTTAACAGGTTGTAACCCCTTATATATGATGCAGCAGTGATACCCCAACAGCCTCTGCAAAAAAATTATATTTCTTATTTTAGCCAGGAGCTCCCGACATTCCTTATAGGACCAAAAGAGAACAATGCTGAAATCAAACATTTGCTTCATAAAAAATCGGTATTTCTACTCCAAAGAACAGTTTGTTAATTAAGGTGAAGGCAAACAAACTGAACATCTAACTTGAGCTGTATGCAGCATTTGGTTTTCCTGGTCAGCAGAGTCTCAACTGGCCAACAGATTAATCTTACAGTGCTAGAAGGGCCAATCTGACAGTTTGGTGTGGCTGTGTGTGGACCCGTTTTGTTGAATGGAGGGCCGGTTTTGTGGTTGTGTGTTTGCCAGCTTCGTGAACATCTTTTTTTTTAATGACGACTGGGGTGTAGCAACAGGCAGCATTGTGCAGGCGACATTAGGTTACACCGGGTGCACAGAGAAAAGGGAACTGGATGTTTCACATCGATTGGAAGGAGCGGCATCATGCCATATTGGGTGTGCTGCAGTTCTAATTTTAAAGTAAGTTAAGTTCCTCCTAACCTACCATATCTGCTCCACAAACACATCATCCCCTGGGTTCACCACTCTTGCACTCTTTCCTCGCCCTAGCCACAAGGGCTGTGAATGCGCCAATAAATGGCCATTGCCCAATTCCAAGTGAAATGCCAGCAGCAGATACTTGCTGGATGTGGATCGGTGGGCGCCTGTCTCACAGGACCGACCTCCAAATTACCTAACAAAGTTGTTTGCACATCGTTTTACAACCAGATATCTAGTGTATCTCAAGTTTAGCGTAACATCAATCCCTCTGACATAATGAGAAATTTGGATGAATGACCTTACCTTTGCAAGGTCTATCCCCCATTGTACCCTCTACCTCTGTGTCTATACATGGAATCTCACTTTCTTCAACAGTGTGTGGTTGTTTGCCTATGTAACACAAACTCTGCAGAGGTATGAGAAGAGAGGTCTGACAGCCTGGCAGGTTCTGTCATGCATTGCTCTTTGGAGATACCTTCCATGCAAACAACACAGGTTCACTTGTGGTATATTTATATAGACTTCTTTATTCACAAACATATTCTGTTACACATATAGTGTAACCAAACAATAAATATTCTGTTTATCGAAATTATATGTTTTGCAAAAATCTTTATGACGAATTGGATAAAAACAATTGCTTTCTTAGAATACCATAGAAAAGCACTCAGAAAGAATGATGCTTTCTGATCAAGTGCTCACACAGTATAAGTTTGGATTTCAGTCTGTGCAGGATGTCTGTTAATCGATTATCGACCTTCATGGGATTAGGTTTAAGGGAAAAGGGGAGGTCAAGAGTATCTAATGCACAAGAAAATAATCTCACCGTGTGCTAGGATTTCTTAAAGTGCTCCAAATGGGTCTGTCAAGAAGTCCAGAAGCACTTATGTGGCATTGGAAGGCTAGAAAATAAGTTACTGTGTAATCCAGTTCTTTCTGAAGAAAAAAGATTTGTTTTTTAATGAACTCATGTTGATTTGTGAAAATAATTAACTACAGTGGGGGCTCCTCCATTGGAGGAGCGTTGCCCCACTGCTCTCTGAGCAGTTCAAAAAGGAACAATAAAACGATAATAACACAATGTTCCATACTGGCTTATGTGTGGGCGGGGCAGGGGTAACCAGAGCAGGGGGAGGAGTGGTGGGCATGACGATTTGGACGGCCGTCTTGGGCCAGCCAAACAGTCATGCGCACTTAGCATGTTTTCCACCAGGCTGTATTGCACAGCCTCAGTGGAGACATGCACAGGCTCCCAGTTCCTGTCTGAGCGCTGAACCACGGTGCTCAGACCAATCACGACACTGCTGTCATGCTGGTGACAGCAGCGTCGTGATTTGCTAGGGGAGTCTGAGACCCTTTGTGCTTCCTGCTTCATGGACGGAGGATAGATGGTGACAGTACCCAGGTAAGTGTTTTTCTTTCTTCATTCTGCTCCCCCCAGCCCTGCCCTGCCCCACCACCCCGATCGTTAGCAGCCACCACTGATTAACTATGCTCTCACCAGCTCAACTGCTGGAAGTCAACAAGGAGGGGTTATCATAGAAAATAAGTCAATGTAATGTCCTTGAGGTTTAGAGAAATAATATTCACCAATATGGTGGTCTAGTGTGATATTATAGGCACTATCACTGACCCGTGATTGATGATAACAATCATAACACGTACATTGCTGTTTACTATACGGCAATGACTATTATATTTGTTTTATGGTTCCTGATAATGAATGAATACAAGTTTTAATGAATGATTTATTGAATGACTATGAATAAGAACATTAAGTTACTGTGCACATCATTTTGGCAAGCCTCTCGAGGGACACATTAATTTTGTGTGAATTTAATCTGCTATTAAGTAATTGTTTTAATATGGTTCTCACGTTTTTCACAACATACTTGCTGTGAAGCATATAATGCACCTGAACCACTGGTAAACAAACCACGCATATATACTTGGGTTTTCAATATGGTGCTGATTGTTACTTTCCACTTACATTAGGTGCACTGGAAGATTTATTAGATATTTCAGTACAACTCACTTTATTGTTTCTAATCAATGATTCATTGACAATTAAAAATTCAATATATTTACAACTTATGTAAGTTAAAAGTTACTCACCTATAGCGAAACAAGAGAGATAAAGTTATTTCACAAGGTGTATTGCATAAACTTATGGTCATACTACAAACATCAAAGCTGTTGCAGTTTGCAGTCAATCTATTTACAAGAATTAGTCAGAAAAAGTAACTAGTTATTTCCAAGCACTCATCACATCAGGAAGGTGACACAGTCAGTTTGTTTAATCAGCTTCTTTCATATCTTCCAGGTGACAACTTTAACGCTGCTAAAAACATCTATCCTGAAGATGGTCTTCCGTACTTTTCTGACATTAAGATAGCAAAACATCGACGTCCTGACCACTACGTCTGCTTAACCGACTACAGCCCAACATTAAACCACAGGTTAATGAGTTTATCAAATAGATCTATAAAATTGGCTGAGTGGTTATCCTCACTGTCTTTAGTCACTACCTAGTATATCTCAATTTTGTGACTCATTAGGCTGCTAGGAGGCTCTTTTATTTGACTCTATGAAAGGATACATATCAACAAACAAAGGGGTATATTTACAAGAACTGCCGCTAACTTGCATTAGCGTTAGTTAGCAGCAGTTTTCTTAACGCGGACCGTCGCCAAAAACTATCGCCCTGTTAGCGATGTATTTACAATTCGTCGCTACATGGCGATAGTTTCAGGTAGCCGTGGTAAAAACTGCAGCTAACACTAGCGTGAAGGCAATACAAATACTGACGTTAGAGGGCGAAAACTGCCGAAAGGCCAATTTGCGGGAAAAAAACTCACGTTAGTCAGCAGAACTTCACCCTTTTTGCCTCAATAAGTCCACCTCCAATGAAAAAAATAAAAGAAAATCAATGGAATGCAGAATGGAGCAGCCAGGGACAAGTGCAGCACAGACCAACAACCTCCTCAAACCCCCCAACTGCCAGGATGAACGGCCAGAGTCCCGGGGGAAAAGGAAATGCAGAATCAGGGCTACATATATGAAAAGAAGCGCATCGCTGGGGAAAACCTGTGATGCATCACTTTTCATACAACCCTCCTTGCAACACCATGGGAGCCAAAGCCTTGAAAGCGCGGACAGTCCCCAGGGCCCGGAGGCCTTGCTATGCCTGTGTCTGAGACCCGGAGTGGGATGCGGAGGTGCCGTGGAGTTGCTGGGCCGTGGCAGTAGACATTGAGGGGTCGGCGATCGCCTTTACCTAGTGGTGAATTCTGCCAGGTCGCATGGAGAGACAACCATTGCTGACCTGTGTGAGAAGACTGCCTGGTGCCCCTTGGAGCTGTGAATGGTAGAGGCGCTCCTGCGCACCAATGTAGGGAGGCCTGCATTGCATACCACACGCCACCACTACACCGGGGTGCACGGATGGGATTACCAATGGTGGGCCGCGCCTCTCTGCATCACAGGCCGGAGGATGTTGCGCTGGCCGGACGCTGTGGAGGGTGAGGCCCCTGAGCTGCGCCAAACTCGTGTGGTGAGGGGGCTGCAGCTTCACGCATAAGGGGGCCCTGTTGCATCACCTGCATCAGGAGGATCCCCAGCAGACTTGGCGGCGACTGCTGTACCCAGGCTTGTGAAATCCTGCCTGGCTGAGGCTCCTGCTGGCTGAGTCACAAATTTGGAGAGAGTGCAGTGGATTGCCCCACAATGTCAATGTCCAGGTGAGGAGAAGGTGGGACGCATAGCGTTGGAGGCCCGAGGGTCGAGTCGGGTCCAGGCCTAGCGCCTGTGGGTGACGCACCCCCAGTGGCGGCTCCTTCGCTATGGTGAAAGAGCGTCGCCCCACTGCTCTCAAGCAGTGCAAGAAGAGGAAACATAACATGATGATAACTTTCTCATATTCTCATGCTATGTTTCCTTTGCGGGCAGGAGGGTGGGTGGAGCTGCTCTACTCACGGAGCAGGGCAGGGGCGGAGTGGTATGCCCACTCAAGTGCGCAATGACTGTTTGGTTGACCCTCTCAGGCCACCCAAAGCATTCATGCGCACTTCCCTCTTCGCAATGCAGGCTGCATTACAGCCTGAATGGAGAACATGCCCACCCCTCCAGCCCCTGGCTGAACGCCTTGTCACGGCACTCAAGAACAATCACAATGCCACATTGCAGCGTTGTGATTGGCTTAGGAGAGGGAGCCTGGCTGCCAGCTTCCTGTTCCTGGAAGCAGACTCAAGAAAGCAGGAGCACAGAAGACACGGGACCCGGCCTCGAGGTAAGATTTAAAAAAATATATATTTACAACCCTGCTCCCCCTTCGTCCCTGCCCCCTCCAGTGTCCTTTCCCATGTTTCCTGCCTCCCAGCTGTCCATACCGCCTGCAGCACTAATTAGTGGCGGCCGCTATGCGGCCATGTGCAGCGGGCATACCACTGGTGCGCCAAAGGCAAGCCCATCTGCGTCCGTCCGCCCCTGGACCGCGCCCAGCACCAAGGACCCTTCCTCTCGGACACTTCACTGCTATGACACCAGCACCCTCCTCGCCATCAGCCCTGGACGCCACACCGCCTGCCATCTAGCATCACAGTAGAATCCCCTTGCACCCTGCGCCTGCTGAAACTGTAAACGCACTTTCTGCCACATCAGCACACCAGCGCCTCCTGCCGCCCAGCCGACCATCAGCGCAGCCAACGGCTCATCTGCATCCTCCTCAACGTGCGGTCCCTCCACAAACATGCAACAGATATCTGGGACCTCCTCGACGCCACCTCTTCAGACATCGCCTTGTTCATGGAAACCTGGACCAACCTCTGCTCCGGACTGGACATTGCCATCACCATCCACAACTGCGGCAAATTCACCCGCACGGACCACCCTGAGCACCCAGGAGGAGGCATTGCCATTGTCTAAAAAAGCACACTCCGACTGACCACACACTCTAATGACCCGATGTCTACCAGATCCGGACAAACCCCAACCCCACCCTCCACGGCACCCTCGTCTACAGGCCCCCGGCCCATGAACCCTCATTCACTGATGCCATTGTAGACCTCATCGCAACCCAGGCTCTCCCATCCACTGACTGCATCCTACTCGGAGACCTCAACTTCCACCTGGACAACCCCAGTGACCAGAACACCATCACCCTCATGGCGACCCTCGCCAACATCGGACTCAAGCAGCTAGTCACCGCACCAATCCACTTACCAGGACACACATTCGACCCCGTCTTCCCCGCCAGCGGGAACTTCCACTACAACCCACATCACTAAACTCTCCTGGTCCGACCATCATAGTATACATCACGCCATCACCACACCCAGCGTACACCACCGCCATCATCGCCCCCCCCCAGGAGCAGCTGGATCAAGGCCATCAAAGAACTTTTCGGCAACTCCCTCAGCACCACCACTCCGCCAATGCTTACAGACGGCAACACCGCAGCGCGCAAACTCCACCGATGGAGCTCCAACGGCGCCGACACCCTGGCAGCTCTTCCGTGTCAGTGGACCGAGCATCTGAGGGCCGCTGGCGGCTAGGGAAGGTGACATCAGACACACTGGAGGCCAAACTAGACTCTGTACAAAGGGATGCATCTAGGCATATGTGTGATCTTGTGAACCCTTAAGCCACATTATACCTGCATCAGGTAGGATGTATGCAGGATTGGGCGTTCCCAAGCAACAAAGCCTCATAGGAGTGGCGCAGTGAAATCTATGAGATTTCACTGCGACAATTCTAGGCCGCCACTTCGTCAAAACCTTACGCCTGCCTCATGGCGGGCGTAAGGGTGACGCAGTGCCATAGGGATAGGACTGCCCCATGCATTGCTGGAGTTGCGTAATGCTTGCGACAAAATTGCAGCAATACGTGACTTTAGTGCAGACAGATATGTCAGGAATACTGACCTATCTGTAAATCCTTGCGACATGGAGTGCCGTACAGTAAATACGCCGCATCCATGTTGTCGCAAGTAGTGCGCAGTGAAAAGTGTGCCAACGCTGTTTTGTTGCAGCGATGCAACACTTTTCATGAATGAGGCCCAGGACTGCGCCCTATCTTATTGTGGTGCGCATTCCTGAGCTTTTGTTTTGGCGCAGGGCAGCGCAGCAATATTCTTTGCTGCGCTGCCCAGCACCAAAACCTCTGAAATGAAGCCCCAAGTATTTGCACCAATTTTAAGACCAGCTATTTTCTGGTCTTAAAAAAAACTGCCTCTAACTGAACTTAGAGGCAATTTTTTGGGTTTCGCACCATACAAGGAATTCCTTGTAAATATCGCGAAGTGGGGTTAGCAGAACATTTTTCACAGGAGCGCCCACCTTGCATCTCATTTTCCTTGCATCCCGCTAACAGAAGTGCTGATCTTTAAAATTAATGTTTACGATGGAAAAGTGCCGCTAACTACAGTTAGCGGCAACTTGTTAATACAGCGATAAAAAAAAAGCTGCCGTAACGTCAAAAAATGTACGCTACGGTGGCGTTAAGTCCTTGTAAATATACGCCGAAGTATTATTTGCTTAAATAAATATTTGCTGTCTCCACATCTGCTTGTCATTAGAGTATGCTGAATGTACACTTTATTTTTCATATTATATATTTTAATTTTTGAATAGTTATTGGATACATTTAATATTGGTTGCATAACTAAGGAATTCTTTGGTAAATTATTCCTTCATGAGCCAGTCTGTGTTTTGATTTGATGTACCCAGTCTCCTGGGGTATTACTGAGTTGCCCTATAGATTATAACTAGGAATCTGTAGACAGCATTTTGTTAATTCAAATAATAGTTTGAAGGCTGAGAAAAGAGGAAAAATAAGAGTGCAAGAGAAGGGAAACAGCGATAGAAAATACTAGGAATAAAATATGAGAACAAGTGTTTGCAAAGCTAATAGGTATGCCTTTAAATTACTAACACATGTAAACACAGGCATAGCCTAGGTTGCCTTTGATATACCAATTTTTTCAAAGAGTGGAATCAGCCACCTGGCATGTGGGCCCTTCTAGAAGGCAGGCCTTCTTCAAATGTTGTATATTTGTGAACCCATTTGCAGGCACCATTTATATAACTGATCTTGTCATTGGCCTTTCCCAGTGAACTCTGTAGGGATTTAGAGACAGTACATCCAGTCTAACATTAAAATAGAGGGAAAAGAAAAAATAATATATCTTGATTTTATGTTGTGTTTATTCCAGACTAAGATCATCATCTGTCTCTTTGTAGTTAAAGAGCTTGGCATCAATATTTAACTCGGATAGTATGTAAGAGCCAGGTGTCCCAGTGTCTTTCTTTGACTGTCATTATGCTTCCTTTGTTAACAGACATCAGGTTATGCCAATTGTCGTCAAAACCTATGAGTTTCAATGTATTCTTGAAGTGCCCTAGCCAGATGATCTTTGTTTCCTTTCCAATCTTCATTAGTTGGAACAGCGCCAGCTTGCCCACTGAACTCTGGTCTCTCACCCATATTTTTAGACAATATATAGCCAACCTTGTGACAATTATATCTGACATTGTGTTAACCCCGATTTTCAACCCAGCTGTCTCATTGGTGCTCCAGGCCTTAGCTGAATAATGCTTCCCCAAAATTTCGTTTTAACTGTTTGAATTTTCACAGCACTTCCGCAGCCCAAGAGTTCACTACCATATGCAGTTGCAACACATCATTATAAACTTCTTTTGTTCAGTTACATCTATGACTTCACTTGACTTGACAAAGCTGACTTCTGTCCCTTGTGTGCCCATGGTGTGTCCTTGACAATGAATGTGCAAGATGATGAAAACAAGTTAATTGGTCAAGCGAACGCCCCTTAGATCTTGAGTCCTACATATGTCTATAGTATCTACTAGACTACTATCTGTCAGTATAATCTATCAGCATAATGTTGATTACAGTTGCCTTGCCTAATTTGAAGCCTTTTCCCTATCTCTTATTGGAGATATACTGCTCGCCCTGAGTCAGCATTACTTTTCATTCAGGCTTCACCACTGATCTTTCATTTTTAGAGTTACAATCAGCAGATCTTGATTGCTGTGTGGCCTCATATGATTTCTATGTAGCTAGTTATATGGCAGACCTTAATATTCATTATGCAGAAGATGATCAAAATATTCCAGCCATTATTGTGATATGTTGCCCCATCTGACGTCTCGGAGTCTGCTCTACCATTATTTATCTATAGGGAACTCATCTTAATAATTTCTACTAAGTTCTTCTGCACTTCTTGCCTATCCAATTACACACTGGGACAAGGGAGTAGCCAGAAAATTAAGATACCCCCACTTTGAGCTAAAGCTCTTATGACACCAATCAAATGCAGCAGGTCATTGTGACCCTCCCTAGAAGAGCTTGCTTGTCTCTTCCATACAAGCATCTATCTATTCATCTTTTCATCCTTTCATCCATCTGCTGATAATCACCATTTCACCTTTACATTCTTTCATCCATTCAGTCTTTCATTCAACATTCAGTGTGTCACCATTCCGTCCATCTTTCCACCCATCCATAACTAAAACTATCCATCTATCTTCAAACATATCCACCAAACATATCCATCCTTTCACTTATCCACCCCCATTCCATCCATTCATTGATCCATCCTGTCAGTCATCCATCTACCATCCACCTTTCACCCATCCTTCCATTCTTTCACTCATCCATCAATCCACCCTTTCACTCAGTATCACATTCATTCACTCGTCCATCCACTCTTCGACCTATCCATCCACTCACCCATCCATCCATTTATGCTTTCATTCATCCATCCTTTCACTCACTCATCCATCAACCCTTTCACTTATTCGTCCATCCATTCACCCTTTCACTCATCCATCTATCCACTCTTTTATCCATCTATCCATCTAACCTCCCTTTCCATCATCCATCTATTTTTTCACTCATCCATCCTTACATCTATCCTTTCATTCATCCATCCATCCATCCTTTCACTCAGTCCATCCATCCATTCACTCATCGATCCATACATCCACCCTTTCACTCATCCACCCTTTTACTCATCCATCCGTTCACCCTTCTATCCATCCATCCTCCCTTTCCCTCATCCATCCTCACACCCATATTTTCACTCATTCATCCATGCATCTATTATCCAGATTTTCACTCACACATCCATCCATCCATCAAACCATCCATCCACTAACATTTCACTCATCCATCCACCTTTCGCTTACTCATTCATTCACCCTTTCAGTCATCCAGCCACCCTTTCATCCAGGCATCCATCTATCTTCCCTTTCACTCACTCATCCATTCTTTCACTCATCAGTCTTTAAAACCATCCATCATCTTGCCATAAAACCACCCATTCATTCATCCATTCTTTCACTCATCCATCCATCCATCCATTTACCCTTTTACTCATCATCCATCCTTTCACACATCTGTCCATTCAGTCTTCCATCTATTCATCCATCATTCATTCCTTTCACTCATCCATCCTTACATCATCCTTTCACTCATTCATCCATGCATCTATCCATCCACTCCTTCATTCACCGACCCAGCCACCATTTTACTCACACATCCATCCATCCATCCATTTATCCATCCATCCATCCTTTCACTCACTCACCTTCCCACCCACTTCCCACCCTTTCGCGTTAATTATGAGCCTTTGTCTGCCAAGTTGCATACAGAAGAGGCCCATCAAAAACCCCACATCTGCTGTAGCTGCTAAAGCGGAGGGTTGCCAATGCCCCTGTACTGGAATCCTCCATATGTAATCCTGGATGCTGTGTTTGATGAGGAATAGTTAAAGACCACAGAGAATATTCAGTGATTTGCACATGATTTTAATGACTCCAATTGTAAGTCATCAATAATATTGATCAGCCTAAAAGAGTATTAGAGTTGACTTGAATTGGTTGAATTGAATTAAAAACATTTATCAGATTGAAAGTATTTCTTCCCCTCCCTCCTAAGCAAGTATATAAAGTTTTGATTCATCGTGGGCATACTTTCAATAAACCCTTTATACCTGGTAGTCAACCCATCTGATAAGGGTCCGTAGTTTGGCAAGGTTCTGTAATGTCTTCCCTTTGGACCCTTCTTTACCTTGAACTCACATTTGCAGAATCTGTCGCAATCTGTCTTTTCTTTAACCCCGGAATCTTGGAAGCAGCAAATATGAAATTGTTTCATAAAGTATGCCCAGTCACTACCATCCTGTTTTCTATGCAACCCAGCTGTATTCTGTCTCAGAAGAGATGATGATGTCTCTCTCATTATTTAGGCCTCTTCCTTGGGGAGGGTTTAACTCCCCATTGCTATTGTCCTAGGGTTTGGATCCCGCACTCAGTCCACTGACTTCTCCTGTTATTCCCTTCAATGCCTTCCCTTCATGACCTCTCACGTCATCACTTTGTTGCTCCCATTTTACTTGCTGTACGGATATTTCCATTATGATACTCATTCATTCATGCCCTTTGATAAGGACTATTAGTGTATAAACAGATATAGTTGGAGGTACTTGTAGTTAGAATTGAATATAATAACTAGGTTAATCTTCCGCTCTGAGCCTTAGGACTGGTATGGTGTATTCGGCCATCCTAGTATTTGATGTAATCCCAGGGTCGGATTGGTACAAAAAATAGGCCCGGACACCAAAATAAAAACGGCCCCTACTAGTGAAGCAAGTGGTAATTTCTGGGGAATCAACAGTAAAAACCAACCTACCTGGCCATAAACCCGGGCCACAACTGCTAAGAAACCGGTCCACACACTGATCTGTCAGACCAGCCCATTGGTCACTGCCTGATTGCCCTCTGCCAGTCTGACCCGGTGTGCAAATGATGTGGAAGCGAGATGCAGACTTCTCATAATTTGGAACCATGTGATTTGATGAACTGAAGATACCATATCTCAGGTAATAAATTTCACATTTATTTCTATTCAATTTTGTTTGGATCAATAAATGTTCTATTCATTCCATGAGGTTGACTGAATATCTATCTATCTATGTTGCTATAGTTAAGTCAGAATTTCTGTCAGAAAGGCATTGTATGTGTTCTTAATAACTTTGGCACCATTTCATGTATCTGCAAAAACTTCCCAAAGTAAATCTTTTTCAGCTTTTTTAGGGAAGGTTTTGGCGGCAGCAAAATAAAAATACGGGAGTGACCCAGAAGTGTGAGTTCCCATTTTAATTCCCATAGGAATGTTTTCTCCCTAATACAGAAAAAACTGCTGAGCGAAATTACCCCAAATTTGGCAAAAAGTTAGAACTTTACTCAGAAAGTGTGCATTTTGTTATTTACTGTAAATTTGTTCAGTAGTTTTTGAGAGATTAGCTTTTAAAAAGGTGCTTGGGTAAGCTTGAAAGGTTAACTATAGTAAACAGTTAGACTCCTTTGATACCCAAAATTCAAAGAATAGTCTGGCATGATCTGATTGTCTGGCCACAATATGGCAGAAAATGTT
Organism: Calotriton arnoldi; assembly: GCA_963921515.1. Classification (NCBI taxonomy): domain Eukaryota; kingdom Metazoa; phylum Chordata; class Amphibia; order Caudata; family Salamandridae; genus Calotriton; species Calotriton arnoldi. The sequence continues at coordinate 1,901,310 of CAWUFW010002372.1, forward strand.
GTGGCTGCCATTACAGGACTGGAGGACTCAGTCCCTGAGTCCTGAAACATGTTTTGAATCTGAAAAGCTCTTAGATTGTCTTTTCTAGCCCATCTAAAAAAAAAATTAAAAAAATTTGTAGCCCTGATAAAGTCGTCGGTTGAAATAACATTAGACGAAACACGTGTTGGCTACGAGTTTGTACTTTTCGCTGGATATCTATGAAAATGAGGAATTAAGGTTTCAAGAATGTGACTTTCGCTGGTTATATATGAAAATTTGAAAACAGAAGAAAATAAAGAGAGAACTACGATAATGACGATACCATGTGGACTATTAAGCTTGAATCGATATTGAGTGCTCAGGACTGTTTTTCTGTTGATTTGCTTTGGGGAATTGTCCTCAAGTGTGGGAAGGGTGTTTCTAGCCCTTCTGGTTCTTGGAGCACCTTCAAAACATATTTCTTGGGACCCTACTGTTTTGCGCAGTTTTACCCTGCCACTCTTTCTGATTTATTAAAAAAATAATTTGCATGTGAATTATCATATCAGCTACTGCAGAATGCATGGTGTTAATTACCCATTTGGGAACTGATGTAATTTGTTTACTTGACAAGGCAGCCCTTTTCATTGTTGAAGAATTTTGTTTTACGACACCTTTAGACTTTCCGTAGGTATTATTACCAATGCCTGTCTCTTGAATAATATAGGGTTACTTTAAAATCTTTAAAAAAAATTACCTGACCTACTGAAATATTCACAGATTCACCATTTGTATTCTTTCTCTTTCTTTGTCAGATGTAGAGACTCTTATAATTCCTGGCTTCTGTAACACTATTCTCCTCAGGCTTTGATCAAATTAATAACAATGTACCTTCTTCTGAATGGTGCTCAGATAGATGATCTAGTTGCACTATTAAAGCTATGAGTTCTGCACATTTTGTATATGGATTCACATCTTTCACCAGAATGTCTTTTAATTCACTTCGAAAGACTTGATAAAACAAAGATGTTTTTTTCTCTTCTATCCCCATAGCTTCCACCACTAAGCGATTGAATGTAGTAATAGACCACAAAACGCCTTGATGGACCTGTCTTAAGGTCAACAATTCATTACTTAAAGAAAGAGCATATTATTTTCTACCAAATAATTTCCTCATGAGATCAAAGAGATTAGCATTTACCTAACCCATTTCTTTCTAGCCTAGCACGGCAGATACGGGCAGGGAAAATAAATGATGGTAGTCCTGCCCACAAAAGGGGGGAGTGACTGTTACTGTGACCCAGCAGGAATTTGGCAGACAAACTACTGGGTATGGGGTTACTGCAGGCAGAGCGGGTTTGAAGGGGGAAAGAACAGACAATTAATGGCTGGGGTTACTATTATGGTGGCAATGCTCAAAGATCTATACCCTTTGTCTCTGAAAGAAAGGACATTACACTAGCAGTATTTTTTTGCCAGGCCTTTGCATAACGCCTATCGTATTTTACTGCTAGTAGTTCTGATGTCACACTACTGACCTCCTGCTGCTGCTTGATTAAGGTATCAAATATTTGAGACTAATGGCCTGATTTATATCTTGGTGGGACTGGTCCCACTGTCACTTTTTCGGTGGCCTTCCCGCCTGCCACCTTGGCAGTCCGCGCACTCAAATTAGCTGTGTGCTGGTCACTGGAAGGAAGACCACAGCAGTCCTGCCGTCTCCGCCAGAATCTTTCTCCTGCGTCAACGGCATCCAAGGCAGAATCTGCTGTCAGAGGGGGTCCCGCAAGATTCCCACTGTTCAGATTACGATGTACCTTTTCCTCGAGGCAATTGTGGTGGGGAATTCTCCAAGCTCGAGTTGGCAGGATGGAAGAGAAAGAGTTGAAAATCCACCTTTTTTTGGGGTCCCACCACCAATTCCATCTTGAACACCATTGTCCAGGTCCAGCCTGTGCTGCTGCTACTTGACCACAATGCTCAGCCACCCCGGTGTCGCTGGGATCGGAGGTAGGCTTTTGTGGTGGATGTTAGTCTACATTCAATAGTGTGTGTATGTTGTTGGTGTGCAATGCTATATGGAAAAATATGTGCAGTACACATTACCTACATATACATATGGACATATTCACAACATATATGTGTATTGAGTTGATAATAAGTTGTACTTACCTGTCTCCACACCACCATGGCTTTACTCCGTCAGGACACCGCCGCCAGGACACTGCCAGCACAACGGGAACATCTAAATCTGTTCAGCAGAAACCAGCCAGCATGATGGAGATGGAGTAGTGTTAGCCAGCAGAGAAGACCACCGCTGCCGTGGTCTCCTGCCTCTTGCCGTAACAACTTAATACAGCGGACGGACCGCCATTAGCTTGATGGAGTATTTGGGACCGCCACCTAGGCGGGACGGCGGTAGTACCGTCAAGATCTAAATCAGGCCCCAAGTGGTGCCAGAATTCATTGCTCAGGTTGAATACTACATAGACTAGACACTCTGGGCCTGATTACGACTTTGTCGGTGCGGTGCAGGGACCGCCCCACAGCACCGCCAACACCATGGTCGAGCCGCCTGCCAGATTAGGAGTTTCCCCCTGTCTGGCGGGCTTTTTTTTATGTTCCCACGGCGGTGCCCTGAAGATGGGCACAGCAATGAGAACGCCAAAAACAGTTCCTGCACGGCATGGAATGTCAAGTCCATGCCATGCAGGAACTGGGGTGCATGCATACAGGGGGGCACACGTTGTGCCCCCTGCATACATTCACATGTGGAGGAGGCACAGTTTTCTTTGTTTACTCTCCGCCACGGTGTTCATAGAGTAGGAACCTCCACGACACCGCCAGCGGAGAGGAAACATGTAATATGCTTGGCGGGACCGCGGCTGTCCCAACAAGCATATTGTGGCCTCCTGACTGCTGCAACACCGCCAGGGAAAGCCGGTTCCCTGGTGGCTGCAGCGGGGCAATGGCAGTCTGACCGCCTTAATCATAATAGGGTAGTCGGAAGATTGCCACCGCTGTGCCCCCATGAGTTTGGCGGTCTGTAGACCGCCAGACTCGTAATCCCCCCTCTCTCAGAAAGTACTACCCATGAACTCTGGATCTAATGGGAGTTGTGCACTCTCCCATCTCTCATCACAACCACTACTGACCACACACACACAGTATGATATGTGAAACATATAGTTGAAGGGGGAAAGGGGAAGTGGGTACGGAGGACTGGATATCACTCTCTGCCTTGTCACCCTGCTGGGTACGGACATCTGCAGATTGATATGGATATCTAAAAACAATTGGAAGAACTTTTAGTAATCTGCCATTAACATTCCTATCTAACTTCTGTAGTAAGAGGCTATACGCTTAGAATATCTCCAACTCTCTGTGTCTTTAGTATGAAGCTGACTTTCCTGAGACTGAAACACAGCATGGTGTAAATGACTGATTAAAGTCCCTCCCTATCAGCAAGTTAACAACCTCTAACTCCATACATATGTGACTTCTGACATGAAATAGTCGAATTTCTGTGTCTTAGACAGAACTGAAAAGTAATTAATATACATGAATACTGTGTAATTTCTAAAGTCAATGGCAAATATATCACTTGTACCTTTAAAGCTCATTATTCATACATATCACAATCAATGGTGCTCTAACAAAATAATCCTTTCAATTCCTTCATGAAAATGCTTTATTAAACATTTGGCTACAAACTTAAAATTCAAGAAACAGATCAAATATTAGTATTTTTCTAAATAGTTGGCTTCCAGAAATCTTCTCTATAATATGGATGTCTTCTTTGCAACCTCCTTAGAAATAAATGGTTCCTCTAAAACAAATATCAAATACATGAATTATTGTCCTAGCTGCAGCAATATAGCAAATAAATTCCCCGTCAAGTATTCAATGAAAGAAGCAGGAAGTTATACCAGACAATCTAAGATGGACACAGTCATCTCCAAAATTGAAAACTTATGGGAACTCCTAGAAACTAAAGGTCCTGGTCAAGCAGCATTTTTTTAGTGCAACCTAATAGGACTGAAGCCATTCACTAGGCTACTCTGACAATCAATGCACACCACACCATATTAACAGACCAAGGAGTCTGTTCTCTGGGTCTCCCTAATGTTGCAGGGTTCAGTTTTCTGACTCCCTGGCCCTGGCACTAAGGTCTCAGTCGATGTGCCAACCTGAATCAGACAGTCCAGTTGCATTGCAACCTATACAATTACCACTGAGCAATATTTGCATAAGAAGTGTTTCTTGTAAACAACAATTGCATGAGATGGGTCAGGGACTATTAGTGGACACCCAAACATTCTTTCATAAAGAAATAACATACTCAAAAAGCATTAGGAAGCATAACATGCATTAAAAATGTTATTTTAAAATCCTAACAGTGTATATAATATAAATTGTAACCACATAGAAAATAAACAGCAATTCAGCAAAGCAATTTATAATTCCTCAAAACAAGACCAATTTAAACATGGTTATTGCATTAAAAACCCTAACACTCTTGTTCTGCTATTTTTAGGTGCTATACTAGTTCTAGCAGATTAGTAAATAGGGTGCCTGATTCTGAGTTCAAAGGTGGCTCACCTTTTTATATATTTTTTCAGAAAATGAAGTCCATTGTTCACTTTAGATAGCAAGCCTGAGACTGAGGTCAGAAGCTGTGGATAAGCGCATAGCCTGCAACTCACCTGTGAAGGACACCCTCCGCACAACAACCTTTGATTGGAGTTGCTGCTGAAGTTGTGCCCCTCTTGTCCAATATTCCTAGTATGAAGTTCCCCTATAACCTTTGGCTTGATCAGTGAGGTTTCAGGGATTTAGTCAAAGAACCTGTGAAACTGTTAACATAAACATTAAACACAGCTGAGACCAAGAGCATGTTGAACAGTGCTAGAATAAACATTAAACATGCCTCAGCCTGGGATTTGTTGAACGCTTGTTAGAATAAGCAATAAACATCAGGCGCAAAAGCACTCTTGCAGTCACTAACTTTCCAGAAACTGGATATATTAGTAGCACCTCATAATTGTATGCTCAAATAGAAATGAAATGTTTGACTATCAGGAATATATTTGTAATTCCTGTCACCATTTCACATAATATTTTCAGAATAGATGAACATATTATGAATATGCATTTGACAGAAGTGAAGTCATACGGACTCAGCCAGCGAGTGGAAGGCCCAACACCCTGTGCAAGACTCCTACAGGACCCTATGTTCACAAGCTAAAGCAAAATCACTGTCAACAAGCTCACACCGATCTTCTGTTCAGACTACACCCTCATCAACTTCAGCATCGCCAAATCTTCACAACAAGACTGGAACAAGATTGCAGAAGCAACCTAGCCTTCCACACTCCTACACCACAAGCCTTGATACAACAACAACCTCCCTGAATCCATTTCCAACTTCAACCCCTGGAGCACTGTCTGCACAGACACCCTAGCTCCTCTCAAATCCCAAGAAACACGAGAACCAGACAACAATCAAGCTGGTACACACAAGAGCTCAGGAACACCAAACACAACTGCAAGCAACATGAATGCAGACAAAGACAAAGTCAGGATGGCAACATCAAGAGCACCTATAAATTCACTTTCAGAAGCTAACAACAGCAAATCATAACCACCAAATGCTTTGCGCTCACCGACTAAATTGAAAGCAGCACCAAAATTGCCATAGTGAAAGACTTCCCCTCTCCGGCAGCGATCTCCACCAGCTTAAACCTCTCTCAGGACCTCTACACCCACCTATCTCTATTCTTCAGTAACAAGATCACCAGCATCTATGACAACTTCAAGTCCCAACTGGACCCTTCCACCTTTGCAGCCCTCCTGCCCATCTCAACCAACACCCAGAGTACCACCCTGACCACCTGGCCCATCATCACCACACAAGAAATAATAATGATCATGCATTCTATACCCCTCAGACCCCTGCCCTCACCACGTGTTCATCAAAGGACTGGACCGAATCATCACAGCCCTCACCTGATCCTGAATGACTCAATCATCACAGCCACCTACCTGATGCCTGGTAACATGCCACATTATTCCCCCTCCTCAAGAAATCCTCAGCAGACCTGTAGATGCTAGCTAACTAAAGACCTATCTCCCTGCTACCCTACCCAGCAAAGGTAATGGAAAATATGATAAGCAAATGCCTAGCAACCAACCTCAATGAAAACCACCTCCTCAGCACCACTCAGTCTGGATTCTGGTTCAATCACATTGCAGAGACCGCTCTCATCGCTTCCACATGATCCGGATGATCATGGATAGAGGTGGCACCTCTGCCCTAATTCTATGGACCTTTCCACAGCCTTCGACACCGTCCCCAACCCATTCTTATCCAACAACAGCATGAAGCTGGTATCCAAGAACCCACACCACTGCATTTGCTTCTTTCTAACTGGCCACACCCAGGCTGTGAACCTGGCTCCCCTCAGGTGCTTCCAAACTCATCTGCAGAGCTACACAAGAATCCTCAGAAAGCCCCACTCAGTTCAAATCCTGCATGACTCCATTTGCCAGCATCATCCGCACCCATGGAATCCACATCATATCGTATGCTGACGACATCCAGATCATACTCTCTCTCCGACAAGATTCCAAACACCTAGATCAATTTCTCCGCCTGCATGACGGAAGTCGGCAGATGGATGAAAAACAACTTTCTCAAGCTCAACACAGGCAAGACCTAAGTAGTGATCTTGGGTAAAGACACCTCGCTCTGGGACTCCACCTGGTGGCCTGCAGAACTTGGACCCCCACCCCTTCTTGCAACCCACACAAAGAACCTCAGAATAGTAATCAATATCAAACTCACCATGACCGGCCAAATGAAGCAATCGCAGTCTCCTGCTTTTACATGCTCAAGATGTTCAAGAGGATACTTACGTAGCTCCCTACCAACCCTTGCAGAACTGTCTCACAAGCCCTCATCACCAGCAAACTAGACTACAGCATCACACTATGCTAAAATTAATGCTCAACTGAGCAGAAGACTCCAGACCATACAAAACTCAGCAGCCTTACTCACCCTCAACCTCCCACCACACAGTCACATCACCCCACAACTCAAAGAGCTCCACTGGCTCCCAATCCACAAATGAGCACTCTTCAGACTCATACAGATCCTTACACAATATTGGGTCACACACCTCAACAGCCACATAAACTTCTGCAGACCTACCAGAAACCTCTGCTCAGACAGACTTCTACTAGCTCCGCCCGGCATATGAAGAACCAGATCTGGAGGTCATGTCTTTTCCTACCAAGCCTGGAACAACCTGCCCCTGTACATCAAAGCCGCATCCTGAGTTCTTAAATTTTGCAAGAAACTGTAGGTCTGGCTCTCCACCTATTCCTAGCCCTGGCTTGACCCATAAAGGTCAGCACCAGGATACCCTCTCAAGTGAGTTCTGCGCTATGCAAATTCACAGATCATAATATAACTGGTCACGTAAAGGCATTAACCTAGTGCAAGACATCTTCGAAGGTACTTCTCCTCTACCATTCTCATCTTTGCAAAATCAGTTCAATCTCGTAAATCTAGACTTTCATAAATTCCTGCAGCTTAAAGTAAGAATTGCTAAAAAGAATCTCTCGGATGCCAATCTCTCTCTCACTACCCTCCTGAGCCGCCTACTCAAAGTAGGTCACCTGGTCTCTAGCATATACAAAATTCTCCTACCGAACCAAAATAAAACTTTATCACGTAACCAGCGAAAATTGGAAACTGAATCGAATAAGTAAGACATAGCCTTTGACTGGATCGCCATCAACAAATCCCCCTTCTCTCATAAAATTTCACCTATTTTATCACAAACTAAATATATGATAATAAATAGGACATACTGGACTCCCGCCAGACTCTTTAACGTTGGACTCAAACAAGATCCCAACTGCTGGTGCTGTTATAAACAAGAGGGCTCCCTAGCACACATGCTATTCGAATGCATCCTCCTCCAAGACTTATGGAATAAAGTTTTAGACTGTATCAAACATACCCTAAATATTCTTCCCACAAAAGAGTTCTCATACATTATTCTGGGTCCTTTGGACCCCCAACTCAAGAAGGACAATGGCCATTTTTTACTAGATCTAATGCTCACTCTGGCCTGCAAGCTAATACTAAACAACTGGAAAAACTTTACAGCAATCTCTTTCTCTATGTGGCAAGAGTGGTTAACTTTCCTCAGAGGTGCTGATAACATTGCACTTCAGCTATCCCCATGGAGAACCTCGCGTTGTTCAATATGGAACGCGCTAGACGCAACTGCCTTTATCCACAAGCTACCATGACCTCTCCTCAAAGAAAGTTACCTTTCCTTCAGCAAGCTCCTTTCACCACCGATAGAATACACTTCCGCCAGTATTATACTAATCCCCAAGGTCACCCTCACCGCCATCTTCCCTCATTCATGTGAGACAATCACTTTTTAGTCACACCTTTGCACATCTGATATATACACTGGGTCCCTTCTAGAACTATAACCCCGTATAATCACATTGGTGCAATCTGTTTCACGTGGCATAAGTATCTAAATAAGGTTAAGACCCTCGGTGTTTCGCAGACGTCAAGATACATTAAGCAGATTGCATCTTTTGAACAGTCGCCTCAAAAGTGTTTTACATGTATGTATATCGCTGATGCACGACTCATTTGAAAATGTAAAGTCCTTTTACGAAAATATATGTATGTATCCTTGCTGTTCAGATATCACCGATTCAATGTAATATTTATGCCTAATTGTATCTGTATTTATTCACACACAAAGAAGTGACCTATATCAATTGCATAATTGTATTATGAATCAACTTATGCACAGCCTTTTCCTCTCCTCCTCAAGGTAACCCGCCTCTCTCCCTGTATATTTCTTTCTTTCAACACTGTTTATCTCTGGTTGCAAAACTTAATAAAATATACTGAACACATAATATAACATAACTGTTAGACCTGTCAGCTTCAGGGTGGGCAACCCCCAAATGTTTTGCCTGTTTCCTTGTATTGTTTGCTGTAATTTGTTTTTGTTGGCCTTAGGACTCTGTGCACTTAACTACTGCTAACCAGTGCTAAAGTTCTTGTGCTCATTCCCCTAAGCACAGTTAAATTGGTATATACCAATATACCCCGATTGGAATATTTAATTTATTTATCAGTCTCTTGTAGATTGGTATACCAAATACCAAGGGCCTGTAAATTAAATGCTACTGGTGTGCCTGCAGCACTTATTGTACCACCCACTTGAGTAACCCCTTCAAAAAAGTCCCAGGCCTGCCATTACAGTCTGAATGCAGTTTTAAACTGCCAATTTGACATGACAAAATAACCCCCTTGCCAAGGCATAAACTCCCCTTTTGTTGCATATAGGTCACCCCCAAGGTGGGCCCTAGGTAGCCCAGAGGGCTGGGTGCATTGTTATTAAAAGGTTGGACATGTACTTTTAAATTGTACATGTACCTATACTAGTTTTTCACTACTGTGGGGCCTAGCTGTCCCATAGGATAACATTGGGTTGCCTTATTACATTTAATAAATGCTAATGTTTGATTGGGAACAGATAAGCATTTCATGCTTGGTATCCATGAAATTGTAATTAAAAATCATCTTCAATGGTAAAGTAAGATTTTAAATTACAATTTTGAAAATGCCACTTTTAGAAAGTTGGCATTTTCCTGCCTTTATCCATTTGGTGCCTGTAGCCTCCTCTGGGTCACATGACTGGTTGTAACTGACAGTTAGACTTTGTGAATTCCTCCCAGACAGTCACAATAGAGGGATTAGGTGTGTCTTAATATGCCATCTGCTGGCAAGATGGGAGCCGGAGATGGGCACAGCTCTACTTGCAACTGAATAGGCCGTGCTCTGCCTTCACACAAAAGGCTTGTCACCCCACATTGTCTCTGCAGCCAGCTTGGAGCCAGGGCCGAGGAGTCAGGAAATTCCAAGCAATTCAAAGAGAAACCTCTAGAAACTTTTCCCTTCTTCAAAGAAGGCACCAGGTATAAAAATAGGGCCCTCAGACCCATTCTTCAGTTCACTTCCTGGACCTGTGGAAGGACTCTCAGAAGGCTGCCTGCTGCTGTGGCGTGCTGTGTACTCCACAAGACTGCTTTGCTGCACCTGGAAGGCCTGCTTTGTTGCATGAAGCCTGCCTTGACCTCTCAGAGGCCAGCCATGCTGTTTTTTCAGCTGAGCCCAGGACTACCACGGCTTATTTGCTGGCCTCCTGTTTAGAGCCACAGGGACATATAAGGCTCCCACCCCCTTGAATCCACACCTGACACAGCCTGAGTGAGTTCTGAACCCCAACGTTGTGTCTCACCAAGCCTGGGCCCTTGGTTGTGGTGCTAACGGTGACCAAATAGCCAAAATCTAAAACTTGGGACTTAGACAGTTTTTGGCTAAAAACTGCTTTGAGAACCAAGGGAAGACCGGAACCAACCTGTTCATCGATCCGCCCAAGGTGGCTGCACTTGCTGCACGGTTCCTACTAATTCAGTAAGACTTTGCGATTGAGAAACATAAGCGTCAAAACTATGGGGGCTAAGTCCTCTCATACCATCAGAATATGTTGACATAGTTCCTGGCCAGCTCACAGTGCGCCATTTGGACCCATAAACCTTACAGGGTACCTGATCGTACCTGCCACCTCAGAACATGACAACCCTTATTCCCCAAGGAAATTGTGGAAACAGATCTACCCTTTCATTGTTAATCCAGGCATGCTCCAAAAGAGACACAAGAAATACACAAATTGTCATTTCAAACATTTATTGAAGCAATTGGATTCTTGTGTAAAATACGTGTGCTGAATTTATTAGCAGAAGAAAATAGAACATAGTAAGCAGCATTACAAGAATGGTGAAGGAGATGAATAATTCAACCATTATAATTGTTGCATTGATTATATGAATACATATAATTGTACTCTTACCTAGCACTGCCTATACTAGAGAGCATAGAGGGGATGCTGTTCTGCCAGATACCTTAGAGTGGTCTAACTCCCCATTTACCTGTGTGCGTGGGTCATCTGGAAGCCAGTCTTGGTGTAGAGCAGGCCGCCATTCCTCTTGGGATAGTGATGGAATTCAGCTGGGCTAGAATTCACACATGGGGTGACCACGACAATACATTAAAATGCTACTCTGCCAAACAAAGACTTGGTGCAGTTTACATGATAAAACTGGATCCATTAATTTTGTGCCTGAGCTCTGGTCTGGCTGTCATTGTAGATTCTACCCACCCATAGTTGTCGCCAAACAGACAACAACAAACAAGGCCAATTTGTGCAGTGTTCTCCATCCTTGGACAGAATGTTCTAATGTATGATAATGTACCTATGAAGAAATGTATTTGTAAGCAAACCCTTTCTGAGTGCAGTATCTCATACGGGTGTACAAGCAAATGTGTGCTAATTGGCACTGTTTAAAAAGATGTAAACTTTAAACGTGAACATGTTAAATAGAAGGGTTTGTGCACAGGGCCTATTAACCTAGGTTCTTCTGTGCAGTAGTAAAACCTGTTCAGCGGTCCTTGGCCGACCTCCTGGAACTTCCCTCAACTACAGCCTCATGACTTGGCCCACTGAAGATTTTCGACTTCCAAAAAAGTGACTAAATTTGAACATAGAAATCTTCACTGCGACTGTCCAACAGTTCCCCGACGATGATGCTCCCTCCTCAGACACCACCTGCAGCCTTGCTCGCCTGAACTTTAACTTCTCAGAAACTTTTCTTCAAAATTTCTTCTAAGTCCAAAGGTAAGCGTCGACTGCGTCCAATCCATTTCTTGTATGCGACCCGTGCTATTTTTTGACTTAGACCCAGTCTATCGCGGCTATATGCCCGCGGTTGGCACTTTGACCTTTTAAGTGCTAGGTTAGACTAAAAATCCTTTTTATGTATATCTCCGGTTCTACTGATTGGATTTTGTTGTTTAGGTGTAAAATAACTTATTAGCATTTACTCTATTTTTCTACACTGGTGTGGGATTTTTCTTGTGTTGTGTTTTTACTTCATTACTGTTTGTGTGCTGTATAAATACTTTACACATTGCCTCTGAGTTAAGCCTGGCTCCTTTTGTGCCAAGCTACCCAGGGTTAAGCACAGGTTAATTTAGTGACTTTTTGTGGTTCACCCTGCCAGGGTTTGTGACTGCTGATTGACCAGGGCTCACACCCCCATCAACCAACAACCACATTTCTCACAATAACAGAACAGAACATAACATAACATGACTTTACATAACATAGCATACCAGTAGATATATTTTGATACATTTTCATATAGCAGTAGAAAAAAACACAATATTTACAACAAACCAATGTCTTGTTTCAAGACATAACTTTGTGAGCAGTTAACAATCCACCACACAGAACCCTCTATTGATCACTCTCAAACGGAACATTATAACAAAAAGTTGAAACAAATGGTAAGGAAGCCTGTCAGTAAAGCTGGGAAGGAATGCAACACGTTTACCTTGTATAGAGTACCTCAAAGTTCCGGAGATTCTCCATCTGATTTACGGTTTGTGAAGCAGCATCCGACCATTTTGTACGTAGCTTTCGAGAACTGGACATATGCTGAAAAACATCATGTTCCTTTAGTTGACTTATCTGACTGGCTACACTCTATCAGACTTATAGCAGCAGAACATTTACAACGCGCTCAAGACGAACAAGAAAGACATTATAACAAAAGTGCCGACTTCGCATACTAGAAGTGAAAATAAAGCCTAAAACCTAGTGCTTATATGAGAAAATAAGTTATGGGCCAAATGACACAGACCTTATGAGGTACCAGAAACGGTGGGGGCCAGCACATGCAGACTATCCCATCCTGACAGACATCACCCATCCTGATTGAATTACATTAATTTGTTAAAGAATTGGGAAAACCCTGCATGTAGAGGATTGGTGAATATAGTAGAAAAATCACTTGTGTAACAATTAGATTTATTCAAATATAGATTTTTATAAATATGGGGGCAGATTTACAAGAAACTGACGCATGTGTACAGATGCGTCAGTTTCCCTGCACCGCCATACAAAACCCTTGCGCCACCAAGGATGCGCTGTATTTACAATACGGCGCACCATGGCGAAAGGATCAACAGATGCGTCAGAAATTCTGACGCATCCGTTGGCACAAAAGTGACACATTGCTGGAGTTGCTGATGAAAGTGACGCAACTCCAGCAATGCGCCACAACAGATAGGTGACTCCAATTTAAAAAGCCTTGCGTCATTCCTTACGCCTGGTCTGAGCAGGCTTAGGGATTTTGACGCAGTTAAGGCGCAGAGTGACGCAGTGAAATGTTGTAAATATCACTGCGTCAGTTCTACATGGCTTTTTACGTGGGAACACCCACCCTGCATACATTATACCTGATGCAGGTATAAAGTGGCGCAGGGCTTTACAAGGTGACGCATTGACCTAAATGAGTCACGTTGTAAATTGGCCACAACGAGGCGCATTGTTTACACCGCTGCTGCGTCACAAAAAGTGACGCAACAGCGGTGCAAAAGTGTCGCAAGGGGCTTGTAAATCTGCCCCATGCTCTTTAGGAGGGCCACACTGAACACTACTTCCAGCATATGCGCCTTACAAAAAATGTGTTCTGTTGTGAACCAACCAGTAATGCCTTACAACTCCAAAATTCGTATGTTCTGACATTTATCTGGCATTTTTCCCCATAAACGTCAGCAGATATAGTCTGCTGAAATTTACATGAGAAATTTGTCGTGTTATAGTGTTTGCACAAAGCACACAATGCTGGTATGTGCTGTAACAGGAAGTACCGCATATACTGGAATTTGATGAGGACCATTGTGAGAAATAGCTGAAATACCAAGCCATGTCACTATGGTGTAATAGCACAACCTTTTTTAGGAAAAATGGCTCCTCTGTGTGCACGTGAAATGCAATGTTGCTCCTTATCTGACAAAATGGACGCTTCTTTTGGTGCACAGTTCAATAACCTACTGAAGCTGCAGGATAGCAGGTGGGACAGTTTGTTTGCATTACACCAGCACCTAACTTACTGCATAAACATGAACGAATTTGCGGTTTAATATCAGGTCGTCTAACTGTAAAGTTGGAGACAAATAGCAAATGATGTGTGCAACACCACTTTAAAAGAACTGAAAATGCCACTCTGAAATCACTACTTTCCAGCTAGGCCACCGCAGTACAAGGCAATTCTTATGCGTTTTACTTATTGCCTAGATACAAAGCTACACTGTAAAAAAAATAGCAAATTTTTAGCTGAAAATAAAAAAGCAGGAGCGGGGCGCCTTGCATCTTTCATCAAATATAATTTAACGGCCTAATTTCCAGCTCTCGGGGCTCGCAGCAAGCAGTTGGTTGGATCAGCAAACTCTAAATGGGAATTGGCAGCTGGCTCCGCTAGGCCTGGCCGTTCTATGGAGGATTGTGGTGCAGGTTTTTTTTTAACAGAAAAGGGAAACAATGATGGAGTGCCATAACGTTCGTGGCTTTTGAGTTGCACGGAATTATAGGTTACCGGTGCCAATGCAAATAGTTAAATGTTTCCAGTGAGTATAAACGCGGGAGCAGGTCCACGTGGCTGCAGCACCTGTGTAAACATGGCGCGGCCGAAGAAGCTAGTAAAGCTACCTAGATCTGAGCCTCAGGGGGCACAGAGAGAGCACACAAAAAAAATCACACTATTGAGTTATTTCATTTAAGTATACTCATTGTATTCACAATCAGAGAGTGCCACTTAAAGTAGCAACACTTTCCATGTGCTATTTCCACTAACTCATTAAAAAATATATTAATTTCATATGTTCATTATTATTTCCAGCGCAGCTACACCTAGCAGGGTTTCATAGCACTGACTTGGGAGGAACAACATGCTGCTTTACAAGGCAAAATGCACTTTGGGCAAACTTTTGCGAAATCAGTCGCTTTTTAGATCCTCCCAAAAACGTGTTTAAAGATAGCGCTATTATGAAATTGCAGTCTGTTTCAGGAACTGGAGAAGGGGGTGGGGTATATTACTGATGGACATCCTTCCATTTTATTGGCTTAGAAAGTCTCAGGTTCACTCAGCAGGGGCTAAGGCTGGTGACACAGATTTCGAGGTTACTCAGGAGAACTCAGGACACTGGCCTTAGATTTGCATACAGAGGTTTTGAAAGTGACACTCACCTGTACTGGTGGCCCATGAAAGGATGCAGCATGAGAGTGGCAGAATCAAAGGTATGGATGCTCGTGCCGTGTGGCCTCGGCTTTCTGTGTCTCCTGAAGGAGATGCAAAGAGCCTTGCTGGAGCCCATGGTTGAAGACATATCTGTAATCTGGCCTGGAGCCATCAATGACAGATTTGAGTCAAACTTGACTCCAAGGTTCCTCCTTATCTCAGCTGGTTGTGAGAGTGCAGGCAGCTCTTGAGCTCAGAAGATAGGGGGCCCTACAAGTTCTCTCTTCCTCTGATCAGCATTGACTCCTTTTTGTCTGAGCTGAGCTATAGTTAAGGTTTACACTTTTAATCATGAGTTCCTTTCGTTGTTCACAGCAATCAATCGACTGCCGCCCAATCATAGTAGAAGTTAGAACCTGACTGCTGAGAATATAAAATGGAATTTCATGGGCTGAATGAGTCTGTCCAAGATAGGCACTGATAGGTGTGTGTGTGTGTGGTTGTGGGGGGGGGGATTATGAACTTTATTGTGGCA
The DNA here is from genome assembly GCA_963921515.1 of Calotriton arnoldi. Lineage (NCBI taxonomy): Eukaryota > Metazoa > Chordata > Amphibia > Caudata > Salamandridae > Calotriton > Calotriton arnoldi. Next base: position 1,916,998 of record CAWUFW010002372.1, read on the forward strand.
ATTAATAAAAATTGAGACCAGAGCACCATTTAAAACCGCAATGTTAAAAGAGACACATATGACATCAGTAAGTAAAAATATCTGCAGAATGATTTTATACAGAGCGGGGCCGGTTATAAGAAATCCAGCGAAGATAAACTTAGACCACTATTGTGCAGGGATAATAAGACACTTCATGGCATCGTGGAAAATGTTTTGAAATTTCCCAAACCGGGCGAGGTCCATCAGTCAGTTAGTGCTCATGCACTAAGTCCAGGCCTCTTTACCAGTGTAAATTCCGTGGTTTATAAACACTGGTTTAAGTAAAGTGCGTCGTGCTTTTTAAAATACGGAGCAGGAACATAATAGGTGCAGCATCCATACTTGCTTATAATCGCAAATTCTGCAATGTTGACAGTTCGATTGTTTCACCCAATTAGTTCCATTTTCTGGAATCGGGAGAGCCAGAAGCCTGAGGCATAACACTGAGCGCTGTGTCAGTCTATTTAAAGGTTCTTATAGGGAGGTCTGTGTTTTGACATTTTCGTTAGAGTTTAGGGGCGCACGAGGAGGATCTCCAATGTCTTTTCTGTCAGTTTTGCGGGAGATGGCCATGACTTCTTTTTTCAGTGCAGGCCTGATGGTCGTGTGTGTAAGTGCCGAGATTGAGTGTAGGTTGACCTTTAGGTCGCTGGCTGCGGCTACTAAGTGTGCTCCCCAGGGATTGTATGTGGTTTTGTAGGCCTCGAGGAGGGCCTTCTTTAAGGTTTCTGAGGCGGCGTTGGCTAATGGTTTGTAATATATAATGTGCAATGCCTTACACTTCAGCTCTTGCCTGGCGAGGCCAAACTCCAGCCATAACCCCAACTGCTTTGTGCAGTTTCGTAGGGTAAGTATCCGCCTGTAAACATTACATTGTATCTTATCTAGTGCAGCTGATAGTTTCCCAGGGCAAGTTGGTGCCCAAAGAAGACATGCGGCTGGGATGATTGCCCGATGAGCTATGCAGGCGATTATTTGGTTTGCAGAGAGCAAGTGTAATAGTAGCCGCTGCTTTCATGAAATGCTGCAATTATACGCCATGCTTGATGTTGTCAGGGAACCATACTCCCAGGTAGTTGTAGGTTGTTGAGTAGTTCATCTTCGTTCCCCCGAGTCTCTATTGCAAAGTCAACGTGTTCTTGTATTTGCCAAGTATTACAACTTTGGTCTTTCCAGTGTTGGCTGTGAGTTTACTACACTTATATACATTTAGATTGCCCAAGGCTCTCTTCATCCCATTTCTTGTATGGTCTAAGATGATAAGATCATCTACATATTGAAGTACGGGCCGTCTAAAAGATCCAATCCTTTGTGGTATTGTTTTGGCTTTTGGAATAACTTGCCCCAAGTATGCCGTGTACAGATTGAAGAGAATTGGTGCTAGCACGCACCCCTGTTTTAAGCCTTGATTGATTGGTATTTCAGATGTGACCTTGTATCCATTGTCAGGCTTGATACGGACTCATTTGTTTGAATATAGGGACATAATTGCCTTCAATAAAGAGGAAGAGATGCCACGTTGTGCTAATTCTGACCAGAGTATGTTTCTATCCACACTACAGAATGCAGCAGGATAATCTATGAAGCGGGTGAAAAGAGGAGGACTAAAAGGCTTTGTTATTTGCTAAGCCAAGTAATCTAGAGGGACCGTATTGTCAATGGTCGAGGACTTCGCCCTTAAACTGGTTTGATAATAGAGAATTATATTTTCCTCTGCAGACTACATCTGCGTCTAACAAGGCAATTGGTTGATAATTCGATTGATCGTTGGTGGGTCCCTTTTTGTGGATCAGGTGCAGTATGGATCCTCTCCCTGAATGTGGTGTTTGGGCAGACTGAAAGAAGTGGTAATAAAAGGTCTGAGAATGTTGACTCATAACTCAGTGTTGGCCTTGAACACAGATCCAGGCAATCCGTTTGGGCCCGGTTCTCCATCCCCTCTGATTATATTTAGAACTTTGCAGACAGCTTTTTTGGTAAACAAGTTTGCTTGTTGTATGTCATCAGTGTTTTGTGTAGTATCCTTCGTTCATTCTTCCATCCCAAAGAGCTCCCAAGAAGATTCAACTGTTTCGCAAGACGGCTGGCTGTCAGAATTTGATGAAGCGATTCAAGAATTCGAATTTTGTTTGTTGTATAAGGTCTCAGCATGTTTGACCCATAGTTCCATGACAACCCCATTTCCCCTTACGCCAGGTTTACTTTCTACTTTATAGGTGTATTGTCAGAATTTTGCCTGGTTGGGGAGGCCGAGAAGGGAGTGGACATAGACGCATTCCTTTTTCAAGTATTTTGTCTTAGCATTCCATATTTACTTACGGTGTGCCTTTCTTAATGTAAAGACCCTCTGTTGCAGAGTAGCATTTTCTCTGTTTGTTCTGTGTTTTCTCCCAGGCTTCCCTCAGTGTTCTGCTGCTTTTCTGTGTCTCTGAAAAATGCCATTCATTATTAGAAAGCTCACGAGGAGGTTTTTCGGTACTTTGTTGTCTATCTCTTAGGGCTTGATTCAAGAAGTTCGTGATGGGGCCCCAAGACGCTGTCAATCTTTGGCCTGGGACATGATTCCTTATGTAAATGTCCCAGTTAAAGGACTTTTTCCAGTGATCTAGGGGGCCATTATGATGGCGGAAGGACCCCCACCACCGGGCCGGTGGTGGCGGTCCTTCCGCCATCACCAAGCGCATTACTCACTGCCAAATTAGGATGGCGGTGGGTATCGCGGCGGACGCAAAGTCCGTCTGCCGCTTCAGCGCCAAAGGCAATCGCACCGATTGCCTGGCGGACGGTGCAGGACCCCTAAAATGGTGGCGGTGCCTAGCAGGCACCATCCACCAAATTAGGATGTGGGTATAGGGAAGGCCTTTCCATGGCGGCGATGCTGCCATGGAAAGGCTGGCGGGGGTTGGGTTTTGGGGCCCGTTGTGGGCCCCCCTTGTTTGGGGGGGTGCTGCTGCACTGGGGGGTACCCATGGTACCCCCCTGCATTTCCATGCACCAAGTGGCAGGCACCGCGTGGTGCATGCCACGTAGTGCAGGGAAATGCAGTGCAGGCACTTATAACATTGCGTACAGTGCAGCAGCCAGCAGCACCGCCCACAATGTTAAAAGCCCTGGATGCGCCCGCCAGTATGGCGGGCGCATCCTAATCGCAGTGGCGGGACCGCCGCATGTCTGGCGGGCGGTCCCAAACACTGCTACGATGGCGGGCGGACCTAGTCCGCCCACCATCGTAATCAGCCCCTAAGTCTCGATCCACTGATCTTACTCACAACGTTTAACTTAATAGTCTCTCTGGCAGTAAGCTGAAAGGAGAAACATTGGGGGAGGTGATCACTAGCATATAATTATTTAATCTCATAGTTTTTATGAACACTATGCATAACGTGACTCGCAAATGAGTTGTCCAAGGTGGAGCTATCTCTATACGTGGGCTGTACCTTGCAGATTTGGTGGTTCTGACTTTTGTTTGGTTGCAGTAGGGCTAGGTAGTAGGCCTGGAGTTAGTCACTCAATTTCCCCTCTTGCTGGACCTTTGTAGATGCATTTTGGTTTTTCAGGAGAAGCCTAGCCAGGTTAGCAAAATTAAAGTCTTTAGCAAGGACAATCTCTGCAGGTGGCTTTGTGCAGATGATATTTTCCAAGGAATCGCAGCAGTCCCCCACTATTGTGTTTTTGTTGCCCTTATGGAAGTTTAAATAGATATTGACCAGTAGTAGTGCCCTTGGTTTACCAGCAATGTTACCCCCCTCAATTTTCACGGCTTGCAGTAAAGGATTGGTGGTGTAAACACTTCTAACTTCAACATGCAGGCTGGTGGAAACATATATAGAAAGCCCTTCTGCAGATCCAAACAAAGGGCCTCATTTACAACATTTTGTTGCAGGGCAGCACTGCAAGGCTTCTTGCTGCGCTGCGTCAATAGAAAAGGGCCAGAACGCACTGTATCTGTGAGAGACGACGCATTCCTGTCTTCTTTCACAGCACTGGTGCACAAATGGCTGCCTTGCACAGGGCTTGTAAATAAGCCCCAAAGTGTTTGGACTTTATTGCTGGCTTGTGAAATTCAGGGTATCCTGCTATGGGAACAGGATCAGCCGTCCAGGATTCTTGCAGGCAGATTATGTCCCCGGTAGTAATGAATTGGTAAGCCTCTTGCTCAGTCATTAGCTGACAAAAACCAGCATTATTCCATGATAATAATGTGATCTCTTGTTTGAGCGGATCAGCCATTTTCGTGGTAGTTGTGGTGGGAGTTTGGTTGACACCGACCTTCGCTTTTACTTCATGAACCGTATAGTGTTTTTTTGCATTCTAGTTGCCACTGCTAGGAATGCTGATTAGTTGCAGCCCCCAGTGTGCTGCTAGCCAGCTCCAGGCTTCTTAACTTCCCATGGGACTTTTAGCTCAAGTTGCTTTTGGTATAGTGGACCCGTATTGAGGCTTTTTTGTATGCTTTAGGGTCCGAGGCACATGGAGCATTCCTTAATATACTTATGGGACATGTTTCACCTTGTTCTGCGTCCACAAGGCTCTCAAAAATTGGAGGATATTTCAATTGCTTAACTTCTTGTATGTCAGTGCCCCAGTTCTCAAATAGTGCACGCTCATTCAAAACTGACATCACCTAAGGGGGTAAGCTCCAGGTCACTACAGTCTCTTCCAATTGTGGAGAGTGACACGTTCCCATAAATTGAACCCTATGTACGTCTCTGGATTTTAGGTGTTTCAAGGAGGGTATATAATGTAGTAACTATAAAATGTTTGTTCTGTTGAGGATCTCTGTATTTCTTCTTGACATACATTGTGGGCAGAAAATAAGTTGAGTCCCCTTAGATCCTTGGTCCAAAGTGGTAGTGTGCTTGTACAGCTTATTGTTCCTGGGTGTCCTTGGCTGGGCTTCAATCCTTGTGGTGTCCTGTTTAGAGTACTTTAACTCTCCTTGTGGAGGCGCTCCATGCTTGCGCCATTAGTTCCTGGTAAGGGAGGCTATAATAGTAGCTCCTGCTCCTTAATGGAGCGATGGTCTCTCTAACGGAGGCATTGTTATGACCTTTAGTGGAGGAGTTCTTTGCTTGAGCTATAATGTTGCATACCGGTTGTGCCCCAGTAATTGAGAGTTTACCAGATTCTTTCCTGTTTGTTTGTCGGGCCAATGCACCTGGGATGTTTTGGGATGTGTCTGATAGAGGTGAATCTAGAGCCAATACAACCGGAGCTAAAGAAGTGCGAATTGATGCCTGACAGGCTAAAACTGAATTTCTTGTTCCACTGGGGTGGTTGAATCCTCATGCTGAACATGACCTAGTGCCTGACCGTCCTTTGTTTGTGGATGGCAAAAGATGGCAAAGACCTTCGGGTGCAGTTTTTTTCTTCATCTTTTTTCCCCTCCTCGTTAAGTGTTTAATGAATTGAGTATTCAATTGTATTTAGTCAGCACCAGATTGTTGTAGTGGAATGTCTGCATCATTTGCAGACTTTAAGCCCTCACAGGGGTTGTCTTTAGCCAGAGACGTCGCAAAGTTAACGTTTTGGGCTTCTCTCATCACCAGGTATTTAAGTTCCTGGGTGGCTATCACCTTTCCTTCAGACTCAAGAGCTGTGGTAAGAGGTCATTCAAGTGTGTCTGCCAGGGCCCCGTGATTGGGCCTGTGCAGTTTGGTTGGCTTTAGATTCTCCACAAGTAGTGAAAGTGTTCACAGTTTATCAACCATTGGAGCACATACAGTTTCAGTGTTCTTTTAACATATTAAATTTGGATTCCAGATTGGCAATTTTTAAGTCGATGTTAGCTATGCAATTAGCAACTGATTGCACTAGATCATTTTTCAGCTCTGGTTTACGTGATTACCACGTAAGAGCGGTAGTGGCGACCAGCAGTGATGAATTGATCAACGTTAGGGTGGCTTCCATTGAGGAATTACAAGCACTTCTGTTAGTTGGCCACTTAATGTTTAGCTCGGGAGAGTGCCCTAGATTAGACTGTTCCAGTGCTTCCAAGATCTTAGCATCTGTGTCATTTAACGTGAAGCTAACAGGCTGACATAGTGGGGAGTTCCATATTTCCCATGGTGTTGGGGCATTCCTGTTTACAGAAAAAGCTTTGCATTCCTCAGGATCCTGCTCATGATGCACTTGCACCACCCTCGCCGTAGTTGTTCCATGATTACTCAACTGAATAGCATTTGTATTGATAAGAGGGCGAGTCATCAAAAGAGCAGTGGGGTCAGTAGCCGAAGACAGTTCAATTATTTCTGAGACTGACATTATCTGGGTCCACAAATTAGTTCCCTTATGAGACAGCATTAGTGAGTGTCCTTTAAGCATTGGGCTAGATTTTGAGGTAGATTCCGAGGCTGCATCAATTATTTCCTCACATCCAACCTTGAGGAAGGACCTCACATCCGTTTTGTGTTTCAAAAAGTATTTATGAATTGGGATGATAGTTGTCCCGGGAGCTTAGGGTAAGCCCACTGCTGAATGGTTTGTAGGCCGAATAGTTCTGTGGCTGCTGTTGAGATTGCGGTGTGCTGTTGAGTTGGACAGCATCTGGGAGCACCACCATTCTTTTTTGATGCCATGTGTTAGAAATGGGGGTCTATAGTTGGCAATGGTTTGCACCTTTGTCCAAGTAGGGACCTTCTTCCTAGTCAGGATAAGGGGGATACTCTACTAAAATAACCCCTGCTCACCCCCTTGGTAGCTTGGCACGAGCAGTCAGACTTATCTCAGAGGCAGTGTGTAAAGCATATGCACATAACCAACAGTAATACAGTGAAAGCACTACAAAAGGACACCACACCAGTTTATAAAAATATCCAATACTTTATATATTTAAAACAAGACCAAAACAATAAGAATCCAACATACAGTACTTAAAAAGATGCACTTTGCAAGAATAACACTGAAAATGCAGTTCTTTGGAGTCGGTAGCTCCGTCAGGTGCCATCGCGATACTGAAAACAACAGAATCCAACAGTTCCGTCTGACCGCGTCAGTCGAGATGTCGGCAGACTCGTAAACAGTACCTTTTAGTTGCAGCCGATCATGTTGGTGCAAGTCGGTCGTGGCAACCGTCGCAGTTATGATGCGAAGTGTAGTGGTGTGGCGTGCGGTGCCCTTAAGGCACGGTGCAGGCAGCGGCTCAGTGAGACCAGGGCTGCGATGCAGAGTGAGGCAGTGCTCATTGCAGTGCTGACAGATCACGGTGCAAACGACAAAGCCGGTTACCGGGAGCTGGCGTCGGTTGGCCCAGACTGCGGTGTGGGACGGGGCAGTGCGTCATGAGACTTACGAGTGGTGCCCCCAAGCCACGATGCGGTCACGGGTGTCGAAGTCAGCAGGCAGTGACGGTGTCAGTGAGACCAGGGTGGCGAAGTGAAGTGAGGCGGTGTGGAGTGCGGTGCCCACAGGTCACGGTGCAAGCAGCGGCTCGGTGGTGGCAGCGTCAGTGGTCGTCGTCGGTGAGACCAGGGTTGCGGTGCGAGATGCGACGGTGCCCTCTGCGGTGCCTTCAGGATATGGAGCCAGCGACGGAGTTGGTGATGGAGTCCGTTGCTCTTCCCCCTCTGTGCCAACTGAAACCACGGTTCCAGAAGCAGTTCCCAGAGGTCGGTGAAGTCTTTGCGGACCCTGAGACTTCAGAACAGGAGGCAAGGTCTACTTCAAACCTTTGGAGATACTCAGCACAGGTAAAGAAAGTTCAGTCCAGTCCTTTCCCTGCCCAAGGCAGAAGCAGCAACTGCAGGCCAACCCAACAAAGCAACAACACAGCAAAGGGGGCAGTACTCCTTCTGGCAGCTCTTCCAGCTCTTCTTTTTGGCAGGTTCCTTGATTCCAGCCTCTTCTAAAATTCTGGGGTCTGGGCCCCAATATTTATACTCAGTTTCTCTTTGTTCTTTTGGGCAGAGAGTGTGTGCCCAGCCCAAACCAGTTCTGTCCTCTCTGGCAGGAGGTGGAGACAGCATTGTCCAAAGCAGACCAGGCCCATTCAGGTGCAAGGAAATCTCCTCCCACTACTCTAAATGCAGCCCAGGTCTATTCAGCCCAGCCCTGACACACCCAGGAAAGGCAGGACACACCTCGACCCCCCCTCCCAGCGGCTGTCTGAAGAGAATGCACATCCCCAGCCCCTGTCACTTCAAAGCCAGACAGTCAATCCACAAATCCAGCAGAGGCACACAGGATGACTAAGCAAGTAAATACCTACTTTCTAAAAGGGGTATTTTCAAAACCAGAACACAAAAATCATCTTTACTAAATGATGCATTTTTATATTCTGATTTCAAGTATACTAAACCCTATTTCCCTATCTTGTGTCAATGGGAAGATATGCTTACATATTGTTATAAGTAAACTCCCATTCTATCCTATGAGACAGATAGCCCTTCTGTAGTGAAAAACGAAATATACTGTGATTCACTACCAGGACATGTCACACACACCAGTACATGTCCTACCTTTAATATACATGGCACCCTGCCCACAGGGGTACCTTGGGCCTACCTTAGGGGTGACTTAGATGTAAGAAAAATGGGAAGATTAGGGCCTGGCAAGTGGGTGCACTCACCAGGTCGACATGGAAGTTACAATCTGGGCACAGACACTGCAGTGGCAGGTCTGAGAACCCTTTTTAGGGCAACTAGTGCTGCAGGCCCACTAGCAGCATTTGATTTACCGGCCCTGGCACTCTCAGTGCACTTTACTAGGGTCTTACTAGTAAATCAAATATGCCAATCATGGAAACACCAATCCATAACACAATTTACAATAGGAGCACTTGCACTTTAACACTGAATAGCAGTGAGAAAGTGCGCAGAGACACTCAACCAGCAAAAACAGAGTCAAAACAGGGAGGTCAGAAAGAAAAAAGACAGGGGAAACACGCCAAAAGATGCTAGGTCTAACACCATGTTCTTCCGTCATATGCTGGAAATTCAACTTTGAGATGGGGCATAAAGAAACAAGGGTATTCTCTTTCCACCAACTCTGACTCTGCGCCTTAATTTATTTCCTCTTTTAATTATGGACATTGGCACCACTACAGCGATTAAGAATCAAATGACAAATTTTTTTGCAGTGCAAATTTACATTCAGTGGATGCGGCCACATTCCTGGTTAAGAACCCTATGGGTTCATCATGGATCCTGTGGCCCTGTGTGCTTAGTCTCAGATTGATCTGTGAGTGACCACAGAAGTAAAACAGGGTGCACGAGCACCACACTGTAACAAATGTATCAACCAAACAGTCGTCTTTAGTCCCATGAGTTATATTGGGCCATTTAGCTTAATTAGAATTGCGCTCTTAGACCGCCGCCTCTGTAGTAATTTTTGGTTGTGGTATATTTGGAGTATTTGTTGTGCTTGGAGAAGTGGAGGAGAGTAAAGAACACTGGATCTTACACAAGTCCGTTTTTTAAGGGAAATAAAACAGTGTTGTGGATGTGTTCTCCCTAAGCTAATTTCTCCAAGATGACTGATAAGAAAATTGTCATCAATGGTGACAAAAACGGACTGAGACACAAAAATTCCTGTTTCCTGACACCGCCTGCAACAGACACTGTTTAAAAGTCATCCAGTACCAAGTCATCACCAAGACTCAGGGTATGAAAGCAAGATCAAATGAAGAGATAGGCTAACAAAATATTTAACCATTTTTTAGGCTTTGGAGAAACCTACCCTTTATGTCAACCAGCATCTGGTTTTAATGTAGCAGTGCAGGTAAAATCTATTTGTCATCTTAATGTCTTCAGTAAGCTCAAAAATTAATATGTCTTGTATTTCTCTGGCAGAAATTACAGTCAGGCACCAAAATTCATCCCGTAGATGCAACTGGATTCAATTGAAGTTTTCTCCATAGCAGTTTGGTAGCTAGCCAAAAACTCAAATGTCTGCATGTGTATCCAAGAGCAACCATTTTCATCAGGTGCACTTTCATGACTATCAGAGTTTTCTAATTTGGTAAGGGTGCAAAGGGGATATCAGAGGAAGAACTGGAGCACTATATGATTATTCCACAACATTTTACTATTTTTTGAAGGACTAACATGAAGACGAAACTGGGAGTTATTCCACATCACCTCTTGTTTGTCCTTATTAGATAAGGACTAATCCCTAGGAGTGTGTGAGAAGGAGGAATGAATGGAGTAGGTGCCGCAAGTAATTTTCAAGCAAGACTGGGCTTAAAAGGGTTACCCGCCCCCTTCAGAGTGATAGAGTTGCGGAGGAGTAAATGTCCTAGCAAATTAGTGCATTAAGATGTGCTTATGAATACAGGATTGTCTTTTGTCTAACAGTGGAATTCAAATTGAGATTTCCATTCATTGTAAAGGAAGCCATTATATATCTTTTCATACCAACCAGGAATGTATGTTTCTGCACGTGAAAGGCGGTGATTGACAAGGAGATAAATCCATGTAAAAGCGACATGATCTGAGAGTCTTCTGCCACAGAAAATGGGTTGCTATCTATTTCCTCTATGGACAAGCGGGCATACAGTGCTTCTTTTTAAGTCATCCTTATCTGTATTGATGTCAAACTGTAAGCGCCACCCACAACAATTTCATTTATGAGCTGCTGGGGCACTTAGTTAGCTTTCAAGATTTGTGATGCCATAATTTCAACTGTGTTTTAGCTCTTTACCTGAGCCTTTCCTTGTTGCTAAAGATTTAAATCTTCTTTCAGAAGATTGAGGGCTGAGAACATTATATTCCAAATGGTATATACTTGATTTGAGAGCATCTGGAAGCCATTGGCTATGACCTTAAATGTGGGTTGTGGTATTTCTTTGTCAGTTTCCCTAATTCCTTATGCGGATTCTCTCTCTGAATACTTCTACTCTTCTCTAATCATGGCATATATTAAAGTGGATATGAACCATTTGTTTTTCACAGGATGTGAACCCAGGTGGAAACCATTAAAAGCAGTGTCCCCACTAACTTTGGACAGATGTTGTTTCACAGCATTTGAACTGGAATGACTTAGCCATCCTTGATACAGCTTACCAACACTATATGTGGTGGCTGTCATAGGCAAATAAATGTTATATTGAGGGTCCGAACTATTGGCGAAGGGACTAGTAGCTTTGGAAAGAAACCTGTTCATGAATACATCAGTATCTATTGGCCACAATGCAATTCCATTCGAATTAATTGCATCACTTCTTTGAGGTCAGCATAAGTAATGTTTTCTTTTCATAGCCAGCATGGGAATTGTGCCAAATTAATTTTTATTTTGAGTGGTGTCTGTAGGTCTCTATTTGAAGCAAATCCCATGTACGTTGTTTGCTGAGTCTTTTTGATCAAACATAATATTTCTCTGGGAATTATGAATGCTCTAAATTAAGTTTCTATACCTTTAATTTGCCAAAATATGGTTCCTCAAATACTTTTTTCAATTATATTTTCTTACCAATATTCATAACCTTGCAAGTCAAGAGAATCAATAAACTGTGTAGAATAAATTAAGCTATAGTTGGTAATCAATTTTTTTAGGTCTCTTTGGTTCTTGGGAATGAAAAAAGCATATGGGTACGACCTGTAGTCACTGTTAAAATAAGTGAACCTTTTCTGTAAGCTTCTGGACTATTTATAAAGTCCCCTTGGCTCTTCAGGGTCATTGGGGACCAACTAGCCCTCCTGTTACCTCTACTAAGGCCCACACAGCTGCATTACTGAGAGGTCATCAGAGGCCACACCCCCTTACTCCCCCACTCTGCAAAGGCAGCTCCTGACACACAACTGTCTCTCCCGGGGCCAGGCCTTCATAATTTTTTTTAAAAATGGGGATGGGGCCAGCACGACCCCCCTCACCAGGCCGATATTGCCCAGGGACCCCATCCCCTAGGGCCAGGCCTCTTCGTTGGGGACCACAGGGGAGCCTCAAGGCCCCTGTGGTCCCTGCTGGCTCCCCGCCTCCTGCGGGAGCCGGCATTGCTTTTGGACTCAGGGAGCTGCTAACATGCAGCTCCCTTTGTCCAAAAGCAATTCTGCTCTGCTTCGTGGAAGCGAGAGCATTTTTAATGCTCTCGCTTCCACGAAGTGGAGCAGTGTTTGCTATGGCTTGGCGTAGCCATAGCAAACTGCAATGTCCCAGGGGTGGGCACCCCAGGACATTGCTGGAGCCGGCCCTTGGGGGTGGCGGTCCCCAGGGTCATGTAGGGCTCCTGGAGGGGGGCCACGTGGTCCCCTCCTTTATTCAAATTTGCCCCTAGGGTGGTGGTGGTCCCAGGGAATGGGGGTACGCAAGAGACCCCCTTAATTGCTGTTTGTGTGCCCTGGGGAGGTGGCGGTCCCCGAGGCTGCGGGGTGGCCCTGCATTTGTATGAATAAGCCCCAGGGAGGTGGTGGTCCTTGGGGCAGGAGGGGACCCGCGAGGCCCCACAATATTATTTGAATTAGCCCCAGGAGGTGGCAGTCCCCCAGTGCAGGAGGGGTTCGGGAGGCCTCCCCACATAATTGTAAATAGCCCCAGGGAGGTGGCGTTCCCCCGGGCTGCCTGCGGGCCCAGTGGCCCACCTGTATTCATAATGAAAACTGGCCCGGGGAGATGGCGGTCCCTGTGGCTTTGAATAGCCCATTGAGGGGGGCCCGTGTTCTCCCCTCCTATATTTATTATATGCTTTGGGGACCTGGCCCACCCAGGGGTTATTTAAAAGCAAGCGCGGTGCCCGGGTTTGCTTTTTTTTTTGCTGCGGATTCGCGAATATCGCGATTTTGCGGAAAATTATTATTTAAAAAAAAAATGTTTTTATGCCTTGGCGGGGTTTTGGGGGGACCCCATGACCATGGTTTGGGGGTCAGGGTATTCCTATCCTGCCCCCTTTTCTTTATTTTCACTTTTTTAGGGGGGACTCGGTGTGTTGACTGCAAATCAGAGCGGTGCATTTCCCTGCATGAGCTCGTCTTTTTTTCGCGAAAGATTCGCGACCAGAGATATATCTATAATTTCCATTTAAATTTCTCAAAAACTACTGAATGGATTTGAACCAAATAACAAAAAGCACAATCTGCCTAACAATATCTACCTTTCTGCCAAATTTGGTGTGATTCCGTCAAGTGGTTCGGGCTGTAGGTTCGACAACGCATTCCTATGTGAATTAACATTACAAACGCACCCTTATTTTGCGCCCCTATTTCTCGGTCCCCACTGCACGGATCACCCCCAAACTTTCAATGACACACTGAACCTACTTTGACACTTTTTTGGGGAAAAAATTTCCAAGCAGATTGGTCAAATGATGCTAAAGTTATATGCAAGTCAAACAATGCTTTTCCTATGGAAACTAGGTCCTAACTATAACTACCTACTGGCGATTGCCAGTAGGTAATATCTATCTATCTATCTATCTATCTATCTATCTATCTATCTATCTATCTATCTATCTATCTCTCTATATATATATATATATATATATATACACATGCATATATATGTATATATATATTGCACACAAAGACGCTCCAACTAGGATTCCTGGCCCTAGGTAGGTGGCGCGGAAGAGTCGGTGGAGCCACCCGACAATATTACTACACTAACAGAACAAATGTCCGCGCACTCAGGAAGTGCCAAAGTGAAGTTTATTGCACCAGGAAACGCGTTTTGACAGGCTCGCTGTCTTGGTCACACAAAGGTTCAAAGGATATGTTCCAATACATACTCTCATGTTGCCACAAAAGACGGACTAAAACACATGTTATACATCACAGTGATACTGTGGTGGCCATTTTAGAGTAGTATAATTGTAATACAAACATAACTGAAAAACAATAATAATTCAAGGTATCTGCACCAGAATAATGTTATGCTTACAATGTAAGGGTGATTACTATGTAGCAGAATATGAATCTCCAGCAGGTATTACAATGTCCTTTTTCACATAAACATAACAAGGGTACTCCATAGTTATATGAAAACATTTAGCAGCCATATTGGAAGGGGTTACCCACTCAAGGTACCTGGGTATATATGCATAAATTGATATTAAAGTACATGCTGGTAATGAGAAAAGGGGGTCCCCCGGTAAAGTTAATATCAGAAGAGGATAAATTGCACCTCAAATTTTTGCACCTCTTGTAATACGACATAGTGCCTAATAAAATTGATAATCAGCAAGATGACTATATGTGTACAGTCTCGTGTGCATCTGTAAATACGGATACATACTAATAGAGGATCATATCTAGCGCCATAGTGGCTTGGTCAGATACTGCCCTGGGAACCAACTTAAAATAGAGGTACATATAGAATGTGAAATAAAAAACATAGTTACATCGCATTTCAACATGGAATAGTGTGGTCTGATGCAGATATTGTCTAGCTGACTTAATACATGAGACAGATTAATTTATATGCACACGGAACATCTATATTTTCGTTTAAAGCAAGTGAAAAAAAGTGAAATGGAAAAGCTTAACTGAATAAGTTGTGCCCGGATATGGTGAAGAAATGGGTAGGGAACCCGTGAAAGAAGTATCCGTCCCCTGGCGGAGGGTCCCTTCCTTTCCTCCTGTGAAGAAATATAAAGAGAAAAAATACAGGATTAAAAAAGATAATGTACATCACATATCTGCATATTTACAAAATATTGAATATATACTTTACAACTCAGTACACTTGAACATGGAAGATAAGAGACACAATGGAAAAGAGTATGAGTTTTAGTTATTCATGTAAATGTATACTCAATTCCTCATCTACGTTATGCCCTCCCGGCTGCTTGAATTTCTAAGGTTTTTTAAATGCTAATTTCTAACTATAACGTCCCTGAAACCTATGGTTTTTTCAATGAATTTCTATGGTTTTTTAAATGCTAATTTCTAACTATAACGTCCCTGAAACCTATGGTTTTTTCAGTGAATTTCTAAGGTTTTTTTAAATGCTAATTTCTAACTATAACGTCCCTGAAACCTATGGTTTTTTCAGTGAATTGCTATGGTTTTTAAATGCTAATTTCTAACTATAACGTCCCTGAAACCTATGTTTTTTTCTGTGAATTTCAAAGGTTTTATAAATGCTAATTTGTAACTATAATGTCCAAAAAATACTTTTTCTTAATTTTTAAACTTTTATAAAAAATAATGTAATGTTTTCTTTTTTAAAATATGAATATACATATTTTTTTATAAAAAAAAAAAGTGGATTCACGTACAGATCGTGTACTAGTCACGGTGGGTGCGCGAATCCAAGAATTTTGCCACCATATTGGTTAAGTCGTGCACGATGCACGTTCAGTATGCGAAGGGTGAGCGGTTCTTGGCCCCGCGTAACTTCACACACGTATTTCCAGGGGTCGCGCCAGGTGCACGAATCCACCGCAAATTTTTAAGTTTTAAAAGTATATGTATATAACTTTAATATGTCTATTATACCAAGAAATTATTTAACATAATTGTTGTAAATATCATATATTTGTAACTGGAATAAACATATATAATTGTTAAATATATTTTTCGGAAATCGTGCCGGGTGCGCGCTGGTTGCGCGCTGGGTGCTCGAATCCCATGTGACTTCAAAAGAAAGAATTTCATTGGTTAAGAAGCTTTTGATTCTAGAACTTGAAGGACCCCACCCATTTTTTTCATTCTTTCAACTGCATCTCAGGAGACACACCTGTTGTGTTTTGTTCTTCTTCTTTGGCTTTTTTGGTGTTTTTTTTCTACATCAGAAAATGGCTGCTTCCAATCCCTCACAGCAGCTTCCACCTGAAGAAGAAGAAGACTTGGAAGAACCGGTGAAGGTGAGATAAGAGAGTATCATTTAGGCTTTCTTCTCAATACCACCTGGGGAGAAAAAGGTAAATGCACGAAAGGTTACGTGCACCATATGTGAGAAGGTCCTCTCACGAGGATCTGACAAGAAGTATTTCTGCAGCACGTCATCAATGCTAAAGCATTTACAAATAATGCACCCACGGCATCTTGCGAGGGAACAGCAGCGACGAGACCAACAGAAGCAGGCAAGTCAGGACGACGCTGCTAGACCTAGTACTTCATCTGGTACCACAGCAACTACAACACCTCACATCGTCCCTGATTTTGAGTGGAGCAGCATTGCGTAAAATGCAAATTTTTATTATGTTTTGGCGAACAATCAGTGGATGCCATCGTGGTTGCCATTAAAAACCACCATTGTTATTTTTTTTATGCAATGACTTTGTAATTGCATAATGTTTTGAAAGTTTTCACTGTTGGTTCTGTTTATTGTTTCATTTTTTTTTTTTTTTAAATACTAAAAAAATACAAAAAAGAGTTGTAAAACCACAAAAAAATATTTAAAAAAAAATAAAAAATTGTTCTTTTTAGAACCGCCTATTTGGTTGAAAATAGACAAATTTGTAAGTGTTGTATGAATTGTGGCAAGGGTAATATATGGAGAAGTGTATGGGTAGTGCATGTGTGATTGCATGAGTGCATGTGTAGTGCCTGGGTGATTGGAGAAGTGCATGTGTACTAACTGAGTGACTGCATGAGTACATGGGTAATGCCTGGGTGATTGTAAGAGTACATAGGTAGTGGCTGGATGATTGCATGAGTGTAGGGGTAATGTCTAGTTAATCGCATGAGTGTAGAGGTAGTACGTGGGTGATTTTATAAGTGCATGGGTATTGCCTGGGTAATTGTATGAGTACAGGGGTAGTGCCGGGGTGATTGAACGAGTGCAAGGGTAGTGACTGGGTGATTGAAGGAGTGCATGGATAGTGAATGGCTGATTGAAGGAGTGCATGGGTAATGCCTATGTGCAGCGAGGAGTGCATCAGCAGTGCCTGTGGGATTGCATGAGTGCATAGGTAGTGCCTGGATGATTTTATAAGTGCATGGATACTGCCTGAGTGATTGAAGGACTGCATGGGTAATAGCTAGGTGATTGCATGAGTGCAGGGCTAATGTCTGGGTCATTGGAGGAATGCATGGGTAATCCCTAAGTGATTGCATGCGTGCAGGGGTAATGTGTAGGTAATTGGAGGAGTGCATGAGTAATGTGTGGCTGATTGCAAGAATGCAAGAGTAATGTGTTGGTCGTTGCATGACTGTAGTGGTAGTGCCTGGGTGATTGGAAAAGTGTATAAGTAGTGCCTGGCTGATTTTTTAAGTGCATGGGTACTGACTGCATGATTCGAGAAGTGCATGGATACTGTTTAGATAATTGTAGCAGTACAAGAGCACTGCCTGGGTTATTCTATAAGTGCATAGCTAGTGCCTGGGTAATAGCATGAGTTGAAGAGTAATGTCTGGGTCATTGCATGACTATAGTGGTAGTGCCTGGGTGATTGGAAAAGTGTATAAGTAGTGCCTGGGTGATTTTTTAAGTGCATGGTACTGGCTGGATGATTGGAGGAGTGCATGGATAGTGCCAGCATGATTGCAGAAGTTCAAGAGTAGTGCCTGGGTTATTCTATGAGTGCATAGCTAGTGCCTGGGTGATTGCATGAGTGCAAGAGTAATATCTGGGTGGTTGCATGAGTGTAATGGTAGTTCCTGGGTGATTGCAGGAGTGCATAAGTAGTGCCTGAGTGATTACATGACTGCATAGGTAGTGCCTGGATGATTTTATAAGTGCATGTGTACTGCCTGATTGATTGAAGGACTTCATGGGTAATAGCTAGGTGATTGCATGAGTGCAGGGGTAATGTCTGGGTCATGGGAGGAGTGCATGAGTAATGTCTGGGTGATTGCATTAGTGCAGGTGTAACGTATAGGTAATTGGAGGAGTGCATGAGTAATGTCTGGCTGATTGCATGAGTGCAAGAGTAATGACTTGGTCGTTGCATGACTGTAGTAGTAGTGCCTGGGTGATTGGAAATGTGTATAAGTAGTGCCTGGGTGATTTTTTAAGCACATGGTTCTGGCTGGATGATTGGAGGAATGCATGAATAGTGCCTGCATGATTGCAGCAGTGCAAGAGTAGTGCTTGTGTTATTCTATGAGTGCATAGCTAGTGCCTGGGTGATTGCATGAGTGCAAGAGTAATGTCTGGGTGGTTGCATGAGTGTAGTGGTGGTTCCTGGGTGATTGCAGGAATGCATAAGTACTGCCTGAGTGATTACTTGACTGCATAGGTAGTGCCTGGATGATTTTATAAGTGCATGGGTACTGCCTGGGTGATTGAAGGACTGCATGGGTAATACCTAGGTGATTGCATGAGTGCAGGGGTAATGGCTGGGTCATTGGAGGAGTGCCTGGGTAATGCCAAAGTGATTGCATGAGTGCAGGGGTAATGTGTAGGTAATTGGAGGAGTGCATGAATAATGCCTAAGTGATTGTATGAGTGCAGACGTAATGTCTGGGGGATTACAGGAGTGCATAGGTAATGCCTGGGCAACTGCATGAGAGTAGGGGTAATGTCTAGCTGATTGCATGAGTGTAGGGGTAGTGCCTGGTGATTTTATAAGTGCATAGGTACTGTCTGGGTAGTTGCATGAATACAGGGGTAGTGCCTGGGTTATTGGAAGAGTGCAAGGGTAGTGCCTGGGGGATTGAAGGAGTGCTTGGGTAATGTGTGAGTGTTTGGATGAGTGCATGAGTAATGTCTGGGTGATTGCATGAATGGAGGTGTAACGTGTAGGTAATTGGAGGAGTGCATGAGTAATGTCTGGCTGATTGCATGAGTGCAAGAGTAATGACTTGGTCATTGCATGACTGTAGTAGTAGTGCCTGGGTGATTGGAAATGTGTATAAGTAGTGCCTGGGTGATTTTTTTTAAGCACATGGTTCTGGCTGGATGATTGGAGGAGTGCATGAATAGTGCCTGCATGATTGCAGCAGTGCAATAGTAGTGCTTGTGTTATTCTATGAGTGCATAGCTTGTGCCTGGGTGATTGCATGAGTGCAAGTGTAATGTCTGGGTGGTTGCATGAGTGTAGTGGTGGTTCCTGGGTGATTGCAGAAATGCATAAGTACTGCCTGAGTGATTACATGACTGCATAGGTAGTGCCTGGATGATTTTATAAGTGCATGGGTACTGCCTGAGTGATTGAAGGACTGCATGGGTAATACCTAGGTGATTGCATGAGTGCAGGGGTAATGTCTGGGTCATTGGAGGAGTGCAGGGGAAACGCCTAAGTGATTGCATGAGTGCAGGGATAATGTGAAGGTAATTGGAGGAGTGCATGAGTAATGTGTGGCTGATTGCAAGAGTGCAAGAGTAATGTGTCGGTCATTGCATGACTGTAGTGGTAGTGCCTGGGTGATTGGAAAAGTGTATAAGTAGTGCCTGGCTGATTTATTTAAGTGCATGGGTACTGGCTGGATGATTGGAGGAGTGCATGGATAGTGCCTGGATGATTGCAGCAGTGCAAGAGTACTGCCTGGGTTATTCTATGAGTGCATAGCTAGTGCCTGGGTGATTCCATGAGTTGAAGAGTAATGTCTGGGTTGTTGCATGACTGTATGGGTAGTGCCTGAGTGATTGCATGACTGCATAGGTAGTGCCTGGATGATTTTATAAGTGCATGGGAACTGCCTGAGTGATTGAAGGACTGCATGGGTAATAGCTAGGTGATTGCATGAGTGCAGGGGTAATGTCTGGGTCATTGGAGGACTGCATGGGTAATGCCTAAGTGATTGCATGCGTGCAGGGGTAATGTGTAGGTAATTGGAGGAGGGCAAGAGTAATGTGTGGCTGATTGCAAGAGTGCAAGAGTAATGTGTTGGTCATTGCATGACTGTAGTGGTAGCGCCTGGGTGATTGGAAAAGTGTATAAGTAGTGCCTGGGTGATTTTTTAAGTGCATGGTACTGGCTGGATGATTGGAGGAGTGCATGGATAGTGCCTGCATGTTTGCAGAAGTGCAAGTGTAGTGCCTGGGTTATTCTATGAGTGCATAGCTAGGGCCTGGGTGATTGCATGAGTGCAAGAGTAATGTCTTGGTGGTTGCATGAGTGTAGTGGTAGTTCCTGGGTGATTGCAGGAGTGCATAAGTAGTGCCTTGGTGATTGCATGACTGCATACGTAGTGCCCAAGTGATTTTATAAGTGCATGGGTACTGCCTGAGTGATTGAAGGACTGTATGGGTAATAGCTAGCTGATTGCATGAGTGCAGGGGTAATGTCTGGGTCATTGGAGGAGTGCATGGGTAATGCCTAAGTGATTGCATGAGTGCAGGGGTAATGTGTAGGTAATTGGAGGAGTACATGAGTAATGTCTGGCTGATTGCATGAGTGCAAGACTAATGTCTTGGTCATTGCTTGACTGTAGTAGTAGTGCCTGGGTGATTGGAAAAGTGTATAAGTAGTGCCTGTGTGATTTTGTAAGTGCATGGGCACTGGCTGGATGATTAGAGGAGTGCATGGATAGTGCCTGGATGATTGCAGCAGTGCAAGAGTACTGCCTGCGTTATTCTATGAGTGCATAGCTAGTGCCTGGGTGATTGCATGAGTGCAAAAGTAATGTCTGGGTGGTTGCATGAGTGTATTGGTAGTTCCTGGGTGATTGCAGTATTGCATAAGTAGTGCCTGGGTGATAGGAGAAGTGCAAGGATAGCGCCTGGGTGATTGGAGCAGTAGATTGGTAATGCATTGGTGATTCCATGAGTGTAGGCGTAATGTCTGGGTGATTAGAGTAGTGCATAGGTAATGCTTTGGTATTTGCATGAGTGTAGGGGTAATGTCTAGCTGATTGAATGAGTGTAGAGATAGTACCTGGGTGATTTTATAAGTACATGGGTATTGCCTGGGTAAATATATGAGTACAGGGGTAGTGCCTGTGTTATTGGAGGAGTGCATAAGTAGTGCCTGAGTGATTACATGACTGCATAGGTAGTGCCTGGATGATTTTATAAGTGCATGGGTACTGCCTGAGTGATTGAAGGACTGCATGGGTAATAGCTAGGTGATTGCATGAGTGCAGGGATAATGTCTGGGTCATGGGAGGAGTGCATGGGTAATGCCTAAGTGATTGCATGAGTGCAGGGGTAATGTGTAGGTAATTGGAGGAGTGCATGAGTAATGTATGGCTGATTGCAAGAGTAATTTGTCAGTAGTTGCATGACTGTAGTGGAAGGGCCTGGGTTATTGGAAACGTTTATAAGTAGTCCCTGGGTGATTTTTTAAGTGCATGGTACTGGCTGGATGATTGGAGGAGTGCATGGATAGTGCCTACATGATTGCAGCAGTGCAAGAGTTGTTCCTGGGGTATTCTATGAGTGCATAGCTAGTGCCTGGGTGATTGCATGAGTTGAAGAGTAATGTCTGGGTCGTTGCATGACTGTATGGATAGTGCCTGAGTGAATGCATGACTGCATAGGTAGTGCCTGGATGATTTTATAAGTGCATGGGTACTGCCTGAGTGATTGAAGGACTGCATGGGTAATAGCTAGGTGATTGCATGAGTGCAGGGGTAATGTCTGGGTCATTGGAGGAGTGCATGGGTAATGCCTAAGTAATTGCATGCCTGCAGGGGTAATGTGTAGGTAATTGGAGGAGTGCATGAGTAATGTGTGGCTGATTGCAAGAGTGCAAGAGTAATGTGTCGGTCATTGAATGACTGTAGTGGTAGTGCCTGGGTGATTGGAAAAGTGCATAAGTAGTGCCTGGGTGATTTTTTAAGTGCATGATACTGGCTGTATGATTGGAGGAGTGCATGGATAGTGCCTGCATAATTGCAGAAGTGCAAGAGTAGTGCCTGGGTTAGTCTATGAGTGCATAGCTAGTGCCTGGGTGATTGCATGAGTGCAAGAGTAATGTCTTGGTGGTTGCATGAGTGTAGTGGTAGTTCCTGGGTGATTGTAGGAGTGCATAAGTAGTGCCTTGGTGATTGCATGACTGCATAGGTAGTGCCCGAGTGATTTTATAAGTACATGGGTACTGCCTGAGTGATTGAAGGACTGCATGGGTAATAGCTAGCTGATTGCATGAGTGCATGGGTAATGTCTGGGTCATTGGAGGAGTGCATGGGTACTGCCAGAGTGATTGAAGGACTGCATGGGTAATAGCTAGGTGATTGCATGAGTGCAGGGATAATGTGTATGTAATTGGTGGAGTACATAAGTAATGTCTGGCTGATTGCATGAGTGCAAGAGTAATGTCTTGGTTGTTGCTTGACTGTAGTAGTAGTGCCTGGGTGATTGGAAAAGTGTATAAGTAGTGCCTTTGTGAATTTATTAAGTGCATGGGCACTGGCTGGATGATTGGAGGAGTGCATGGATAGTGCCTGGATGATTGCAGCAGTGGAAGAGTACTGCCTTTGTTATTCTATGAGTGCATAGCTAGTGCCTGGGTGATTGCATGAGTGCAAGAGTAATGTCTGGGAGGTTGCATGAGTGTAGAGGTAGTTCCTGGGTGATTGCAGGATTGCATAATTAGTGCCTGGGTGATAGGAGGAGTGCAAGGAGAGTGCCTGGGTGATTGGAGCAGTAGATAGGTAATGCATTGATGATTCCATGAGTGCAGGGGTAATGTCTGGGTAAGTAGAGGAGTGCATAGGTAATACTTGGGTATTTGCATGAGTGTAGGGGTAATGTCTAGCTGATTGCATGAGAGTAGAGATTGTACCTGGGTGATTTTATAAGTACATGGGTATTGCCTGGGTAATTATATGAGTACAGGGTAGTGCCTGTGTTATTGAAGGAGTGCATAAGTAGTGCCCAAGTGATTACATGACTGCATAGGTAGTGCCTGGATGATTTTATAAGTGCATTGGTACTGCCTGAGTGATTGAAGGACTGCATGGGAAATAGCTAGGTGATTGCATGAGTGCAGGGGTAATGTCTGGGTCATGGGAGGAGTGCATGGGCAATGCCTAATTGATTGAATGAGTGCAAGGGTAATGTGTAGGTAATTGGAGGAGTGCATGAGTAATGTGTGGCTGATTGCAAGAGTAATGTGTTGGATGTTGCATGACTGTAGTGGAAGGGCCTGGGTGATTGGAAACGTTTATAAGTAGTGTCTGGGTGATTTTTTAAGTGCATGGTACTGGCTGGATGATTGGAGGAGTGCATGGATAGTGCCTGCATGATTGCAGTAGTGCAAGAGTAGTGCCTGGGTTATTCTATGAGTGCATATCTAGTGCCTGGGTGATTGCATGAGTGCAAGAGTAATATCTGGGTGGTTGCATGAGTGTAATGGTAGTTCCTGGGTGAATGCAGGAGTGCATAAGTAGTGCCTGAGTGATTGCATGACTGCATAGGTAGTAACTGGATGATTTTATAAGTGCATGGGTACTGCCTGAGTGATTAAAGGACTGATGGGTAATAGCTAGGTGATTGCGTGAGTGCAGGGGTATTGTCTGGGTCATTGGAGGAATGCAGGGGTAATGCCTAAGTGATTGCATGAGTGCAGGGGTAATGTGTAGGTAATTGGAGGAGTGCATGAGTAATGTGTGGCTGATTGCAAGAGTGCAAGAGTAATGTGTCGGTCGTTGCATGACTGTAGTGGTAGTGCCTGGGTGATTGGAAAAGTGTATAAGTAGTGCCAGGCTGATTTTTTAAGTCCATGGGTACTGGCTGGATGATTGGAGGAGTGCATGGATAGTGCCTGGATGATTGCAGCAGTGCAAGAGTACTGCCTGGGTTATTCTATGAGTGCATAGCTAGTACCTGTGTAATTGCATGAGTTGAAGAGTAAGGTCTGGGTCGTTGCATGACTGTATGGGTAGTGCCTGAGTGAATGCATGACTGCATAGGTAGTGCCTGGATGATCTTATAAGTGCATGGGTACTGCCTGAGTGATTGAAGGACTGCATGGGTAATAGCTAGGTGATTGCATGAGTGCAGGGCTAATGTCTGGGTCATTGGAGGAATGCATGGGTAATCCCTAAGTGATTGCATGCATGCAGGGGTAATGTGTAGGTAATTGGAGGAGTGCATGAGTAATGTGTGGCTGATTGCAAGAGTGCAAGAGTAATGTGTCGGTCGTTGCATGACTGTAGTGGTAGTGCCTGGGTGATTGGAAAAGTGCATGGTACATGCTGGATGATTGGAGGAGTGCATGGATAGTGCCTGCATGATTGCAGAAGTGCAAGAGTAGTGCCTGGTTTATTCTATGAGTGCATAGCTGGTGCCTGGGTGATTGCATGAGTGCAAGAGAAATATCTTGATGGTTGCATGAGTGTAGTGGTAGTTCCTGGGTGATTGCAGGAGTGCATAAGTAGTGCCTTAGTGATTGCATGACTGCATAGGTAGTTCCCGGATGATTTTATAAGTACATGGGTACTGCCCGAGTGATTGAAGGACTGCATGGGTAATAGCTAGGTGATTGAATGAGTGCAGGGGTAATGTCTGGGTCATTGGAGGAGTGCATGGGTAATGCCTAAGTGATTGCATGAGTACAGGGGTAATGTGTAGGTAATTGGAGGAGTGCATGAGTAATGTCTGGCTTATTGCATGAGTGCAAGAGTAATGTCTTGGTCGTTGCTTGACTGTAGTAGTAGTGCCTGGGTGATTGGAAAAGTATATCAGTAGTGCCTGTGTGATTTCTTAAGTGCATGGGTACTGGCTGGATGATTGGAGGAGTGCATGGATAGTGCCTGGATGATTGCAGCAGTGTAAGAGAAGAGTACTGCCTGCGTTATTCTATGAGTGCATAGCTAGTGCCTGGGTGATTGCATGAGTGCAAGAGTAATGTCTGGGTGGTTGCATGAGTGTAGTGGTAGTTCCTGGGTGATTGTAGGATTGCATAAGTAGTGCCTGGGTGATAGGAGGAGTGCAAGGATAGTGCCTGGGTCATTGGAGCAGTGGATAGGTAATGCATTGGTGATTCCATGAGTGCAGGGGTAATGTCTAGGGGATTAGAAAAATGCATAGGTAATGCTTGGGTATTTGCTTTAGTGTAGGGGCAATGTCTAGCTGATTGCATGAGTGTAGAGATAGTACCTGGCTGATTTTATAAGTACATGGGTATTGCCTGTGTAATTATATGATTACAGGGGTAGTGCCTGAGTTATTGGAGGAGTGCAAGAGTAGTGCCTGGGTGATTGAAGGAGTACATGGATAATGCATGCCTGATTGGTAGAGTGCATGGGTAATGCCTAGGTGCATCAAGTAGTGCATAAGTAGTGCCTGTGTGATCGCATGAGTGCATAGGTAGTGTCTGGATGATTTTATAAGTGCATGGGTACTGCCTGAGTGATTGAATGACTGCATGGGTAATAGCTAGGTCATTGGATGAGTGCAGGGGCAATGTCTGGGTCATTGGAGGAGTGCCTGGGTAATGCCTAAATGATTGCATGAGTGCAGGGGTAATGTGTAGGTAATTGGAGGAGTGCATGAGTAATGTTTGGCTGATTGCATGAGTGCAGGAGTAATGCCTGGGTGGTTGCATGACTGTAGTGGTAGTGCCTTTGTGATTGGAAAAGTGCATAAGTGGTACCAGGGTGATTTTTTAAGTGCATGGGTACTGGCTGGATGATTGGAGGAGTGCATGGATAGTGCTTGGATGATTGCAGCAGTGCAAGAGTACTGCCTGGGTTATTCTATGAGTGCATAGCTAGTGCCTGGGTGAATGCATGAGTGCAAGAGTAATGTCTGGGTGGTTGCATGAGTGTAGTGGTAGTTACTGGGTGATTGCAGGAGTGCATAAGTAGTGCCTGAGTGATTGCATGACTGCATAGGTAGTGCCTGGATGATTTTATAAGTGCATGGGTACTGCCTGAGTGATTGAAGGGCTGCATGGGTAATAGCTAGGTGATTGCATGAGTGCAGGGGTAATGTCTGGGTCATTGGAGGAGTGCAGGGGAAATGCCTAAGTGATTGCATGAGTGCAAGGGTAATGTCTGGGTTATTGTAGGAATGCATAGGTAATGCCTAAGTGATTGCATGAGTGCAGGGGTAATGTGTTGGTAATTGGAGGAGTGCATGGGTAATGCCTAAGTGATTGCATGAGTGCAGGGGTAATGTCTGGGGGATTAGATGAGTGCATAGGTAATTCCTGGGTAATTGCATGAGTGTAGAGGTAATGTCTTGCTGATTGCATGAGTGTAGGGGTAGTGCCTGGGTGATTGGAGGAGTGCATAGGTAGTGCCTGGGTGATTTTATAAGTGCATGTGTACTGCCTGAGTGATTGAAGGAGTGCATGTTTAATGACTAAGTGATTGCATGAGTGCAGGGGTAATGTCCAGGTGGTTGCATGAGTGTAGTAGTAGTGCCTGGATGATTGGAGTACTGCATAGGTAGTATCTGGGTGATTTTATAAGTGCATGGTACTGGCTGAGTGATTAGAGGAGTGCATAGATACTGCCTGGGCGATTGAAAGAGTGCAAGGGTAGTGTCTGGATGATTGCATGATTGCAGGGGTAATGTTTGGGGGATAGGAGAAAAGTATAGGTAATACCTGGGTGATTGGAAGCGCGTACGGGTAATGTCTAGCTGATTGCATGAGTGTACAGATAGTGCCTGGGTGATTGGAGAAGTATATAGGTAGTGTCTGGGTGATATTATAAGTGTATGGGTACTGGCTAGGTGATTGGAGAAGTGCATGGATAGTGCGTGGGTGATTGGAGGAGTTTGGGAATGGTACCTAACTGTATAGATTAGTGCATGGGTAGTGTTTGAAAAAATGGTTGAGTATAGTAAAAGTGACTGTAAACATTAGTTCACATTATCATGCTTATTACATTATTTCATCTTACCTTTTTTATTAAAGAAGATACAAAACTCAGTGGAACTATTTTACAGTAGTTTTGTTGTAAACTGAATTTAAAATCTTTTCAAACTTCACCATTACCTTCTGTAAAAAAGAAGAAGAAAAACTGTTATCGAATATAATATTATAGTTTTATGAACACAACATAAGTTTAGAATTACATAACATTTTCAGTTTCTCTTTTTTGCTGTTCTCATATTCTACAGAATTTCACCATACACAGTGATTTCAATGTAGGTCATCATACAACACAGGGGAAAAAAAAACAATCAATGAGATTGTAAATAAAAAAAGGAAAATCAGCGTTGAGCATTATTTAGAACAAGTGTAACTATCTGTTTACCTATCTACAGTTTCTAAATTACATTCTTCAACTACATTAAGTCTTTTATTTCTCTCAAGTACATTCAGTAAAATATACACTCTCATTTACATTGCATTTAATATAAAGATCAAATATATAAACTACTTCTTTCAAACACAATTTTCCAAATGCAATATGAATTAGAACAAACAATAATCCAAACTAACCCTGGGCGAAGTACTAGGCTACGCTCGCATAGTTTGCGAAGTTTGCGCTACTTCGCACTACGCGAATTGCACGTAGCACAGTGCAAACACGCGTAGCGTAGCTGTCATTTTTTGCTTGCTCGCGGTCCTCAACATCAAGTTGGCGACCGCAAGCAAGCAAAAGGACATCCCGGCGAGACTTTTTCCTCGTTCGCGATCAGCAACATCAAGTTGCCGATAGCGAGCGTGGAAAATAAACCTCCCAGCGAGATTCTCAACGCGGGGAGGTCAGGTTTCTCATTGCGAGTGGTCGCGTATGCTCGCGACCGCTCGCGATGAGAAACTACCAGTCCGCGTTGAGAAAGCTGCTGCTCAAGTAGAAATCTACTCGAGCGGCAGAAAACGACTGCTTGCACTGTGCAAGATGCAGTTTGCACTCATTGCACAGTGCGGACAAGCATCCGGCACTGTGCAATCTGTGCGAACAGCATTTTGCACAGTGCACTACGCAGTTCGCGTAGCTACGCGTACGCGTAGCTCGCGTAGTGCGAAGTACACTTCGCGTAGCTACACGTAGCGCTACTACGCGAACTACGCCCAGGGTTAATCCAAACACTCATTGTTCACATCTTCCCCATAGGCCGAATAATGTTTCCAAATCCATTTGCATTGAAAATATCCAAAATAAACTCGTTATTTAGTGTTCACATCTTCCCAATATGCTGAATGATGTTTTCAAAACTTTGTCATCAAAAATATGAGATATGAATTTGGTAATTTGAAAGGCAACCTACATTTGAATTCCAAATGAGCATCATTGCAGTGTGTCCATCCTTTATTGCACTTTAAATACACAGTATAGGGGCCGATTCCGATCTCGGTCGGAGGCGCACCCAATACCATTCGGTCGGGAAAAAGCCATGCGGAAGCCTGTTTCCCGACCGAACCGTACGCGGGTCCGGCCGAGCGAGTACGATGCGACTCGCCGACCGACTCGTCCGGGCGACCCGACCGCTCCGACCGACTCGTACCCGGACCGTACCGCTCCGACCGACTCGGTCGGACCCGACTCGCACCGCGCAATGGAGACGTTCCCCGACCGGGTAAGTACGATGCGCACCTCGACCGCTCCGACCGACTCGCGCCGTCCGACTCGAACTCGCTGTCGGAGCCGTACTTTGGGGGTCCGTGTCGGACCCCCCTGTACGCGTACCCGTGCGAGGCGCACACAGGGGGACCCATGGGTCCCCCTACCTGTGCGTGTACGCCGCGAGCGCTCCGCGGCGTACTCGCTGTAGGGGGCGCCCTTGTCCGCCTCGCACCCATTGAGGCAATGGGAGCCCGCGTACGCGTTGTACGACCGGCTCCCATTGAGTTCAATGGGAGTCCGACCGACTCGTGTCCGATAACATACGGACGCATCGGACTCGTTCGGTCGGACTGCACGGGTCCGATTCGGTCGGAAATCTCTCCGGGTCCGGCTCGGTCGGGAAATTTCCGGCCCGAATCGGAATCGACCCCATAGTGTCCAGATGTTGTAGTAGGTCCATCATGGAAAATAATAGCCACTGCTTTAAAAGTTCTTCCTGAAATTGATACTTGACTTGCCACAAAAGTTTTGATTTTGGTTTCCAATTTTCTTCCATTTGCTCTACAATGTTGTAGCATTAAAATGACATATTTTCCATATCTTTCTATATATAATGTTGACAACATTTCTGATTTACAATAAGAACATTTCATATCTTGATTAGCTGTTTTTGCTAATTTGTTAAAAGACACTGATTTGCAATCTGGTATCGTCAAGTATATGAATCGTTCAGTGTCTATTTCAGTAGTAGAAGAAAATAAACACTCTTCACATTTATGATCCTATCTGTAACTTAGTCCAAATAAACTTTCAATTTCTATTCCTTCATCATCCAATACTCCAAGCATAAACATAAGAAATTATTGTGCATCTTGTTGTATATTCAATGTAAATTTCAATGAAGCATTACATATATCAAGAGCAGCACTTCGCTCATGTCTTTTAGAAGAGCACTTAAAACATGGCTATTCTCCAACTGAATTGAATCCCATTTCAGCACCACTTGGTCCTGCCAACTCCAGCGCCAAGACGCCCTTGGGCATACGTGCGCTATACAAATTTATTAATCAAATCAAATCAAGATGCCGAATGCCAGAAGCAGTATGGATTTTAGTTCTATCAGTTACCAACTTTTGAAAAATATAAAGCAGTAAAGACCAGAATCTTTTTTCTCGATTTTCCATAATTTCATGATGAAGATCCTCTAGATAAAAGACAACATTTACAATTACATTAGAGTAGCAGTTGATACCTGAACTATTTTCTAACTGGTATCCTACAATATTATCAACAGTGTCCATTTTCATTTTCTTTACAGTTTAATCATTCTCTTGAATTGTTTACTTTTTTTGAATCTCAGTAGAATATTTGTCATATGTTCATTTTGGACACACTACATGTTTCTCATACACGGGATATTCACCTAAGTTAGGAGCATAAAGTCTTCTTAACCGATTGTACTCTTTTACACAATTTACATCAGCACTAATCTTTTTCTTATCAAAATCAATCAAATACAAACCAGATAATGTTCTTACTTGAGGCAATGCAACGTATGCCATACCCTCTTTAAATACTGTACTTCCAATATTTACCAAAGCACTGTCTACACTTAAACCTTGAGATTTATGAATGGTTACTGCATATGCTAAAGAAAGGAAAAACTGTTTTCTACGAACATACAAGTCTTTTACAAGCAAAAAATGAACAGCACAATGTCCAATCTGTTTTACCTCTTCAATCTGATCAAATTTAATCTTCAAAAATTCAATTCCATCTCTGTTCTGAAAATTTACAAAATCAACAACTTTTCCCATTGCTCCATTTACTAAACATTCTTCTACTTTTAAATTACGCTGTAAAATTACCCGACTGTTTACACATACATATAAAGTCTTTTCTAAACCTGCAGTCTTAGACACCAACTTTTCCAAAGAATCCAATTTTGATTGTAATTTCTCTGACAGAAGAATAGTAACTCCTTCGTGTTCCATTTTATCAATAGCTTCCATTTTCATTATTGGTTGCTTTACCAATTTCAAAAGTTCTTGATTGAATGTAGAACACTCTTGCAGTGTTGGCATTAGGCAAACTATAGACTTCGTTTCTCCAATTTTCTTGTATATTATTTCAGGTGCTATGTTTTCGTTTGCAAACAAGTTCATTAAAAGCCGACTTTGTAAAGCTTCTTTGCCATGTTTTGTCAAAACACCAATTCTTATATCTTGAAGAATTTTTCCATAATGTTTATCACTTGCTTGTCGCATATTCTTAATAAGTTCTTTATATTCAAAATGAGACCAAATGTTGAGATTTCCAATACTTCCCAAAGATTTCCTAGTGTCTTCATGGACAAGTGTTTTGAAAACAGGTTGCCCTTTCACAGGAGTAAGTTGTAGTAGGTCGCCAAATACAATTACATGTTTTCCTCCAAATAGAACATCATAATCTGTTTTTAAAATCTGCTGCATTCTTAAATGTACAAAGGCAAGCATTAAGTTTGAGACCATGCTCACCTCATCATTGATTAGAAGTTTCATTTTCGTCAGTACTCTTGACACTTTATAACAAGCTTCTCCAGATAGCTTGTGATATTCCAATTTATTTTCATGTTCGACTAGTAGCATGAGTAATCAATGTAAAGTAATCCCTTTAATGTTGTGTGCTGCTAATCCAGTTGGAGCTGTTACAACACAAGATAAATGTGATTCAGTAGTTTTGTGTAGATAACTGGTCAAAACTTGTAATTAAGAAACTTTTTCCTGTTCCAGCTTGACCACTGATGTACATTCGAATAGGTTTAAATGATGTGCATTGGCATTCTTTTTTCATGTAGCAAACCATGCTGTATCTGTAGTGTCACTTGCTCATATATTTCTTTTTGTTCAATATTTAGTTGTTCTTCCAACTTTCTCAAATCAATAATATCCTGTTGTGCTTGTTGCATTGCCCTTTCTACTTCATTCGTGGCTATTGCTGCTTCATTTTCAATAATTGGTTGTCCTAGTGGATCTTGACTTAGTGGAGCAGAACTCTGACTATCTTGAGAACTGTCTCTAGCTATTTCAGCTGAAATTTTAGTTTCTTGTTCAATCTCTTCATTTAACATTTGTAGA
Source organism: Calotriton arnoldi (assembly GCA_963921515.1). Classification (NCBI taxonomy): domain Eukaryota; kingdom Metazoa; phylum Chordata; class Amphibia; order Caudata; family Salamandridae; genus Calotriton; species Calotriton arnoldi. Next base: position 1,948,304 of record CAWUFW010002372.1, read on the forward strand.
TAAGTAGGGAAAATTGTGCATTGAATGTTATCTTTACATGCATTAAAAGAATATTCATAGCAGTCGAAATCTCCAAGTAATTCCATTTCATTATGCCAAGGCTTGAAGAGTTGCAGAAGTGCTAAATAGAAAAATTCCCTTTTATCTGGAGTTTCACAACTGAGTTTCCTGTGGTTAATAAGATTTCCTTTGGCATGTTTTACCAAACATCCATCACATCCAATTACTGCATATTTTTCTTCATTTATATTTTCTGTAACACTCGCTTAAAACTGTAATGTTGCAGTACTTCATAGAGACATATGTTTTCCAGATGTGGACTCCTTTTGGGATAGTACGTATCCAACATATTAGTTTTAACAATATCTGTACTTTCTGGTTCATTCAATGCTAAGTATTCAATTTCTTATAGAGATTTCAATACTCGAGTTCGTGTTGCAGCAAGACCTAGACTTACCCGAATGATTCCTCTTGACTTTGAATATGAACTTGCAGAGGTCAAATGATCCGAACATTCGTACGATCCAATCTCTCGATGGGAAAGCATCTTCAAACTAAAGCTGTACAATTTGTTACTAAGAGTCTTCTCTTGTGAAATTTCTTCCCACATTTCTTTCAACTCCATCTTTTCAGATTTCATTATATATGACGTAACATAGCGAGCAACAGCAATCAAATTATCTGCAACATACTGGATATCCATGTTTGCATTCCACATTGTCAAAATCACTGGATTGTAGTGATTAATATACTTTGAATCTTCAGTTCTTTTTATGTTGTAAGTATTCTTCTGAGATTTTCGAGTTATAGTATGCCTTACTGCTGACATGAAACTATTGACTCTTCCTTTTGAAATTACTGGACGTGGGAATCCAAAACAACATTTTGTATAACATGTTCCCTTTGACATGTATTTTCGTCGACAATATTTTCCACATCGATGACTTTGAAACCGTAAAACTTGTTGTCTTAAGCTGTTTTCTCCTCCTTTTTTTGGACTGGCACAGGTAACATAGTCTTCAATGAAAGGCAAAACACTTTCATCAGAATCGGTTCCAAATTTAGGTGCATTCTTCATCCATAATAGCATGTGTATATGAGGAGCATCTCTGGCTTGGTACTCCTTTCTCCAAAAGAAATCAATAACTTCTCCAAGAGGTGGATTATTTTTATTGCAGATAAAAGACATCATAGCTTGAAATCTATGATTAAAATATCTGCACACATTTACAGGATCCAAGGAACACAGTTCTCCAGCTGTCGTCAATTCAATGTTCTTTACATTTGAATTTGCTTGTCATAGAAATTCAAGTAAATCGTCCCATGCGTATTCAGCACAGCTAAGCATAACAAACCATGTAGGGGTTTCTAAGTTTCTTAACATACATTTAAGTTCTCCGTGACGACGATACCAATACTCATTAGTACCATGTTGACACGCCATCAAATTAATTAACTGAGATTCTAAATTATCGTCTCTTTGTTGAACTTTGTCCAAAAATTCTTTTGCAGAAACATGTGTAAGATAAACTCCTGTTTTTAATATGTGGTTCACTGCATATGAAAGTCCAGACAAGTCACTTTCAAACAGAAGATGAAATAAATATGGAATACAATGTCAAAATCTTGGATCTTCTGAGTACAATCTTGTCGTACGTTATTCTGAAGCTGGAATCAGTACTGGTCGTTCATCATATCGTCCACCTTTTCCAGTGGGGAAGAGCTGTGGAAAACAACGAGCTTCTAAACTTTTTTCCCATGCACTCATGGGAGTTCCCTTCGCTTTCTTCATTTGAAATAATTCAATAGTGTTTCCTATCACTTCTTTTGAATGTAGAGGATGTATACTGTAATATTGATAAATTTCTTCACTCCTGGAATTATCCACTTTCTCTATTTGGCCACTTGAAATTTCTCTTTCATCTTCTAAAGATATTTCTTGTTCTTCCACATTTACAGTTTTATTATAAATATTGTTTTGTACAAGATATAATGTAGCCTTTTGAAGTTTGGTGACATCTACTAACTCTTGCCATATTGTCTGACTCTTTGTATGTACACCATTAACTAGAATAACTACAGGTTCACTTTCCTCTCTCTCTATACCAACAGTTTCAATATTTTTCTTAAAATCTAAAGGTATATATACAACTCTTCCTTTCAGACCTGTTTGTAAATCTGTTGGAGGCAGCTTACCTGTTTTAGGCTCCATACGAACCATAGCCTGAAGCGGGTGCACAGATTGAAAAAGAATGGACTCATACGTATTTAAATCTACCAGTTCCGGAGGAATGGCTACCAACTCTAAGTTGTTATGTACAGCTCTAGCTGGCATTTTGTTCTCTTCTAATTTGTTGTAACAATATTTACAAATACGTTGATCACTACCCAACTCAAAACGACCTTCCACCAACAAATAAGCACCAAATTGCTCCCACTTATCATTGTTTTCCTTTTCACTTTTTAAATACAGATCAACATTCCTAGTTTGACTTCTATAGTGAGTACGTCAACAACAAATACAAACATAGTTTGGTTTTTCACAAGAAAGTACCTTAAACTTTGTAATTTCTTCTGCAAACTTCTCAGTAGTACTATCTTCCACCTCTTCTTCAACACCTACACTTATCAAACTCTCACTTTCTCTACACTCCTCTTGAGGACCAAAGAAACGAAACTGTATATCATCAGAAACTTTTTTTACATCTGATGCTGAACCATGCAAAAGAGCTGTGTTTATTTCACTTAAAGACAATGCTGGACTTTTTACATAGTACAATCTTCTTACTAACTTCCACATTTCTGAATGATGTACTGCTAACATTCTTAAATGATGAAAAGTACTTTTACACACTTTTCTAGAAAGGCAAGCCAGAGAATGTCCCTGCAAGTTAGTATATTTTCTCACTTTACAAGGATCTAGTCCTTGCAACATCTTAATCTTCTGTTTAACACTTTTTTTTACCATAATCTCGTAAGAAAATTCGTGATATATCAATAGATTCCTGTTGTATACTACAAATACTACTACAATCCCACTTATACACTGGAGCTTGTGTACGTCTCCCTTGAACTTCTTCAGCTATTACTTCTTCCACATTTCTAGGAACCATCTTTTCTTTTTCAATTGGACAACCATTTTTAAGCTCATAACAACTTCAGTTGAGACCACTGGTATCAACTACATGAACTAATGTATTTTGTTGAAAATAGCTTTTTTCATTAAAAAAAAGTTCAGTTCTAGAAGTGTGCTTCCATTCACCCGAACATTTTTTGCAAAAGTTAGTTCTATTAACAAGCCTTTTTCTTTTTCTTTTCTCCTTCATAAAGTACATTGTTTTATTCAATGTTGTCAGTCTCTTCAATACTAATATAAACAATCTGCTTTTCAATTCAAAAGCCTTTTCGACTACACTTTCAATCTGTTGGTTTTTTTGTAAGATGCTGAGCTTCTTACATATTTTTTGCAATCTTTCAATAAATTTTGTAGTACTCTACTTTTATACATTCTCTTCCTAATGTCTTTATATTCTTTCATCCTTCTTTCAACATAGATTGTTTTCCCATAACCTGATTTTCCATTAATTTGTCCTTTTTTCATTTCCTTCTGATTGGTTGTACTACTTTTCTTTCTCATTTCCCCTTTTTGAACATTCATTACGTTCTTTAAAAGTCTTTTAACAAATTCTTTAGTTCTCTTACCAGAAGACTTTTTCTTCAACGTCACATGTTGTACTTCATCTAATTTCTGCGTTTCTCTCTCTTTTAAATAGTACTGGGTTTTTTATTGTCTTTTCTTTTGAAATTTTCTTGTCATACTGAATCTTTCTTAATAATTATGGAGAATATCTGGAAAAAAAGAAAATTTTAAAAACTTTCTACAAATTATTTAATATTAAAATAATTATATACAAATATTCTCATCTATAAATAAAGAAATACATTCAATTTAAAAGGTAAAAACATATGCATATATGATTTTCAGAATATAGGGGCTCATTATGATGGCGGGCGGACATTAGTCTGCCCGCCATCATAACGGTGATGGGACCGCCCGCCAGACGTGCGGCGGTCCCACCAGCCCAACTAGGATGCGCCCGCCACACTGGCGTGCGCATCCTGGCCTTTCACATTGCAGGACGGTGCTGCTGGCTGCAGCACCGTCCGCAATGTGAAATGCCACGTTGTGCATTCCCATGCACAACGTGGCAGGCACCACGCGGTGCCTGCCACCTTGTGCATGGAAATGCCCCAGTGCACCCCCACAGAGGGGCCCGCAACGGCCCCCAAAGCCAGTCTCCGCCTGTCTTTTTGCGGCGGGATTTCCACCGCAAAAAGACAGGCGGAAGGGCTCATCATTATCACTACGGCGGTGCCTGCACGGCACCGTCGCAATGATGTCCTGGTTTTGGGTCCCGCAAGGTGGGCGGTAAAGGACCGCCTTGCGGGACCATGGCGGACGGACTTTCCACCTGCCGCGGAACCAATGTGATTCCCACCGCCATCCAAATTTGGTGGTGGGTGAATCACAATATGATTGCAGGAGGATCGCCACCGCCGGCCCAGCGGTGGCGATCCTCCCGCCATCATAATGAGCCCCATAGTGAGACTTACAGCTGACACATGTCATAGGTTTTTGCTTTATATTTGCCCAGGCCCAGCACCCTGAGCATTACTAGAATGGTGAAGCAGTAGCACAAAAGTGAGGTTTAAGGAATGTTAGGAGATGGATTAGTTATTACACTACTTTGTATGAGTCTGTACAAAAGTTCACTTGAAGTATGCACATAAATATAGGTGTGTGTTTGAAATGTAAAATACAATCTGTCAAGTTTTAAAGACTTAGGGGCCGATTCCAATTCGGGCCGGAAATCTCTCCGACCGAGCCGGACCCGGAGAGATTTCCGACCGAATCGGACCCGTGCAGCCCGACCCGAACGAGTACGATGCGCACGTATGCCATCGGACTCGATTCGGTCGGACTCCCAGTGAAGTCAATGGGAGCCTGTCGTACAACGCGTACGCGGGCTCCCATTGACTCAATGGGTGCGAGGCGGACAAGGGCGCCCCTACAGCGTGTACGCGGCGAAGCGACTCGCGCCGTACACGCACAGGTAGGGGGACCCATGGGTCCCCCTGTGTGTGACTTCGCGCGGCTACGCGCGTACAGGGGGTCCGACATGGACCCCCAAAGTACGGCTCTGACTGCTCTTTGGAGCCGGAGTGCGCGGCTCGGTCGGACTGCTCGCAGCGCGCATCGTACTTACCTGGCCGGGGAACGTCTCCATTGCGCGGTGCGAGTCGAGTCCAAGCGAGTCGGTCGGTGCGGTTAGACCCGGGAACTAGTCGGTCGGAGCGGTCGGGACGCCCGGACGAGTCGGTCGGCGATTTCGCATCGTACTCTCTCGCCCGGACGCGCGTACGAATCGGTCGGGAAATAGGGCTCCGAATCGGATCCGGTTAAGCCGAATCCGATTCGGAGCCCTACCGGCCGAGATCGGAATCGGCCCCTTAATAGTTTTATAACTGAGCTTTCATACATATCATGCATGTGAATTTGATAGACATATAAAACACAGGTATACATATATTTGTATATTACTCTTATATATGTATTTGCTAGGAAAACATACAGAAATATGTACACAATATTTCAGGAGTATGTTGAAACCTACAACTAAGACATGTAATAGATCTGCCTGAGTGATTGCATAACTCCATAGGTAGTGCTTTGGTGATTGTATGAGTGCAAGGGTAGTGGTTGAGTAATTAAAAAAGGGGATGGATAGTGACTATCTAGTTGCATGAAAACACACATAGAGCTTGAGTGCATGGATATGTGTATGAATAGTGCCTGAAGGCATATATGACTGAATGAGTAGTGCATAGGTGAATAGATGAGTGCAACAGTAGGGTTTGGGGGATTCTATGACTACAAGGGTACTGCCTGTGTTACTACATGAGTGCATAGGTAGAGCCTGCATGATTGCATCACTGCAGGGGTAGAACACGGGTGATTGCATAAGTGCATAGGTAGTGCCTGGGTGATTTTTATAAGTACATGGGTACTGGCTGAGTGATTGAAGGAGTGCATAGATACTGCCTGGGTGATTGGAGGTGTGCAAGGGTAGTGCCTGAGTGATTGTAGCAGTGCATAGCTAATACATTAGTGATGCCATGAGTGCAGGGGTAATGTCTGTGGAAAACAAGAGTACATAGGAAGTGCCTGGGTGATTTTATAAGTGCATGAGTACTGCCTGGGTGATTGGAGGAGTACTGTGGTAGTGCCTGAGTGATTGGAGGAATGCAAGCATAGTGCCTGAGTGATTTTATAAGTGCATGGGTACTGGCTGCCTGCAGTTCTTTTGTTTCTTTCTGCACCTTTCTTGCTTCTTTCTGCATCCCTCGTGCCTCTTTCTGCACCCCTCGTCCCTCTTTCTGCACTCCTCTTGCCTCTTTCTGCACCTCTGTTCCTTCTTTCTGCACTTCTTTTGTTTCTTTCTGCACCTCTCTTGCTTCTTTCTGCACTCCTCTGTTCATTCTTTCTGCACTTCTTTTGTTTATTTCTACACCTCTCTTGCTTCTTTCTGCACCCCTCTTGCTTCCATGCACCCCTTGTGCCTCTTTCACACCCCTCTTCCCCTCTTTCTGCATCCCTCTTGCATCTCTTACACCTCTGTTCCTTCTTTCTGCACTTCTTTTGTTTTTTTCTGCACCTCTCTTGTTTCTTTCTGTATCCCAATTGCCTCTTTCTCCACCCCATTTCCCCCTTTCTGCATCTCTATTGCTTCTTTATACACTTCTCTTGCTTCTTTCTGTACCTTTCTTGCATCTTTCTGAACCCCTCATGCCTCTTTCTGCACCCTTCTTCCCTGTTTCTGCACTCCTCTTCCCTCTTTCTACACCTATTATTCCTTTCTATACCTCTCTTGCTTCTTTCTGCATCCCTCTTGCCTCTTTCTTCACCCCTCCTCCCCTTTCTGCATCTCTGTTTCTTCTTTCTGCACTTCTCTTGCCTCTTTCTGCAACTCTGTCCCTTCTTTCTGCAACCCTTGTGCCTCTTTCTGCACTCCTCTTCCCTCTTTCTTCTCCCCTCTTGCTTCTTTCTGCACCTCTGTTGCTTCTTTCTGAACCTCTCATGCTTCTTTCTGTACCCCTCTTGCTTTTTTCTGCACCCCTCGTGCCTCTTTCACACCACTCTTCCCTCTTTCTGCACCCCTCTTGCCTCTTTCTGCACCTCTGTTCCTTCTTTCTGCACACATTAAAACTAAAGAAGCTGCACTTCTCATTTCAAGTAGAGACCTGACATCATGTGGTGTATTTCATGCATACATTTCACAGACAAATATATTAGCAGCAACCTATCACATATGTATGCTGTAAGTGTCACCATCTTCCTGAAAGCATCCATGCATATGTTTGGACGCCACATAAATGTAGTTGTCTATGTACATATGTCTCTACTTACTCATATACTCTGATATGTGTTATCCATCTGAAGATGCTACATGTGTAAAACACAAGTATACATCTATTTCTATCCTTCTTTTATATATGGTGCACTACCAAATGGTACAGACATATGCATGCACTGTTTGAGGAAGATGGTGAGACTTACGCAGAGACATGTCAAAGGCTGCTGCTCAACCCTAACTAGTAGTGGAATAGTGAAGCAGTAGCAGTAGTAAAGTGATGTTTAAGATAAGTTTGGTGACTAATTACTGATTATGGTACTTTGTAAGAATCTGTGGAAAAGGTCACTTGAAGTATGACACATAAATTATTGAAATGTAAAGTGCAATCTCTCAACTTTTAAACCCTTTATAGTCTTGTACCTGAGGTATATCTCTACTTGCATATCCATTTTGATACATATCATACATGTGAAGTTGATAGACATATAAAACACAGGTATACATCTATTTCTATATTACTTTTATATATGAATTTGCTAAGAAAAGGTACAGGCATATGTATGCAATATTTCAGCAATATAGTGAAACCTACAACTGACACATGTAATAGATCTACCTGAGTGATTGCATAACTCCATGGATAGTGCTTGGGTGATTGTATGAGTGCAAGGGTAGTCGCTGGGTAATTGGAGGAGAGGATGGATAGTGACTGGCTAATTGCATGAGTGCACACATAGAGGTTGAGTGCATGGATAAGTGTATGAATAACACCTGAAGGCATAGATGAGTCATTGAGTAGTGCCTAGGGGAATACATGAGTGCAACAGTAGGGTCTTGGTGATTCTACGACTGCAAGGGTAGTGCCTGGGTTATTACATGAGTGCATAGGTAGAGCCTGCGTGATTGCATGACTGCAGGGGTAGTACATAAGTAGTGTCTGGGTGATTTTATACGTGTATGGGTACTGCCTGGGTAATTACTTAAGTACAGAAATAGTGCCTGGGTGATTGGAGGAGTGCAAGGGTAGTGCCTGGGTCATTATATAAGTGTATGGGTAATGGCTCAGTGATTGAAGGAGTGCTTGGGTAATGCCTAGGTGATTGCATGAGGGCAGAGGTAATGTGTGGGTGATTAAAGGAGTGCATGAGTAATGTCTGGGTGTTTGCATAAGTGTAGAGAAATGTCTGGGCGGTTGTATGAGTGTAGTGGTAGTGCCTGGGTGATTGGAGGAGTGTACAGGTAGTGCCTGGGTGATTTTATAAGTGAATGGGTACTGGTTGGGTGATTGGAAGAGTGCAGGGGTAGTGTCTGGGTGATCTGAAGAGTGCAAAGGTAGTGCCTGGATCATTATATAACTGTATGGGTAGTGCCTGGATGATTTAAGGAGTGCTTTGGTAATACATATCTGATTGTATGATTACAGGGATAATGCCTTGGTGATTGCATAACTGCAGGGGTAGTACCTAAGTGATTGCATTACTGCAGGGGTAGTGTCTGAGTGATTGTTTGAGAACAAGGGTAGTGCCTGGGTGATTGGAGGAGTGCTAGGGTAGTACCTGACTGATTGCATAAGAGCATGGGTACTGGCTGACTGATTGGAGGAGTGCATAGATACTGACAGGGTGATTGGAAGAGTGCAAGGGTAGTGCCTGGGTGATTGAAGCAGTGTACAGCTAATGCATTGGTGATTGTATGAGTAAAGGGGTAACATCTGGGGGATTAAAGGTGTACATAGGTAATGCCTGGGTGATTGCATGAGTGCAGGGGTAATATCTGGGGGATTACAGGAGTACATAGGAAGTGACTGGGTGATTTTATAAGTGCATGGGTACTGCCTCGGGTGATTGCAGGAGTACTAAGGTAGTGCCTGACTGATTGGAGGAGTGCAAAGGTAGTGCCTTGGTGATTTTATAAGTGCATGAGTTCAGGCTGAGTGATTACATAAGTACAAGGGTAGTGCCTATGTGATTGAAGGAGTGCAAGGGTAGTGCCTGAGAGATTATATAAGTGGATGGGTAGTGGCTGGGTGAATGAAAGAGTGCATGGGTAATACCTGGGTGATTGCATGAGTACATAGGTAGTGCCTGGGTGATTGCATGAGTGCAGGGGTAATGCCTGGGTGATTGCAGCAGTGCATCTGTAGTGGCTGGATCATTGGCAGACTGCGTGGGTAGTACTTGCGTGCTTTTATAACTGCATGAGGGTTGGGCCTAGCCAAATAGAAAGTAGCAGACTATTACATGACTCAACTGTAAGTCTCTCCATATTGTTAAAAGCATGCATACATATATATCTCTACCTTTTCAAATCATTATCATATCTAAAAGAGTGATTGCATAACTCCATGGGTAGTGTTTGGGTGATTGTATGAGTGCAAGGGTATTCGCTGGGTAATTGGAGGAGAGGATGGATAGTGACTGGCTAATTGCAAGAGTGCACACATAGAGGTTGAGTGCATGGATAAGTGCATGAATACCACCTGAAGGCATAGATGAGTCATTGAGTAGTGCCTAGGTGAATAGATGAGTGCAACAGTAGGGCCTGGGTGATTCTACAACTGCAAGGGTAGTGCCTGGGTTATTACATGAGTGCATAGGTAGAGCCTGCATGATTGCATGACTGCAGGGGTAGTACATAAGTAGTGCCTGGGTGATTGCATGACTGCAGGGGTAATATCTGGGGGATTACTGGAGTACATAAGAAGTGAGTGGGTGATTTTATAAGTGCATGGGTACTGCCTGGGTGATTGCAGGAGTACTGAGGTAGTGCCTGAGTGATTGAAAGAGTGCAAGGGTAGTGCCTGGGTGATTGAAGCAGTGTATAGCTAATGCATTGGTGATTGCATGAGTACAGGGGTAACGTCGGGGGGATTAAAGGAGTACATAGGTAATGCCTGGGTGATTGCATGAGTGCAGGAGTAATATCTGGCGGATTACAGGAGTACATAGGAAGTGACTGGGTGATTTTATAAGTGCTTGGGTACTGCCTGGGGGATTGCAGGAGTACTGAGGTTGTGCCTGAGTGATTGGAGGAGTGCAAAGATAGTGCCTGAGTGATTTTATAAGTTCATGAGTACTGGCTGAGTGATTACATAAGTACAAGGGTAGTGCCTGCATGATTGGAGGAGTGCAAGGGTAGTGCCTGAGTGATTATATAAGTGCATGGGTAGTGGCTGGGTGATTGAAGGAGGGCATAGGTAATACCTGGGTGATTGCATGAGTGCATAAGTAGTGCCTGGGTGATTGCATGAGTGTGAGGGTAGTGCCTGGGTGATTGCAGCAGTGCATAGGTAGTGCCTGGATGATAAGAAGACTGCATGGGTAGTGCTTGGGTGTTTTTTTTAACTGCATGGGTGTTGGACCTAGCCAAATATAAAACAGCAGTCTATTACACGACTCAACTGTAAGTCTCTCCATGTTGTTGAAAGCATGCATGCATATGTCTCTACCTTTTCAACTCATCTTCATATCGAAATATACAAATAGATGTATACCTGTATCTTCACATGCATAGCAGACATGAGAACACATGTGCAAGTACAGACATACAGCAATCACAACACCATGCAGACCTGAAACTCAAAACTTGACAGACTGCACTTTAGATTTACTCATACAAATTACTCTATTAAATAATATCTCTACAAACATATCTCAAATCTCACTTTTGTGCTGCTGCTTTACCATTCTACAACTACTTATAATGTTACACCTAGCCAAATACAAACCAGGAACCCTTCACATGTCTCTGCTATAAGTCTCACCATATTCCTGAAAGCATACATGCATATTTCTGTACCATTTTCTAGCACCATCATATATAAAAGAAATATACAAATAGATGCATGCATGTGTTTTATACATCTAGCATCTTCAGATACATAACACATATCAGAATATATCTCCTAGTACAGACTTTCTTCTATCACAACACTATGCACACCTCAAAAATTCACAGAACAATCTTCCAATTTCAAGCAAACACCAAAATTTATGCGGCATATTTCAACTGTACCTTTCTAGAGACTTATAAAAAGTAGCGTAATCACTAGTACCTTATGTCAACATCTTTTAAACCACACTTTTCTGCTGCATCTTCACCATTCTACTACTACTCACAGTTTTGAGCCTACCACATAAAAAGCAACAACACCTCTTTGTTATACATCATGCACCTTCAAATGTGTAAGACATATGAAAATAGATATAAGTGGAGACATACTTCAGACACAAGTCCATGCACACCTTAAAACCTGACAGACCGCCCTTCCAATTTGAAAGCGACACCTAAAATTATGCGATATACTTCAAATGTACATTTCTACACACTAAAACAAACTACCATAATCACTAATCCATCTTCCAATACACACATATTACTATACAGAATCTATATCAAACATCATTTAAGTACAATAAAACAAACTACAATATACATCTCTACATTTAATAATATATTTCAAACATCAGAGTTCTTGAATAATTTTTAAAGTTTAAAAATAAAGCTAATACATAATACACCTCACAAATATATAACTCACCTTCCAAATTGATTTGTAGAATATGAAATATCAGAAACTAAGAAAAGATTTTCTAATGCACACAATCAATGTAATGAACCACTCTCAACAAGGTAAAACCAGTAATGGCAAACTTTCCCTCTCTTTCTCAACAGAAACAAATGTAACTAACAAATCACATTGCTTCATACATTATTTCAAATTGTAAAACACATTTCTATTGGTTAGATATATTAACCCTTACCAACTGACTTCTAAAAGTGCACAAACTGATTCTGGAGTTTTCTATAGTCGCGACTCCACCGTGCACCATCGCGATGGAGCCGCGAATCCACACAGGAGTTCAAAAATATATTACTAATAATAATAGCACTATTTTTTAAGAACACACCACTTCTAAATACAATACTGACTTGGGAAATCTTACTTTAATAACATATTACTTATATATATATTACAATTCCATATTTTAAAACCACAGTAAAGATTCAACCAATCCCTCATACTGCTTAGTCCCAGTTTCCATAGTAACAGTTTTTGCATCATTGACCTGAACGGGCAGGTTTCAAGTTCACCATATTTTCAAGTTCAGCACACAAGGTTACAAATGCAAACAGCAGGCGCGGTGGACTTTTGCAAAAAATAACCTTATCCTATCTACTGTACCTTTCAAACATTTTTAAATAACCAATAAGAAACATGCTTTTTAAACAAAATAACATGCACCCTATTTTTGAGTGTACAATGTTCAGAAACAGCCAATCATTTATCTACTTTTTTAAAAACAGCATCTTGTCCACCATTTTAGCTACTTCTCATTCTACCAACTGACTACCTCAACTACAGACATCTTTTCATTGCTTCCAGAAATCCCTTCAAGATGCTTACATTGTGGATTGTTGGACACAGCTATGTTTTCTGGTGCAAAAGGTATGCTGAACGCAGAGGTATTGACAAAGACATAGGGGCCGATTCCGATCTTGGCCGGTAGGGCACCGAATCGGATTCGGCTAACCGGATCCGATTCGGAGCCCTATTTCCGACCGAGTCGTACGTGCGTCCGGGCGAGCGAGTACGATGCGTGCGCTCGCGAAATCTCCGACCGACTCGTTCGCAGGACCCGACCGCTCCGACCGACTCGCACGGGGATGACGCGCACCTCGCAATGGAGACGTTCCCCGGCCAGGTAAGTACGATGCGCACCTCGACCGCTCCGACCGACTCGCGCAGTCCGGCTCCAAGGAGCTGTCGGAGCCGCACTTTGGGGGTCCGTGTCGGACCCCCTGGAAGTGTAGGCGTGCGAGTCGCACACAGAGGGACCCATGGGTCCCCCTACACGTGCATGTACGGTGCGACCCGCATCGACGCGAACATGCTGTAGGGGCGCCCTTGTTCGCGTTGTGCCCATTGAGTCAATGGGAGCCCGTGTACACGTCATACGACTGGCTCCCATTGACTTCAATGGGAGTCCGACCGAATCGAGTCCGATAGCATACGTGCGCATCGTACTCGTTCGGTCGGACTGCTAGGGTCCGATTCGGTCGGAAATCTCTCCGGGTCCGGCTCGGTCGGGGAGATTTCCGACCTGAATCGGAATCGGCCCCATAGTTTTACAAAATGTGGACATGAAATGAATTGCACAGAGAGGATTAAAGTGGCACCAATTGATGCCTTTGGTTAAAACATTTTTGCATCTCCAACCCCCTGACCTCATGATTGTGCACTGTGGTGGCAATGACCTAGGCACATTGACTGGGGTAGGTCTGGAAATGCTAATGAAGGACACCTTTGCACAATTTATGTTGCTTTTGCCTCAAACTGTCTTTGTATACTCTAATATATGCCAAAGACAGAAATGGAAGTGGTCAAATCAATTCTGTCCACAGATTGAGAAAGCTAGGAAGAATGTCAATAAAGCTGTTTCTGCTTACCTCAGAGACCATAAGATGGGCTACATCTATAACAACAATATACGTTTTGATATGGAAGACATCTACAGAAGTGATGGAGTACACTTCACAGATCAAGGAACCAGAGTCTTTCTCAACAACCTAAAGCTCTGCATCCGCACTTACATGTAGCTACAAAAAACTCATAATAAAAACAAGGGCTCTTTTTAGAGCCACCCTATAACACAATAGTGAATCTATATGTTTTTAGCACATACATACTCTTTTTTTAATCTTTTGTGGATTCGCGCACCCGTCGCGAATTTGCAAAAGCATGAATTCAATGTACTACAACACAATACACTGTACAAGTTTAATTTTTAATTTTACATTTTATATATTTTTACTAACTCTATCAATTTTAATCTTCTCATTAACTTCAAACACACTCCCTTTTTAAAACAACTTCACAATGCAAAACTACCTTCTAAATTATATTGTACTAAATTATTTATTTAAGGAGGAACCGCGAATCCGATGCAACGTTACACGGAGGGGCCACGCTGAGAGCCGCGTTGGAGTCGCGACTCCAAACTCGAAAGAAAAAAAAAACCACCCCACTTCCATTATTCAAAAATCGCCCGGGGACCCCATCCCCCAGGGCATTACCTCTTTCTTTTTAAAAAAGAAATTAAGGCAGAAGGGCCGCGTGGCCCCCCTTCCCTTGGCCACTTTCGATCCCGGGGACCCCATCCCCTGGGGTATGGCCATCTATTTTTTAATAAAATAACTTAATAATTATAAAGAGGCCGACCGCATGGCCCCGATCCTGAGGCCATTATTAGCCCAAGGACCCCATCCCCCGGGGCTTTGCCTCTGTTTTAAATTACAAAAATACAGGAGGGGGGCCGCGTGGCCCCCCCTTCCCTGGGCCTCTGCTGGCCCCGGGGACCCCATCCCCCGGGGCCGGCCCTCACGTTGGGGACTACAGGGGGAGCCCCAATGCCCCCGCGGTCCCTGCTGGCTCCCCGCCTCCTGCGGGAGCCGGCATTGCTTTTGGACAAGGGGAGCTGCTAACATGCCATAGAGGGCTCCAGAAGGGGGGCCACTCGGCCCCCCTCCCACCAAGTTTAAAGCCCCAGGGAGGTGGTGGTCCCCGGGGCCGGGGGTCCGCATCTGACCCCCGTATTAACATAATTAGTGCCCCGGGGAGGTGGTGGTCCCTGGGGCATGTGGGGGGGGCTCGACACCCCCACACTATATTTATGACACAGCCCCGTGGAGGTGGCGGTCCCCCGGGGCTGCAGGGGGGCCACATGTCCCCCCACCACCACCGCATATATCAAAAGAAAGGCCCGGGGAGGTGGCGGTCCCCGGGGCTGTGGGGGCCTCAGAAGGGCCCCCGCATAAATATTCTCAAATACCCCCGGGACCTGGCCCACCTGGGACCTCATTGAAACGAAGCACTGGAGACAGCGCTTTGTTTTTTTTATTTTCTCGGCGGGATTCGCGCACCCAGCGTGACCTCTGCCAATTTTTTTTTTTAAAACAACACTTTTTGGGGCCCTGGGGGACCCTGTGGGACCCCCTGACCAGACCTAGGGGGTCAGGGTGCTTTTTCCCTGCCCCCTTTCCTTAATTTAAAACATTTCTTTCACTTTTTCCTTGTGACTCGGTTACCGAGTCACAAAATAGCTGCCAACACATTCTGGTTTGGAGTGTTGGCAGCCAATCAGAATGAAGCTCGTGCTTGGGAGTGTGCGCGCATCCTCCTCGGCCCTCAGATATATAACTTTTTATTTTTTGAATTTCTCAAGAACTACTGAACGGATTTACACCATTTAAAAAAGGTCGCTTTCGGAACCAAGAGCTACATTGTTGCCAAATTTGGTGTAATTCTGTTCAGCAGTTCGGGCTGTAGCAGCGTCTAAAGTTCCTATGGAAATTAACATGGGGAAATTGCGTTTTGGGACCCCCTTTTCTCGGCCCCCACTTGCCGAATCACCCCGAAACTTTCAAGACATGAGCTGACCTAAGTGAACCATTAGTTTGGAAACATTCACGAAGATTTGTCAAACGGCACCAAAGATATTGGCAAAGCAAAACGCTTTTTGAATAGAAAGAAGGTCCTAACTATAACTATCTACTGGCGACCGCCAGTAGATAATATATATATATATATATATATATATATTCACTGAAAAAACCATAGGTTTCAGGCACGTTATAGTTAGAAATTTGCATTTAAAAAACCTTAGAAATTCACTGAAAAAACCATAAGGTTTTAGGGACAGTTATAGTTAGTTGGACATTGCACTCGTACAAAACCCGTGAAATTCCCCGTTATAGTTAGTTCAGGTAACTATAACTCGCGCCCCCGCAATGCACTGCTGATGACGTCACATATTACATCACTCATGACATGGTCAGTGACATCACTGATGACATCACTGATGACATCTCAAATGACATCACTGATGACATCACTGATGACATCATCCAGTGACTGTGTGTTTGTGTAAAGTTTAAATATGTTTAATATATATAGGGAAAGGCGTATTGAAGAATGAGTGGGTGTATAAGTATCTGAATGGATGATTTAGTAGGTGCGTGACTGAGTCTATAAGTGAGTGATTAAACGTATCTTACTGGATGCATGGGTGAGTGACTAAACTGTGTGAATGTCTGTATCCGTCTGTCTGTTGTTGTGTAAGCAGCTGCATGGGTTTCTGACTAGCTAAATGAGTGTCTATATGGGTTATGGATTGGTTCTCTGAGTATCTGTATGGGTGCCTCAGTGTTTGTGTGGGTGGGGTGAGTGTGACTCTGTGCATAGATGTGTGAGTGGGTGATTCACTGGGTGCATGGTTTCAAGAGTGTGTCTGTGATGGACTGTATGGGTGGGTGAGTGTGTGTATGGGTGTGTTAGTGATTGAATGTATATCTCAGTGGTACATGTGTGAGTAACTACATATGTGAAAGGCAGTATATATGTGTGTTGGAGTATATAAATGGCTATAAGTGAGAGTGTGTGATTGTGAGAGTGGCTATATGGATGAGTGTGTGCTTGCATCAGTGATTGCATAGGAGCGTAAGAATGTGCTAGTATTTTTATGAGTAAGTGAGCTGGTGTGTATAACTGTATAGGTGAGTAAATTGGAGTGTGATTAATTATTTGCATGACTGACTAGGTGTGTGAGTACCTCTATGGATGAGTTGCGTTGTGTGAGTGTTTATATAGGTGTATGAGTGCATATGATAGTCCTGTACTGAGTGACTGTAAGTATGAGTGACTGTACGGGTGAGTGAGTAGATGTGTGTGTGTAGACCTAAGAATCAGTGAGTGGGTATGTACTTATTGGTATTGGAGTGTGTATGGTTTTGAGAATGGCAGTCTGTAATTTAGAGTGGGTGTTTCAAAACTTATATTAGGGTGTGAGAAGATGCATTAAATTCTCACATGGATGATGTCATCAGTGATGTCATCAGTGATGTCATTTGAGATGTCATCAGTGATGTCATCAGTGATGTCACTGACCATGTCATGAGTGATGTAATATGTGACGTCATCAGCAGTGCATTGCGGGGCGCGAGTTATAGTTACCTGAACTAACTATAACGAGGGAATTTCACGGGTTTTGTACGAGTGCAATGTCCAACTAACTATAACTGTCCCTAAAACCTTATGGTTTTTCAGTGAATTTCAAAGGTTTTTTAAATGCTAATTTCTAACTATAACGTGTCTGAAACCTATGGTTTTTCAGTGAATTTCAAAGGTTTTTAAATGCTAATTCCTAACTATAACATGTCTGAAACCTACGGTTTTTTCAGTGAATTTCAAAGGTTTTGTAAATG
This sequence comes from Calotriton arnoldi, assembly GCA_963921515.1. NCBI lineage: Eukaryota > Metazoa > Chordata > Amphibia > Caudata > Salamandridae > Calotriton > Calotriton arnoldi. The sequence goes on from CAWUFW010002372.1 coordinate 1,965,982, forward strand.
ACAATTTTTAAATGTATTAATTGTTATATTTATTTTTTTCATACTGATTTACTACATTTTTAGAAACATTTTTTTACATATTTTATTTTTTAAATTACATTGTAATTACATTATACATTACAAAAATACTTTCTCAGAATGAATTACTTTAGTTTAAATACTTTGCACATAGGCAATAGACTTTTAAGTACAGTAGTTACAGTTGTTGCAATGGGCAACACATTTTCAAACACAATGCAACATTCAGCTCAATGTGAATTTCTAGTTAAATGCAATTAGTTACTTTATGGATTACTTTTCTAACCACAGGACTGGATCCTAGATTCAGTCCTGGGACATCTCCTGTAAACAGTTGAGTAAAAGCGTTTTGGTTACAGTAGTGATTTTTAAGGAATATTATTGTATTTTAAAAGTTGACACTTAGAAACTTTTTCTCATAGAATCACCAATGTTATCCTATGGAAGGAAATTCACTTAGCAGGTAAAAACTGTTATCGTTACTTTTTCTTACTCAGTGTTGGATCCTGGATCCAGCACTGGTGCATCTCCTGTAAACAGTTGAAAGAATGCGTTTAAGTCATACAGGCGATTTTTAAGGAATATTTGTAGTTTGTGAAAATCGACACTTTGAAACTTTTCAGCTGAAAACCAGACAATGGATTCCTATGGAAGAAAATATAAGTTACTGGTAAGTACGGTTAAAATTACTTTTCAGGGTCAGTGCTGGGCTAAAAGATGCAGCACTGAGGTCTCTCCTGATAACGGGTGAGTAAATCGGAATTCGTATTTCGGCTGATTTTAGAGGAATATTTTAAAGTTCCAAAACTCCACACTTAGAAGAATTTCCAAGTGAAACCAGTCAATGTTAGCCTATGGAAGGAAATTCAAGTTACTGGTAAGTACGGTTAAAATTACTTTTCAGGACCAGTACTGGGCTGAAAGATACAGCACTAAGGTCTCTCCTGATAACAGGTGAGTAAATCGGAATTTGTATTTCGGCTGATTTTAGAGGAATATTTGTATGTTTCAAAAATCAACACTTAGAAACTTTTTCAGCAAAAAGCAGACAATGATATCCTATGGAAGGAAATTCAAGTTACTGGTAAGTACGGTTAAAATTACTTTTGAGGATCAGTACTGGGCTGAAAGATGCAGCACTGAGGTCTCTCCTGATAACAGGTGAGTAAATCGGAATTCGTATTTCGGCTGATTTTAGAGGAATATTTTAAAGTTCCAAAACTCCACACTTAGAAGAATTTCCAAGTGAAACCAGTCAATGTTAGCCTATGGAAGGAAATTCAAGTTACTGGTAAGTACGATTAAAATTACTTTTCAGGACCAGTACTGGGCTGAAAGATACAGCACTGAGGTCTCTCTTGATAACAGGTGAGTAAATCGGAATTCGTATTTCGGCTGATTTTAGAGGAATATTTGTATGTTTCAAAATTTGCACAATGGTGAAGGTAGGGGCGGGGCCTGAGGTGACATCTGTGCAAACGCGCCCCGTGGCGCGTTTTAAGTTGGGGATTAAGTCCCCTTGAATCATGAGGGTCCCTAGGGGCCAACTAGCCCACCAGGAACCTCCAGTATGCGCCAGGGGCTGCGTTGCAGAGACGTGTAGAGAGGCCACACCCCTTTTACACCTCTCTGCAATGCAGCTCTGTGGCGCTTTCTGGATGTACCTGTTGGGCTAGTTGGCCTCAGAGACCCTCAGGATTGAAGGGGATTTAATTCCCCATCTTAAACGCGCCACGGGGCCTGTTTGCACACATGTCACCTGAAGCCCCGCCCCTCCCTTCACCACTGTGCAAACGCGCCCCGTGGCGCATACTTATACTATATGTATATATATATCTATATATATATATATATATATATATGCTTTGGTGTTCATTAATAATTATGATGATTGACTACATCAATTAAACTTACACCTTCTCTCACTAGTTGCAGGATCTAGACATTCTTTGTCGAATACAGATAAGAGGACCCAGGTTCAGGAGCTCCCATCACAGGGATCCCCAAACATCTCATCTCTGTGTCTGGAGCTGGTGAGCTCACAATGTAAAGATTTAAGAATCTCATCCATGTATCAACCCTTCATACAATATGTTTTCTTCACCTAACATGTTAATACCTTTATTTTTTGACTTGCAGGAAAATATTTAATCAAGCAATGTGTTGTGAAATAGCATTAAAATTGGAATTTGATGTACTTTATCTGTTGTAATCTTCTTCCAGATACTAGGGACATTAAGTCAGTGATGAGGCTGAACCACCTATATGGGAAGGATGGCAGGCAATCCCAGGAGTGAATCCACCTTCAAGCAACAATATCAATGGCTGCCATTGCTCAAGAAGATGAGGAGGACAATCAATCAAGAGCTACTTGAAGAGGAGGTTCGCGATGAAGAGGAAGACATTACTACCCCAGCTCTGAAAATCATGAAGAAGGATACATCACAGCCTTGCAGAATGTTCTTCCTAAATCCCTTATGAGGATTACCAGTCCCCAGCCACTAGCCAAGCAGCCACAGAGGCTATGTCCGTATATGCAGCAATCACTTCCACACAGCCATCAAATTACAGGCCTCTAAGTACAATCTCCTACACACTCCTTCCATGAAGGTGCATCTCCTGTCTTCTCTCAATCATCTGTAGGAGAGAACATCCATGGTGATGAGCAGGTATCCACTGTTAATAAATCTCCTCCCAACAACCTCCCATGTCCATCCCTCTCCATGCTGGTCAACCTGCTGGTAATTTGAGATGGTCACATGTGCAGAGGGCAGAGAAGGGCATGGCCTCTAGCTGACCACTGGGTCACTTTTTTACAGCTACAAACTGATGTGCAGCAGGATATTTGTGCAATGGGGGTATTCTGCATGAAATTTCTGACTCACTTAAAAGACTCCCTCAGGTTATTGACAGGTAGACCTGTGCCTTGGAAAATGTTGCAAATTGTTACCAAGATATGGCAGAGATGCACCAAGAACAGCTAAGAATTGTTAAGAAAGAGAGTGTAAGACACCTTGCCGTGGCCATGGAAGTGAAAGAGGCAATCAGCAAAAAATGCCAATGTCAATCTTCACATCCAATACATTCAGGATATTATACAAAGAAATATGCACCACCTGCACCACCACCTTCACCACCTGCACCACCACCTCCAGTACCAACTGTATTACCACCTGCATGACCTGCAACACCTTCTGCACCATTAGCACCATCACCTTCAGCACCAACTACAGTGTCAAGTGCAGCACCAGCAACACCTCCACAACCACCCAGAAAACGTTCACATACTCATAGACACGTATCATCTCCAATGCATAGGCAGAGTAGTAGGAGAAAACCCAAGTAAATAATGTGTGCACTATTGTTCTCACCTTGTCCTTTAAATAACAATTTGATCAGTTTTATCTCATTTTCTGCATTATCAAAGGAGACATAGAAAGCATTTTAACAACAGTTATACATTTCCTTGGAAGGACATAGAATGCACCATACAGTATTTTTTACTAGATTCAAGAATCAGATTTGTTTAGGATTTACATATTTTATATATTTTGATGAAATGTTCAAAATGTAGAGTTTTAGGGTTTGTACACAAAAAATGTCCTTTAGAAGGAGCCAAAATAAATAAAATAAACTTCTACAACAGAATGGAGATACTTGGAGGAGTGTTGGGCAAATTATGAAAAAGTCAGAAAGCGTCAAGGGAACCAGTCAATATACAAAGGGAAAAAAATAAACGTCCTTAGTCCCAAGCTAGTACTAAATCAAGGGGCATATTTATGAGACCCTTCTGCTGCCATAGTGTTTCCTTTTGTGATGCTCCGGCGGGGCAAACCACAAAATTATATTTATGAGGCCACACAAAACCACTTTGCGTGGCTTTGAATGGCCTCATAGATATGGGGTAAGGCAAGGCAGCGCAAACCACTGGTTTGCCTGTCTCTGTGCTAGAGAGGGGTTCCATGGGTTTTTCAGTGGGTTTTCCTACACAACACCAATAGATTTCGATGCTTCTCTAGATTTTCAAGAACATGTCAATCTAGGAATGCACCAAGGGAAGGTGCAGCGAGGAGAAATAACTTTATTTCTCTGTGTTTTTCATCTTTCGATGTGTGCTGCATTATGCAGCACACATCGAAAGAGGAGAAAGCCTCCCAGGATTGTTTTTTTGTAGGAAGGTGCCCCTTCCTGCACAAAAACAAACCTGCCGGCAACAGAGGCACCCCTGCCCCATGGTGCAAGGGTGCCTGTGTTGGTGCTAGGCTGCCGAAATGGTGCCAGCACAGGGGAAAGACAGGAATGCAGTGTATTAGATATATACAGTGCATTCCTGCCCTTTCACTTTGATGTAGGGCAGCACAGCAAGATGACTTGCTTCGCTGCCCTACGCCAAATCCCCATGAATCTGCCCCTTAGTGTCCACTGTCAAATTATAAAATGAAGTCAGCCCCACCCAAGTGAGAGGATGGATCCAAATCAAAGCTCTGCTTGGGGGCAAAATTCATTAGCGATCGTCATTCTCGGCCTGATTCACAAAGGTAAACTTACTCTTTGGTGTAAAATTATACTTTTTTGTGAATTTTATGAGTAGTATCTTTATGACTGCCTATGTTTTTATGTGCGGAGTCTCTGCCACAAGTGCAGAGTCTCCGCCATGATTGGAGACTCTGCACTCGTACGGATACTACTCATAAAATTCCTTTGCGAATTGCAAAAAAATCATACATTTATACCTCAGTGAAAGTTTACCTTTGTGAATCAGGTCCTCAGTTCTTAATATAATGTCTTCTGACATGGACATCAATTGACTGGCCGATGCAGGAGCCAACACTCCACAGGAAAAAGGACCAGGAGGAGTAGCAGGGAAAACAGCAAGAAAAACAAACTGGGAGATGGGACTACAGGAGATGGGTCTAGTTGGGAGTCAGACACAACAGAGTAGCTACAGTCAAGGAGGTGATGGCACCAGTTAAAGTTTGTATCTGCCCAGTGATTGCCTCTCGGGGCATCCAGACCTTTCTCATAAATTCCTGGATATCCTGATAGAGAGCTCCCTGAGCCGCTTTAATTGACATCATCCCTTCCTTGAATGCAGCCACTGGGACAGACTCAGTTGGAAGGGATTGGTTAGTACAAGAGCGGTGTAGGGTGTCAGGGGCAGGATTGTCCCTCAACGTTCGGCATTCCGGGCAGGCACTGGGAGAGAGAAGAAGATGCAAGGAATGCAGCTGGAGTTCCTGATGGAATGGGGGCCTCCGGAGTTAAGGAGGCTGGTGGCAGGCTCAGATGGTGTTACGGCCTGCTCTAGGGCCACTACTCCTTGATGTTATTGTTTTAGGCCAGGAGTAGAACCTACATGTTCCTCCCCTTGGCTGTTGGTGCCGACTTCCACTTCTCTCCAGGAAACAGGCTAGAGGTGATATTTCTCCGGGCAGGTGAACCTCCCCTGCTGGTGTTTGGTTCCTCGCTGGATATTTCAAGGCCACATGTCCGCCTCCAAGGCACTTCTTGTCCCTAATCCTGCTCTGTTGTTGGTGGGCTAGCCAAGTTTGCTGAACAGAAATAAAAAGCATAATAGAGAATTTATTAAATCAATGGCTAAATAATACATATCTCTATAATGGGAACTTACACTTTGAAAAACGAATCACTATCCAGTGCTGTAATGTGAAAATGATGTTGATTACAAGTCAAATACATTGACAAATCATGATAATGCTGATTTATCATTCATTCAATGTAAGTGTAAGGTAATATTACATTTCTGTTATGTGAAAACTAATTTTTTACCTAATATAAATCTATTTTCACAAAAGTTTACGCACACTGTTTATCTTGAAGGAAACATTTTGGCTACAACCCTAAAAAACCTTGTAAAGAAGACCTTTATAAGGGTACATATATGTTGTGCAACAAAGATTATCATGCTTTTCATTAATTGTGTGACCTTATGTTTTAAATCATCGCAAACATATGTTGTTTTTAAAGTTAGGTAAAGGTACACAATGTCAGCCTTTCAAAAAATAAATGGCAAAAACAAATTAGCAGTGACAAAGAAAACAAAAAATCAACATACATCCTATTAAATGTGAACTATACAAACTTTCAGAAAACCACAAAACATGCTAAAGTGAATAAGAAAGTTTATGAGAAAGCTCTCAACGAACACATGACATGAAAGAACTCTCAAAATCCATGAACATTTATGTGACAATTACAAATGTCCATGTGCTTACCATCTCTCTGATGCTCAAACTGTTCCAGCCTACCATGACCATGGAAGGTCAGCCAGACAGCATTTAGGTCCCTCCTGTACAGAGGTATCATGCAAAGGTGCTGTGTCTGTTGCTGAGAGGACAAGCCTACAATGTTCTGGGACTTAATACGAGCACATAGATGCAGGTCCTCACAGTGCTTACACCACAGCCTCCCCTAGCAGCTGTGGATACCCACTGTACAGCAGCACGTAGTGATGTCCCTTGTTTTGGGCCAGCACTGCATTGCTTAACAGGCTGTCATGCCCCCCAATAAAGCTGTGGGTACTTGGCTACAACCCCCCACTCATGATATTTAATTCCATTTTGGAAAATGGAGGGCAGTCTCTTCAAGTCCCTCAGCCACGTTGCGGGCTGGATTATGCAAAAGAGCAGCAGGGTGGAGGAGGATGTTTCTTGGAAGTGAGGATAGCTCAAAATAAACACAAAATGGCTGACTTCCTCTTCCTATATGTCATTTGCTGTTTATTAGTGGTAGGCAGAAATCTCTGCATGCATGTATTTTGATACATCCAATTTTAATTATAAAACACATTGGGCTCAATCCACAAAGGTAAAGTGAGATAAAAGTCTAACTTTACGATTTTCGGTATTCAGTAAGAACATTTACTACTCGTAATTGCCCTTTGTGAATACTGAAAGTCGTAAAATTCAACTTTTGGTATTCACAAAGGGCATTTACGAGTATTAAATGTCCTTTGTGATTACCAAAAGTCATAAAGTTAGACTTTCATCTCACTTTACCTTTGTGAATCGGGCCCCAAACGTTGAACTTTACGACTTTCAGTATTCACAAAGGGCATTTACGAGTAGTAAATGTTCTTTGTGAATACCGAAAGTCGTAAGGTTTGACTTTCATCTCACTTTACCTTTGTGAATCGGGCCCACTGAAATCAGGAAAGAGTCATGTACAAATGATATGTGTGTAAAGTTAGGCTTTTTCATGTATTTTTTTTTTTTAAATATGTGTAGTATGTAACATGAAGTTGTTGTATGTTGATGTGGATTAGTGTAACAATGTAGAGGAACTATAACAGTCAACTTTTTATGGCTTGATCATAGCATGTTAGCTGACTACATTATGCAAACTAATTATAGTTGTCTCTGGGTGGGAATTTATTGACAGTGTGTTATTTGTCCAGCATTTCTTCATCAACAGCAGACTGCCAAACCACATAAATGCAGAAACCAAACTAGCAGCTCACCCAAAAAGAGTTGACAAGCAGATACCACACCTGCAGACCCTGACCTCTGTTCTGTACATCTATGTGATCTAGATGTGCGCATTGATCAGGGTCAAGATCTATATGAAAGGCCCATCATATGGTGATGTTGTTCATACAACAGGCTACAACAATCTTATACACAACTTCTGGGGAGTACACCAGCACCCTGTACGGTCACTTCACCTGAATCATGATTTGAGGAGACCTAAAGTGCACTCAATAATGGCTTGTGTACGCATGTGTGCCCTATTGTACCCCTGCTGAGATACTGTGGCTGCACATCTGTAAGGTATGAGGAGATGGGGAGGGAGAGCATACCTGGCCTAAAAAAAATGAATTTTTAGCACAAGGCCTCTATAATGATAGAACTAAATTATGCATGTTTACCTATGTGCAGTGTGTGTCTGGCACATATGTGTTGGTGTGTTATAGTCAATCCTGATTAGTGTTAAGATGCCACCCCAGATACAAATGGCAGCCCAATATAAGGTGTTATTACTTACTAAGAAGCCACATGTCACCAAAATGTCCAGCAACTAAACGATGTGAAAGAGGTGACTGGTGGAAAATGAAGGTGTTGTGTGTGCTTCAAGGAAAGGCAGCATACACATCTGTAAAGCAGCCACTGGCATTGCAGACAGCCTGCACGTTGGTAGAATGCCAGCGGTGTCTGTTGTGGAGAAGGTGAGGTGGCGTAAGTGCCACATAAGTGCATTCAATGGCACCTAGCACACAAGGGAAGTGGGAAAATCCATACAATTCCCTGGCCAATCTTTGGCTTTTCACCAGTGACTGGCATGACTATAAACTGCTGCACTTTTCTGTTGATGTGAATCAGCCCCATTGTGTCAGTATATGGTGTATACCCAGCCAATGCAGATCAGGTGGCCCCGTCATTACTTAAGGAACCCATTCTAATGCTTTGCATTACATGGGATAGCTGACTGCCAAACCATGCTTGGTGTTCTTGATAGTCAAATGGGACTTCTAAGTCATGATAAGGTTCATAACTAGCTGGGAGCGCAGTCGATCTATATATAAAAAGGTTTCCAATATTGGGTTCTGCACGATCAAACTCCACCCATGAGTAAAATATTTCAAAAGGGTATGCAGCATGTGAATATACAGCAAGAGCAATACTTGAGTGAGATATGTTTCAGGTAACACCAATCCTGTCATCATTAGGATAGTTAATGGAATCCAAACTCTCTTCTATTACGGAAAGGCATGTTCAAGAAGTCTAGACAACTAAGGATATAATTTAAAGATTTATTTAAAAATCAAAATCCTATTCTGGTGCACACAATATGAATTGTAACAACAATAAAAACAAGCAAAATAGTAGTTGCAACATGTACCAATAGTGTGAACAGCAATACGTGTTCAAGACTACTTTGAGTTTCTAAGATGGTCCACACGCACATGCCGGTTTGAACAATAAGGCTTTATGTTTATTATAATAGTAAATTCTGCTATTCCTGTCTGTGCTGGCAGGCGAGCTAATTAGCTGAACAAGTGAAGCCTGAATACTTCCAATTAGCCTTAAACAAAAGTATTTGATTCGATTCTGCATGGCCTCTGCATCAAATTAGCCAATGTCTCTATCTAAAGGTGCCATGCTCCGGTAGACACTTTTGCCCATCCTCATTAGTGAGTCCACCCCTCTTTTAAGTATTTGCATGTGTTTACCATATTATGGGTACATAAAATTGCAGGAGTCCCTTTTGGTGGTGGCTCGCTATGGTTAGAGTGTCAGGGCGATTGTGATTTCTCATACTCATCTCAATCTCGGGTAAAGGGACAAGGGTTTACAGGCCTTGTGCCACACCTCATTTCACACTGAAACGTATTTTCCCTTCTTCTGGACTCCTCCATATCCTACCTGTCCAGCCATTTTTTCTTTTATTCTCCCATCATCTCCTACCCTGACAACAATTGTGTGCATCCTTTTTAGCAATACATCAGCCACAACAACATAAGCCATACAACCAAGTGACAAACAACAGTAAACGCTGTTAGAAGTAAACTTAAAATTCTTGTTTGAGCTGCACTTATATTTTAGGCAATTGCCAGGTTTGGCACTGAGTCATTCTCCACTCCAATTCTCCACTCCAGTTAGTTTCTCTTTACCTCTGGTGCCTGGGGTCATTGTGTGAGGCATGGTCCAAGGCGCCCCTGTTTCTTCGTTTGTTGAGGCCATTCCAGCCCCCCCATGCACCATCTGGTAAAAAGAAAACACAGCATGTCAGGAAGCTTAAAGTCCAATTAGAGTTTCATGCAAACAGCAAAGCAAAGGATCAAAAGACAATTGTCATGTCAGCTTACCAGGGCCCTTTCTAGAAAAGTTAGGTCAAAAACAACATAAAAGCCAGTATATATAGGTTTTCTCCCAATATAAATCTATAAAGAATAACCATGTGACAGAAACGTGTTAGTCTTAGGGAAAACTTGTCTAATGCGCAGGTGGCAGGATCTTTCCCTCAATGAAGAACAAATTAGCCTTGAGGAGAAGATATCATTCATATACACAATACTAGCCTTATAATTCTCACAACGTCCTGCTTCCCTTGCCAGGTTTAAACACAAAATTATGCTGTTAGAAAAGTGTGTATGGTACAACCTGAGGCCTGAGGACTTCGGGCCTACTGCAAACACTTTGAGTGTCACAAGAAGTTTCAAGCTGATATAAAACAGTATCCATATTTGATTAAATATTTGATACATTCAGGATTATGTTACTAACACTACATTGCATGCGAATAGATAAACATAATACAGACAAATTTTAAGATTGTTTTCATAAGGTTTAGGAGGGTATTTATGGTTTTGGTCCCAGCCAGAAAATTGAAGTTATGGTAGAGGCACTGCATCTTCCAAGAGCAGGAGCCAGGCCACAACATTTTAAGTTGTCCATATTTGTGGTGGACATTCTTCACCAACACAACTCCAACATGCATTGCAGAAGCCCCTTAAGGGGGAATAAACACTGTCAGAAATTCTGGTTCACCATGGTGGTTAGGCTAATCTTGTCTTTTACGATTGTCCACAAACGGAATCCATCTTTAGGACACATGTGACTAAAGACCACACTCTTTGAGGTTAGTTTCCTAGTTTGTGGGAGACATGTGCAACTAATTCTTTCCTGGACTACCATGGCTTCAATGGCCATTTTGGACAGATGCCCTAACAATGTGAATGGTGTCAAAGGGGGTTGCCTTAGTTGGGCAAGTTGGGCACATTGTTTTCGACATAATGTTTATGAACCCAAGACTGTCAGTTGGGTGTTCCCAATGACAGCTCTAGCAGAAACAAAACTGCCCTTTTCCTGACTGATAATGATGTGGGGCAGAGAGATGAAGAATAATAGAAAACCTGTAATGTTTTGGTGAATGTCCTATGACTTGTACCCCAAAATGACACCCATAATATCAGTCTGCTACTGGTCTGTGCAACAAAGCGTAGCTGTATTTGCTTTTTTAGTGTTGAAATGAGATATCCATTGTTTGTGGTTGCAAAACTAGCTTGAGAATGAAACATAGAGGAGAATTTTATGTGGACAATGAATGCATTTTACTACTAATGCCACCGTACAAAGGCCAAGATGAGCCGTTGAATACATTGTGATATGGGAATGCTATGTAAAATATCAATAACATATTGGTAACTGAAGCTAGAAGTGAAAAGTTGAATGACACTGTATGTAGTTTGAGGCACTGTGATGAACAACTACAAGTTTCTGTGCCACAGTATGTCAGAATGGCAGGTCCCAATAACATAGCAGCGAGGATAATACCAGTGGTAGTGGTTGCAGACATCAACGGAAGTTGTAGGTTTAGTACTGTTACTCAAAGTAGATTACTGCATATGTTTATGAGATATTGCATACAACTGAGTATGGATTGCAGTATATCTATCACAATTTGGTGCTTATAAAAACATGGAGACAGGAAAGTGATTGACAATTCATAAAACATGTTAATATAATGAGGTGACTTGTTATTTTTTTACAGAACAGACAGTGTAATGTATTGTATTGTAGCCTTTTTATAGTACTCCATACCACATACTATTTTGCCCAGTGCTTCAAATTGCATCACATTCCTAACTGACCTTTCAGAATCAGTGGCTAAAAAGAGTGCTAGTTTGTATACAGACATATATGGTAGATGTTGGGGGAGGAATATGAATTTTGGAAACATGCTCTGAACATGGAGAGGCTGCTTCACAGCACATAGGCATGATGTGTTGCAGTGTGTACTAGAACTGGTGCAATTGCTCTTATGACTACTTACCATATTTAAGAGACAGCTCTTGCTGTCAGCCAAAGCAAAGTAGTATGCCATCGATAAAGCCAACGGAAGCAGAACTTTTTTCAATACAATCTAACACTGCATCAAGCCCCTGCCAGACCCACCTATTCCTCATTCCACAGAAATGTGCCATGCCATCAACTTTGTCTTCAGTGAAAAAATACAGACAATATGAAAGCACATCAGCAATACCAAGCCTGAGTCATCTCTTATGCCCATCCCTTCTCATAGAATCCTACAATGGTCAGCCTTCAAAGCCCCATCTCTTGCAGATCTTTTTTGTTTTTTATTTTAATAAAGTATACTTCTTTGGGGGGGGTGACTACACCAGGTGCAAGAATTCTGGGATGTTATATTAGAACATTTGATTCATTATTATTTTTTTTTTTTGCTGTGTAGTGTATTGGTGATAATTATAAAAGTGTGAGGAGAAATGTGCAAAAGTAGCAAAGTAGTACTGTTTTAAACATGGAAGACCTAAGCCACCATCTTCTGTTTGCTTATACAGTACATAAAGTACTGGGCCCATAAAAATGTGGAAATCAGACCTATATATGATTAAAAAATTTCATATGCAAAAATCATGGAAGGAAAGAGAATAGAAAGTTAAAAAGCAGCAAGATTGACATCCAAATTAATAATACCCTACCTATAATTGAAATTGGGAGTTTATTCCATTTATTAAGAAAGGATTTAACCTTATCAATTAATGTTTAAAAATCAGGTCATGGATATCTTTGACCCTGGCTATTGTATTTATCCCTAAATAGCGCTTGGGATTTGGGTAAATTAAAGGGTATCGTTTTTCTAGTAAAGTGGCTAAAGTGCAGTTTGCTAACAAAATTTCAGTTTTTGATCTGTTAATTTTATGCCCCCATTGTTCGTGAAATTCAGAAAAAACATTGAAAACTTTACTCTGGATATCGAAATCTGGTTTTAAAAACAACATCATATCATCAGCGTAGAGTTTGAATTTTGGCATTTTGTCAATTGGGGCCCTAATCTGGTTTCTCTTTTGTATGGTCATTGCAAGTGGTTCAATGAAGCGAGCGGATCAAATCAGTGACAAGGGACACCCCTATCAAGTTCTGTGCTTTGTTTTGCATAGCCCTGCATCAACAGAGTTTATAATCAATCACGCTTGTGATCCTCATAAAGATGTCTTAATACAGTAATAAATTGAGATGGGTAACCAGACACTTTTAAAATGAAGAAAAGACTGTCAAAATTGACCGACTCGATAGATTTTTCGGAGTCTAAAAAAAAGATATGTTCTGATATCTGTCTATTCATAAAAAAATCTAATGCTTCGACTAAATAGTGAGTATTTCTCTACAAATGCCTACCTGCAATAAAACCATTATGATCCTGATGAACCAGTCAACTTATAATCATATTCAATCTACTCGCCATTAGTTTCGAAATTATTTTGTAATCTGAATTGAGCAGACTAATTGGTCTATAAGAATCCAGATTCTCCTGATCCTTTTTCTTTTCAAGAAAACGAAACACCACCACAGTATTAAAGGATTCATGAAACTTCCTGCCCTGTCGAATATAATTTGTAAATTGGACAATGACCTGGTTTAAAACATTGGCGAACTTTAAATAAAACTCGGTAGGCAATCCATTGACCCTAAACACCATTATGTTAGATAAGGATTTAATCACTTCTGTGACTTCCTCCAGTGTAGCCATTATCAATAAAGAATCCCTAACATGTAAAGCTAATACGCCTATCAAAGGCTTTTCCAAAAAAGCGTGTAATCTACTGCGATCAGTGGATTGCCGTTGACTATATTGGCGGCTGTAATGTTGAAAAACTCTATTTTTAATACTTTTACTATCCACTAGCCTGATATTAGTTTCTGAATTACATGCGATTTAATTGTATTTTCACTGTTTTTCCCATGCCTGCCAGGCTAAAAAGCAGACCGTATCTTTGCTTTCTTCATAAACCTGCTGCATGTAGGCTCTATTACTTTGAATAACCTCTTTGTAATAATATTCATGCATTTGTTTATTAGCCTGTTCCAAGTGTTGGCGATTCAGGGTATTTTTTAAATTAATATAATGCTCTTGGGCTTGTTTTAATTGATTCTCTAGCTGCTTTCTCTCCTGCTTTGAACTGCGCCTCCTTGAAATACCTTTAGATATAATAATGGCTCTCATTGTTGACTTAAATGCATTCCACACTATATCTAACTTTGCTGAATGCATATTCAATTAAAAACACTGAGTAATTTCCTTCTCCATTTCAGTAACCCAGGACTCTTCCTCTAAATATGATCTATTTAAGGCCCATCTGGGAGAGGAGGGAGATTGCTGAATATTTGCAATATGCATTCCATTCCAGCAGGGAATGATCCAAGAACCAGTTTGGATGGTGGCTATATTTTTTGAGAATAGTGCTGGCTGTGACTAAAACAAATTCCAATCTCGTGGCAAACTTAAATCGGGCTGAGAGGCAAGGGTATTCCCAATGGTTCTGAAAATGTTCTTTCCAAGGGTCAACCAAATTTAAGCTCTGCCTATATTGTGCCACAATCTTTGCAGTTTTGTGCTTATATTGTCTGCGGGTTGCCTTCAAAGAGTCTAGACTGGGATCCTGGAGGAAATTAAAAGCACTTCCTAATGTCACTAGTCCAGGAAATATTATAAAAGACAGAAAAAGCTCAGCTAGCGGTTAAGGATGATCTTCTATTTGATTGTAGCAAATGTGAAACATGGTCCAGGTATTACGCCATTTACTCAAGACCATCTATCGGGTGCCATGAAACAGCACCCCGGGCTTCCCCCAGAGGAACAAAATTTGGCTACCCCATAATCGCAGGAGAAAGAGAGAGGTAAAAATAATTTGACCTTCTCATGATGTACCAGACAATAATCAAGTGGGAGCCAACTCGGAAGAGATCGTCAGAATACCTACATACCTACTATTCTAACACACTATTCTCAGCTGCCATCTGAGCTATGCACTGATTTCAAAAACACTTGCGCCTGCTCCACAGAAGTAAAAGCCTGAAAATAGCCCTCCATATACAACACTTTCAGCTTAGACTGTTGCAATAAGGAAGCCTGTGCACCTAGAGCTTTGATAGGGACCAATAAATTCCATAAGTCTCTGTGGGGCATATGTATCAACCCTTTTCCCGTTCGCAAACGGGCCGATTCTCAGAATCAGCCCGTTTGCGAACGGGAAAAAGTCTTTTGGGATGTATCATCCCAAAAGGCAAGTGCAAAATAGGTAATCGCAATTTTTGCGATTACCTATTTTGCGCATGCATTTAGAGAATCGCAAATTGCTATTCTCTAAATGCAATGCAGGAAGCGCTTCTTAAATTGCGAACCTGCTTTAGGAATCGCAATTTACCACCAACTTCAAGTTGGTGGTAAATTGCAAATCCTAGAAAAATGCTCAATTTTGCATTTTTCAAAGTGGCATGTGGCGCACATACATGCCCTTAGGGCATGTATGTGCGCCACATGTGCACACATGCATATTTCAGGGGTGCAACAGGGTGTCCTTTTGACACCCTTGCACCCTTGAAATTGCATTCACAATTTGCGAGTACCTAATAGGTACTCGCAAATTGCGAATGTCTTGCCATTCATTCCTATGGGCCTTTAGGCCCATAGGAATGAATGGGAAGGTATTCCTTAATCGCAATTTGCAAGTCGCAATTAAGGAATATGTAGGAATCGCAATTATTATTGCGAAACCTACATACATTTCGTTTTGCGAGTCCTTAATAGCGAATCGCTAAAATTCGCTATTAAGGAGTCTCAAAGCGGTTTGTTGATACATATGCCCCTATGTCTCTAAGCCGTTGCCACTGTCATATCTTGGTAGATCTGAAAAGAAAATTCTACTGAAGAGCCGAATGATTTCTGTTGTCTTGCTTTCAACAAAATCCATTCTTTTATCTGGTAGTCTGAAAGGTTCACCAGAACTGTTCAGGGATATTTCGATTGTGCATTGTGGACTTGCCCAGGGACTCAGTGAGCTCTCATAATTGTCAAATCCACCAAGCAGTTGGGCAGAATTTACTTCTGAACCACTTTTTCAATAAATTGAATCATCCCACACGAGTCTTCGGCATTTTACGGAATTACAATGAATCTTGGATTGCTGCATCGTGAATGATTCTCCTTCTTATCTTGTTTTTCTTTTAAGGCAATAATTTATTTTTCCAAGTCTGATGAGCTGTCCTTAACTGTCCTTGTTGGTCTTTAAGATCCGAAACACTCTGCTCAACCTCCTCAAGCAGGTCAGTGATGAAGGAGAGTTTATTCTTGTTACCCGAAAGCCGATTTTGCAAATTCAGCAGTTTCAGTTCTGACAGGTCTTCAATTTTCTAATCTCTTGTAGAATTGTCTTCAGTAGCTGTATAAAAGTCTGGGGAGGCATGGAAGAGTGCTTATGAGATCGAATTGAAGGTGCACAATTCTGAGAGTAATAGATTCCTGAAGCGCCCCATTAGCCATTGGACTAGTCAAGGCCTCCTGACTAGGCCTATATCCTGCAATCTTCAAAGGGGGTGAATTGCTTGCTAAATTAAAACCTTCAGACTAAATACTGATAGAAGGGGCATAAACCCCTTTGTGAGATCCTCGCCCTGTGATTTTAGGAGAAGTGGGTATGACTGATCTTTCACTGGCGGGTCCATACGTCTGTCCTGTGTCCCCTGTCCCAATATTGGATCGTGGGCATCATTGTCTGGATTATTTCCCCCTTCGGTTCTCCTTGGAGCTGACTGCAATTCACCGAATGCGATGGGAGATAAACTTTGATCTAAAGTAGTATCTGTAGTGCTCCTAGCTTTAAGCAAGTGTTCCTGAATCGGTGTCACTTCATAATGCGTGGAATACTCCTTAGATATTTTTTGGGAGGTCATGCATCTGGATGAACTACTTGTGCCCGCTTCAACTCGACCAGGCAGGCCAGATAGGTTTTTGCTGTCCATATCTGTGCAAAACTGTTAATTTTTACGAGGGGAATTTTGACAAGTATATGATTTCATTGCCTTTTCGAAAAATATATAGTGCACATTTTCGACTCAAAATCATCTTCCCTCTACCATAGGGTTAAAACCCCCTCCAGCTGGGTAAATAAAAGCATGGAAAGCAAGCAAGCAAAATTCTTCTGACCTCGCTAACGTTGCTTCAATTCTCACTACTGCTCACTCCGACTCGTTAAGGCAGTCTCACTCCTACTTGATCCTGGTGTTTACATCACCCACATTGCTGACTGTTTATCTGGTGACCATTTCTACTCTGACACTCAACGACGTCCTGTCTCAGCCACCATAATGAGAGATGCTGAATTGGAGTGTTTCCTCTGCAGCGACACTTAGGTGCACTGCCCTCTGGATTCAGCAGCAGCTGTCAGGTGCAGACACCTCCATCCTCATCTCTCTCAGATCATGTCGTCATACTCAATGCCCTCAAAGCCACTTCTTATGAAGATAATGTCTTACCCTTCATTCATCAAAGCTTTCTCTGAGGACGCTCTTCATCCTTACTCTCCATTGTCTATTTCTCTCTCACTCAAAGCATCTTCCCATAAGCTCTCAAGACAGGCCAGTTCTTCCCACTCTTAAAAATCCTGCACTAGGCCCTGATGACCTTGGCAACTACCGGCCCATCATTTACTTACCATTCATCGACAAGAGCATGGAAAACAGTCATTGTTCAACTCCAAGTTCAAATCAATTCTAACCAACCCCTGAACAACTACCAGTCTAGCTTCAGATCATGCTGCAACATGGAGACTGCCACCTTAAAAATCATATATGATGCCCTCTTAACCAAAGATGAAGATGACCCCTGTCTCTTGATGTTGCTGGACCTTTCACCTGCCTTTGACACAGTCTATCATTCCACCCTCACATGCACACTAAAGTCTCAAATGGGATTCACCAGCAATTCATTCACTGGTACTCCTCCTGCCTATACAATCAACATCAATTTGTTAAATTCCAAGATCAAATCAGTAATAACCAGCTCCTGCCCAACTACACATCAGATTCAGATCATGCTGCATCATGGAGACTGCCACCTTACACATCATCGATGACCCAACTCAACCAAGACAGATTTCCTGTTACTTTCAGAGAATATCAAACAAGGAACATTACAAACCTTGAAATTATCAAACTCCAACCTTCACCCAATGCCACATCACTTGGATTCACTCTTGACCCCAACCTCACCCTCAAGGAACAAGTGGCCAAAAAAACCCAATGATGGCCTGGTACCAGCTCAATCTTCTAAAGAAAACATCTCATCCATGGCCTGAAGAGATATGATCATATCACCCCCATTGTGAGGAACTACATTGGCTTTGCTTTCCGACCCGCACCAAGTCAGTCACAACTTTTACAAAGCCATCACAATTAGTACCACAACTTATCTTGCAGGTAAGCTCACCATCTCTGGTGGTTCTGTACACACTTTGAGGTAGGACACAATCAGAATACAGACTAAGAAGTATAAAAGAGAAAAACAAGATAGCAGGCCTTTTCAATCTATGCACCCAGGATCTGGAACAACATCCCTATCTCAATCAGGATCACTCCACTGCTGCTCCTATTTATAAGAGTAGAAGACTCACCTAGTTAGAGAATGGTACATCACAATGTATTAACCGCCCACAATCCAGCTACCTCTGCTCCCACTGATTGACTTTATGCTTGCCTTTGACCCCACAGAGCGCTCCGCTGCCTTTCGGCTAGGGGTGCGCTATAGAAATACCATATACATATACACACACATATATTATGGAGAAATCCAAGGGTGATCAAAGCATAATCCCTGGAAGCACCATTACTGTCCTTCCCCCAACAGCCCCCTCCTCCATCAGGCCACTGGAGTTCGTTTTCCATTGACTGGGCCAATGGGGTTCCATCAATGAAAAGCTGGTGGTCAGTCCAACTCTAAATGATTTTTTTGAGGTTTTGGTAGATAGGTTACTATCTCATGTTTGGAATGGAGTACCCTGTCCGCCAAACACTAAATCATCCCCTGGTATGCTGCAGCCAGTACTTTATGTGCTATGCCCAGGACAGGGACAGTAGTCATCTGTATATTATGAGGGTTCACGTATTGCACCCGTAACGGTCACAGAACAGGTCCAGGACCTTGGCAAGTCAGGGACAGGCCTAGGCCTCTATAGTCACAATTAGATTTAGATGATGCTTGGGCCATCATAAAAGTCAGGATACCAGACATACATGCAGTCGGGCACTCAAGTCAGGAACATTTTCCGGTATACCAAACAGGACACATTCCTGTTCCAAAAGGAATAATTTGATATACTATATTGATTTCTAAGAACCGAAAAAGGCCTAACACCTGGGGGCACTATTATGTCGTAAGAGAGAGAGAAGTAGAAGAATACAATCAGCTGTGACATAAGAGGAACTCATTGCAGTCCTGATGAGCAATCACTGGAAATACTATCTATAGTCACCTAGCAGTGTGTATCTCAACATGACTGAATTTTAAATTAATTTAAAAATAGGATAGTTTTTCACATTGTAACATAGTATGATACATTCATATATAATGAAAATGATTGCATTCTGATGCATCTGAGCATTTATATAGTGTTTCTTACTCTGATGAACCACAAAGGCAAGCCAGTCTGCACCCAGCCACACCCAGACGACACCAGACAAAAGGAACTCTGGTCTTTCCAATAGGGACCCACAGGTGAGACTGACATACTTGTGCTTGCTCCTTCACTCTCTAAGGGGGCCTCTTTATGTCCCGTAATAAACGCTGTAGGGGCACTCTTGTTACCCTTTAAGGCCCTTTTTCCTGCCTGCACTGCAGGGCTTCTTGCCTCCTTGCCACCAGCCTACAAGAACCTACTATCTTCTTGGGGTCAATTAATAATTCCAACTACGTCATATGACCATTGCTCTAACACAGGGCTACAACACTATCAAGCTCGACCGCCCACATAAAATGGACAGAGGAGTAGTTATCTTTCATCATAAATACCAATGTACTATGATAGATACCATTTGCACCAAAGGCTCCAAAACTCTTCTGTTTAGTAGGTCTCTGTACTCATCACCCCTCCTGTGAGGAGCTTTGGTCCACAGACCCCTGGATCTAAAAAATACTTTAGCTCTCCTTTGGCAGATATATTGCCCCCCTATACCATCAAGTATGGCAATTTCCTCATGCTAGGAGACTTCAACTTCCATTATGAAGACAAGGAGGATATTTACACCATTACTCTTAAGGATGACCTTGAGAGTCCGGGCCTGTTTCAAAAAGTATTGAGCCCAACTTATTCTGCAGGACATACCCTTGAGCCGATTTCTTCCAATCCCAGTGCTGTCACAGAAGAATCTTTCAGCATGTACCTAGTGAGGCCAATTTATCAATTGCTATGCATCTTGGACACTTTAAAGCTCCTCCTAAACCTTCTAGTGCTGAATCCAGAACCTGGAATCTCATAAATAATACTAGTTTGACTAACTCTTTACACTTACCATCATGGAGACTAGCAGATAATATCAACATGGCGGCCTCTCAATTTAATGCTGTCATTATTGAGACCCTAGACACTATAGCTTCTATGAAAGCTTGCAAATCAAGCAGGATATCTGCCTAACACCACTAAATGGTGCACCCTACAATAAAGGGAAAACAAAAGACTCTACAAGTGGCTTGAATGTACCTGGTGTCACTCCACACCTTTGAGCATGACAAAACGGCTTACAGAGGGGCACTTTGTACCTATCACAAGAATATTTGTCTGTCACACCTAAGCTGTCCCACAGCATGCACTGAATGAAACAAACTCTAGTGACCTTTTTAAATTACTAAAAGAATTTACCCATCCCACTGTCTGCTTACAAGCCATCCCTGTAGCACTGTATCCACTTTCTTCCATGATAAAATCAGAAATATCTACACTAAATTTACTACATAACCACTCTTAACTCTCTCTCCCACCTCCATAGGCCTCCCAGGCCCTATGAAATTGGCTCCCTGGCTAGGTTTCAGCAGTTTAGAATTCCAGAAGAGCAATCTGCGATACGTGCGAAAGGCTCAGGATCCCCAATGCCCCCTGTCTCTACAAATAATTCCTGATAACACCAGTGTGTTCAGTGCCCCTCCAACAGATCTGTTTATTATGTCCTTTTCTGATGCAGACACCCTGCCAGCTTGAAAACGCGCTTAAGTACCCCCTTACTGAAAAAAAACCTTCTGCACAACCCTCCATTCTTTCCAACTACCGGCCATATTACTACTTCCCTATGCGGTTAAATTTCTGGACAAACTTATTAATGTCCAGTTGATGGGGGGACTTGGCCAAGCCAGTGACAAAGATGTCCGCACGGCATTGAAACTCCCGTAGGCGTCGCCCGATCATCCACTTCATCGTGCAGGTCTCGCCACTGCTATGGGCCATTACACACTAAGGAGTGTGTTTTAATTACAATCCGGGCGATAATTGCTGCTGCTGACCTCCTGGTGGCCCCTGCCTGATCTGCGTATATGGCACCACCCACTGCGGCCTACAGAGGCCCGTGGGCAGAGGGGCCATGAGTGAGCCTGAGGACGGGGTCACGGCGAGGGCTCCAACGGGGATGGAAGTCCGCCGCTACGCGCTCGCCTGATGTGATTGCACCTACCATGAGGTGTCTGGCCTGGATGTGGCTGCATGGCACCGTAGAGCGGGGTGTTGCTGTGACTGGATTCGGTCCACTGCAGTGGGTGAGTTCTTGCCCTGTGACCTGTGCCTTGCCTGTTGTAGCACATTGTCGTCTTGGCGGCCTCCCCCGACCTGCTCCACCTGAGATACTGTTCCGGCGTCCGGTGGGTTGCTTGTGGCTGCCAATCATTGTGGCAGCGGCCTGGGCAGGGAGCTGTGTGCAGCCTAGCGATGCTCCCAGGACTTTCTGGTGCTCACTGCAGCCTGGTCCCGGCCCTCCCTAGGTGATTGATGGAATACCTACACCTGCTGGGGATACTGTCATGCATACGCACCACCGCTTCACTCTACATGGCCTTGGAGGTTTGTGCTGTCCTCTCCTCTCCTTTTGTTTTCTCTTTCTTTCTGCCAGTGAACCACGGTGTGATATAATCCACAACCTACCCGCTCCTCCTGTACTGTTCACTGAGGTGTTTTAGGGGATGCCCACCATCTGTTCTGTGCCACTGGAGCGCCAGCCTTGGTGACTGTGATTTGGGGTGATCACTCACAACCCTCCCTATGTTTTTTTGTGATCACTGATCTATATTGGAACAGTTTCCTTCCAGTCACCCTCAGATCACTATTTTTATGGGGCGGCAGGGGAGAATATGCCTCTTTATTCCGCTTGCCGTCACCCTGCATGTTGTTACAACGCGGTCATTACAACGACCGTGTTGTAACAAAACATACCATTGTAACAACGACTTGCGGAGGGGGACGCTGGATGTTGGAATAGTATAATTTACTATTCCAACTCCAGTCTGTGCGGACAGTAGGGAAGGTGTTGGATTTTAAATCCAACACCTTCTCCCCCCTCCGCAAGTCGTTGTTATGCCTTGCGGGTTATGATATGCGTAGTTACAACGCGGTCGTTGGAACAACCGCGTTGTAACAACATGCGGGGTGACGGATTCGTAGTAAGGGCTGTTTACCGGCAGGGGATAGCTTTTTTCATCCCTCTGCTGTTGCATTCTGGGTTGCTGATATTTCTGCGTTATTGCACATTGTGGTCGATTTCACCATTACCTCCAGAATGCTACTCTTAACTTGGCCTCCCCCCCTTGTTCCTCTTGGTACTTACAGAGTGCTTCAATATCATACACAATACTGCTAGAATGGGATGCAGTGATCCTAAAGAAAAGCAACTTACTTTTGAATCGGCCAAAACCCCACATCACCAGCGTTCACCCACTGGTTCCGAGGACGCTTCGCAGCACATAATGCCCGATCCCCCTCTGCATGGCACTGCTGCGATCATGTCGGAACTCCGAGCCGGCTTTAGGGCAATATATGCCAGATTAACAGAGCCTACACAGAGCGTACACTACTCCTGACGCTCTGGCGAAATTGTACCCTACTAGATCTCACTGTTGCCCTTAGTGCTAGGAGGAACATGCAGATTTTCTTCACCTGGCATGGACCTGTTGGGTGATTGCCTCCTTTTGGAGAGATATTCCCTCCACTCTGTTTCTCATGGTTTGATGCTCTCTTTCACCTGAACCCCTGATGGCCCTGTTAGGCTACGTTAAGTCATTGCCATTAAGGCTACGTCGCTACGCTGCCATCGCCTTATTGCTTGCCAAACTGCAAATCTCACTTCACCGGGGGACTCGCACCCTCGCAACGATGGCAGCTTGGTTGAAAGACCTGTCTTATTGTGATACTAACTCTGAGTTATATGTTTCTTTGCAGCTAATTACATCTAGGTCCAAGGATATCTGTCAGCCACTGTATAACTATTTGTTGTCTATGGATGGTTCTACTGAGGATGAAACAACAGATTAATGCCTATCATTTGTCGATTGTTTTTTCATATTATTTTTCTTTTGCATTGTTTTATGGTATTTAATATGTTGCCATTTCATTATACATATGTCATGACTCTGTAATTTTTTCCTACATTGGTTCAACTTCTCTTTTTCTCATAATTCTTGTGTTTTTCACTGTTTTACTATGTTCTTTTACTGCTGCAGGAAATCCACGTTTCCATGTATATAAATGTTATTTCGCAAAATGTTTTTGTCTTAATGTATGTATTGTTGATTGAAAAATTATAAATACATGTTTAAAAAAATGTTCAGTTGATGTCCTTTCTAGAGTGTAACAATCTTTTAGATCCTTCTCAGTCTGGCTTCAGGGCTTGCCACATCGAAACTGCATTGTTGGCAGTCACTGATGTTATCAAGAGCAGGTTGGATGAGGGAAGAATGGTACCCCTCATTCTGCTAGATCTCTATGCAGCATTCTACACTGTATTGCATGCCATACTTATCCAACACATGCACAAGATAAGTATCCATTCTAAGGCCCTGCATTGCTTCAGGCTATTCTTACTGATAGAACACAATCCATCCATATTCCTTCCCTCAAATCGACCTGGTTTCTATAAATAAATGAGTCTTCCAAGGGTCCTCTGTTAGCCTGAGCCTCTTGAACTTTTACAGTACACCACTTGTCGCCATTATAAGAACATGTGGTTTTGAAAATATATCTTATGCTATAGACACTCAGCTAATTATCTCCCTCTCTGAGAATATTGAAGAGATGAGACACAGGGTTCTGAATTGTCTACGTAAGATTGGTCTCTGGATGAAGGACATCATTGATATAGATAAGACTGAGGTGATTCTTTTTAATAAAGCAAACACCATTTGGGCACCAGATTTGTGGTCTAGCTCAGCTTCTTTGTTATACTGACTTACATGGCTAGTAACCTCAGGATTATCACTGACAATTCCCTTTCCACGAAAGAACAAGTTAAGGCAGTCTGTGGTATCTCCCATGGGATCTTGCGCAGGTTGTGCAAAATCTTCCAATGGCTATTTAGGACTGTCTCAAAACTGTAATCCAAGCACTAATAACTGGTTGGTTGGATTATGGCAATGCTCTTTATGTGGGCTTTGCTGAATCCATATTAACAAGACTTCAAACTATTCAAAACACTGCAGACCGTCTGATGCTTCATTTGCCCAAACACTCTCCCTTAGCCTGACCCTCAAATCTCTACACTGCTTACCAAGGCATGAGCGATCCCTATTTAAACTGCTATTCCACTACCACAGAGGAATCCATGCTGCAGGTCCTTATTACCTTTGTAACAGAATATCTTATCATAGACTACTTGGACTCTTCAGATCTTCCACCATGGTTCTGTCTCACAGCCCCCATCTTTCCAGGTCAGGTGGCTGTTTCTTTTTGACATTTTGCGGGCCCTCACTGGAACATCCTTCATCCGCAAATAAATTCCTCAAGTTCAGGAAACTGCTCAACACTTGGCTTTTTTGATGCATCCCCTTTCCTCTCTGATCTTGGCTTTCGACTATGTATGTCTGCCTCTTCTTTTTAGGATTCCTTAGCACCCGGATACCCCCCTGGGTGTTTGATGCTATATAGCCCCTCCTAACATGACATAGCATAATATAACATGGTTGATAAGGGTCGAGGAGTCAAATGGAAGACTTAGTAGAGCAGTCCAAGAGAGGGTAGGCCAGGACATCATAGTACATGGTTTTACCCAAATCTGGTGGCACTACGCCTACAGTAGCTTGTTTAACTCAGTGGCTGGTTTACTCTAGAGCAACAGGAGATCCTGACAGAATAAAGCTGTTAGCTTTTTAGAACATCAGCACCATTGGAGAGACATTGGAGGGATCAGAATGGAGAGCGCAGAGTTTCGTGGCCTAGACCATCAACATCCCAAATATCAATGACAGCAAGGAAATACACCCTTAAACTCATCACCTTTTACATAACACCAGTGGAAGCCCTGTGCAGAGAAACTAAATAATATTGAGGAAGGGGAATAGCAAACTGAGTAGAGGACAATAAGATCACATTACCTGCCTGGTTGTATTGGCACAATAGGCAGTATGACCAGCCCAGGTACAGCAGCCCAGATGATTATTAAAGCAATGGTGGATAACTGTAGTACCAATGGGCAAAGCCAATAATCATACTTCATTGATGAGCATGACTTTTACAAATTGGGTTCTGCCCATTTAGTATGTCCAGATTTTTTTTTGATTACCCGGTTTTAGACTTTTTATTGTGGGTGAGTCTCACTACTTGTGTCTCACCCACAGTAATCACATGGTAAATGAACTGCACATGTTTATCACCATTATCTGCCTTTTATAATAAGGCCTCTGCAACACAGCTAAGGTAAGGGGCACTTAGCTGGCTAAATGTGAACAAGTGTGCACAACCGGGTAACTGTACACAGGTAGCCTGGTGCAAAGGGAACTCAGCAAGGTAAGATATTGACCTGGGGTAGGCCTTGTAATACTAGTGGGCAGCCATAGGTAAAGTGAGTATGATTTACTGTTTTGTCTGCAGTGACTGTTATACACATAGGGGGAAATCTGCCTTAGAGTGCAGTATCGCTTCCCTTAGGCCTTAGAAACTGTAGTGGAAGGTGTTCATCTGGTTAAAATACATAGGTCCTGAGATACATGCACACTTTATGGGTCGGCCAGAATTTTCATATTTCCCTGGCTACGGTCAAGATCAAAGCCGAGGCCTTTTGTAACCTTGCTGGACCAAGTTAATTACATTTCTTCCCAGCAGAGGAGACAAAGGCCTCCCCACACAAAACGAGTAATTAACAATGTTTCCCTCAGCTCCAGAAGGAGAAAGGGGTGAGGAAGAAAACCTGCATCTGTTAATTAGCTGTCTCACTGTTCCAGGGCTGGGACAGCCCAGGCCCACTGAACAAAGGAGGAAGCCCAGACAGCTGGAGCCAACACAGGAAAGGACTCCTCTTTGATGTTTTGGTGGGAAAGGTCCTAGCAGTGATGTCAGCGAGGGGCGGAACTGAAGCTCCCAGAAGAGATGTGACCAGTGACTTCTGGATGGTGCCATCTTGGACTGTCCCAGCATGATGTGCAGGATGGTTGGGAGAGGGTTGGAGAGGTGATGTGACACCCTCAGATTGGCTAGGGGTAGCTGGCTCCTAGAACATTCCACCCCCATTTAAAAACTCTAGCACAAGGGAAAGAGGGTGATTTTAGCTGTGACTTTGTATTGGAACTGGCTGATGGTAACAGCAAATTGACACTGAAAGGACAAGCCCCCTGATGCCGTCAAGGGCTAAGGACTCTGTCCCCAGTTGACCCCAGGACCAGTGGGTCTCTGCAAGGGCCATTGAGGCTGGTCTCTGTACACCTCTTGAGGACGAGTTGGGGGACAGATCTGGACTTCTGCACCCAAGCAGAGTAGAGGAACACCAGACAACAAAGACTAGAAGAAAAGCTGATGCAGGGAGAAAGTAACACCAGCTCCCTGCAACTTAGGCCACCTTGGAGGTCTAGAGATCTGCTGGAACTGCTCCTGGTGTCTAGAGCTCACCACCAGAAGTAAAATGAGCCCAGGATTGTTCATTTTAAGGTTAGTGATATTTGACCCCGAGGGAGGATCAGATCATGTGTGGCTCCACTGCATCAGTGAAAAATTACCCCAGGGGTGGGCCAGGGCCCGGGAATCTGTGTGAGGAGTATTTTGCTCATTTTACCCAGAACTTTGGCAGGTGTGGAGGCCCCACCCCAGGCTCATTCTTGCCCCCAGGGGCTGGCACAAGAAAGAGGCTCGAGACCCAATCTCTGGGCTGCCAACAGTAAAAGAGGAGAGGGAACGCTATTGTGCTCCCCCGATAAGGAAATGGTGCCCAGGACCGTATCACCGGGCCCCTAGTGTGGGGGGAGAAGGAGGAGCCCATTGCACTCCCCCCAAAGGTGGCTGGTGCTCTCCTCATGGCTGTGTCTGGAGGGAGTGGGGCAGCCACCACATAAAGAACATCATGTAGCAGGCAGGGAAAAAAAAGGCTGCCAGCCAGGTGGGAAAAATACAACTGTCAAGGGGCTTGGGGTAATAATGGCCCTGCTGGACTTGACCCACCGGGTTGACCAAACCCTAGAAAAACAATCTTAGTGCTAAGATTTCATGAACCACTCTAACAATAAATGTTACATATTGTTGAAGGGTAAAAAAAAAACATAATAAAAAAATTTGAATTAAAGAACAATTAAATTAATTTGTTGAACACATCAATACAATATTAATTTTGTTAGTTCTTCATTTTCATTTTGCAAGTTCATATCTTTACGTACGTAACACTACTTCCTAAATTCAGTGTTGCTTGTTTAAATCTTATTAATATGTTACAGCCAAACAATTTCAAATTTCAATAGAGTCACTTTCCATTCATACCAAGTGCAAAAATTGGTTTCTTTGATGTTTTACACCCAACAGGTATTTCGCAACTTAAAGTGAACTGCTGCTTAATCAAATCTCTTCACTAGCTAATACATTAGGAATTTCCTTCCAAAAAATGCAAAAGTTCTCTTTTAGTTCCTCATCAAATTAATCTTTCCAAAATTGGTTGACTATAAAACAACTCTATGTACCACTTATAAGAGAATCTGTTGCTTTTTCAAAGATTTATTCACCAATTATCTTAACATTCCAAAATTCACCAATTCATAATGCTGAGTTTCAATATCAGGTTAAGTTCCCCGCATTCCTTCATTTAATAATAATTCATTGTATTGATCTTCCAGATCTCCACCACATGCTAATGGCCCCGCCATCCGCTCGTAAGCCGCAGTTTTCTTTAAGCCGCAGAACTGAATTTAGGAAGTAATGTAATGGACCTAAAGATACGAACTTGCCAACTGAAAATGAAGTGTAATGAAATTAATATTGTATTGATATGTTCAAGAAATAAATGTAATTGTTCTTTAATTCAAAAAGTTTTGCTATGTTTTTCTTTTTTGGACTCTTTACCAATTTGTAACATTTATTGTTACAGTGGTTTATGAAATGCCGGCCAGGCAGGAAGCTGGCAGGAACAGCCGGGGGTGGGCCTCCCGAGTTGCCCCCGACGTATTGGCATGTGGGGTGCTTGGGTGGAACCAGGCACCCCAAACAAAAAGAAAAGAAGCAGAAGGAATTTTCGCAGCACAAGATCGCTCAGTGGTAAGAAATGTGGCTGGAGCTGCTCATAATTTATTCACATTCCCTCGGTGGAGCCCCCACAATGCCCTGCAAGGCTGGTTTTTGCATTAAAAGGATGATTTGTGGTAGCCCCAAAATGGGCAGGAGCAACACCGACAATGATCAACAATTATTTAGGGATGCTGCAGAAGGCACAGCAGCCCTCCCAGTGCTTGCTTGAGAAAAGAGTGACCCTATGTTAGTGGGGGCCAGCAATATACAATCCCCAGACATTTTCATTGATATTCAAGCACTTCCAAAACTGGAGCTTTTGTTCTGCTGCTGGGAGTGCGGTATTCTCTGGGAGCTTGTGTTTTGGCTGGATTTAATGTGGCCTGAAAGAGTAAAAATAAAAAAAAAGACAGAATCATCATCATCATCATCATCATCATCATCATCATCATCATCATCATCATCATCATCATCATCATCATCATCATCCCTTTATTCAATCTTAAACATTAAGATCATAAAAGTGCAAAGAAAATACATTGATCACCTGTTAAAATTAAGATACATCACCAACAAATTTTGTTAAAAACACAGAATAAAAAACAGGTAGGAACCATATAAAAGCATTATCCAAGACATTGATTAAAACATGTAAAATTCATTCAATATCTCATAAAGTGCTTAGTGCAATACTGGGACTGGCTCATTTGCGAACAATGATCACCAAACGACGTGCCATATAAAGTGCTAAACAGTGCCACGTTCATTTAAAATGCAATCTATCATCTCATTAGTCTCCTTATTGATAAAGCCATACATAGATATGATGCAACACAAAAGTGTACATATGGATTTGGAAGCATTTGGAGAAAAAACAAGGCTGGGCGACATTGTGCAAATTTATATTTTAAAAACAATGGGCGAATATACATTTTCCGTAGACAAGAATAAAAATTACCGAATAATATAAAATGTAAATTAGATTGGATAGATGTGCCATCACAGGGGCAAACTGGGAGTTCATTTATTGAGTACGTCCCTGATGGGAAGGCCAGCATGCAAGGAATAAAATTTAGTCTAAATCTCAGGAGTACAAATCTATGTCGAGCATTAGTCACAGATGTCAAATATGAATTCGCTTCCCCACAAATAGGCAGAAGGGCCAGATATAATGCCACCATGGTTTTGTTACAGTTTGAAGCATATCTTTCTTTCTCCCTATACTCTTTAGCACATGTTTTAATTTCCACCTTTGACGTACCCATACATGTAAGTGGATCTGTGTATAGGGTCACTAAGCCCAGCTTCAACAATGTATCCTTTACATAACGCAACCATGGGACCTGAAGCGCCTTATCAAGGGATAAGCAATCTTGGATAATATTTTGAGTGAGTCCCACTGTGTCTCTGGTCCAGATTGAGTGCCAAAGTGGGACCGGAGCTATACAAATCAAATCAGATATAAATGGGACATTCAACTCTTGGTGCATAATATAATTTGAGCAACCTTTTGGGAGAGAGAATAGCTTTTTAAAGAACCTATCTTCTTTCTGTTGTAGTAGTTCAGTTTTGGCTATGCCCCAAATCCCTGCTCGGTATGTAGCTGAAGCGATAGCTTTGGCGCCATAAACTTTTTTAATTGGTTCCAATGGCTTTGTGCCCAGTTTTTTTGTAAATGAGCGAATAGCCATGGAGTTCTTTTCTAATGCATTACATCTGTTCTCAACCATATTTGTCCAAGTCCCTTCACTATTAAAAAGTACCCCCAAGTATAAAAATGATTTAGTTATTTCGATTTTCCGTGTAGCAATAAAAAATGCTGGCAACTTTTTGGGCTGCTTCCCTACTATTAAGACAAATGTTTTTGATTCATTTACTTGTAAATCTAATGCCGCCATATATGACACATAATTATTTATTAATTTTTGCAGAGCTATACCTGTCCTTGCAACCAATACGGCGTTGTCAGCGTATAGCAATATGGGTAGCTGTTTCTTGTTTACCTTGGGTACATCAGACACCTCAAAGCTCACTGCTGATTACACACCGTTAGTATACATTGAAAATAAACGAGGGGCTAAAACGCAACCTTGCCTAACCCCCCGCAGGATTGGGAAGGATCTTGTACATTCGCCCTGGGTGCCGTACCTAACACATGCCGTGGACTGGGAGTATTACTGTCTGATGAAAATTATAATATTTTCATCCACTCCCATCTCTTTCAAAATGATCCATAATTTATTATGCGTAACAGAATCAAACGCAGCGGAAAGATCCATGAACGCCATAAAAACGTTTCCTTCTTTAGCACGGGAATACTTCGCTGGAATTAGGTTTAAATTTAGGCACTGATCCAGTGTCCCCATTCCCTTTTTAAAACCATATTGGACAGGAATTAAAATATTTTTGTCAGCAGCCCATTCCTCAAGTCTATTTAACAACAAGCGGCCCATTCATTTACACGTTCCATCTATAAGAGCGATTGGCCTATAATTCTTAGGCAGCGCTTTATCCCCTTTTTTGAATATTGGCACAATTACTGTTGTTTTCCATGAGGCCAGAGGGCCTCCTTCAGCTATAGCATTAAAACGTTAGTCAGGAATGGAATCCAGTGACCTGAGTGCTCAAAGAAAAAATCAATAGGGGCGACGTCGGGGCCTGGAGCCTTTGCACTACTGCATTGTGTAAGGCCATTTTCCACCTCTGTCATTGAGAAGGTAATGGGGATACCTATTTCACAGTTTGGGTGGTCATAATTCAGGTTTACCCTATCTGCGGGTAACCCGAATATAGTGGTATAGTGATCCACCCAAGCGTCTTCCCCCACATTTATGCTTAAAGTGGGGTCTGTATCTTGACTCAGAAATGGTGAATTAACTATCTCCCAGAACTCTTTGGAGCTTTTTAATAGTGAGGCAAGCTTTAATTTTTCCCAGGCCTCCTCTTTCAAGGACATGAGTCTCTCCCGCCTACATTTTTTGTATTGGGCTCGAAGAAGGCTAACCAGGGCAGTATTCCTTGGCCTTTCCTTTAGCTCTTTATGTAGGCTAGTAAGGGTTTTTGTACAAGCCGTATCAAACCAGCGTGGGGTCTTTACTAAACATCGTTTGGTTTTGGATTTTAAATTGCTTTCCACCACACTCAGCAGTGAAACAAAAGCCCGGACTATACTTTGCGGATCACTATACAAATCAAGGCATGTTGCAATTTCTTTCTGGGTACTCCCGATTACAGTAGGGAGTAAAATATCTTTATTTATTTTTGCCCACTCTAACACTATGCCATTCCTTCTTGCTATTCTTGGTGATGGAACTTTTGTAACTTTGCTATTAAAACATCCCTTCCATTGGAATTTAAAGGTCAGTGCAACATGATCACTAAAAATTGACACAAAGGTTCCTATCTGATTAAAAATCTCTTAAAAGGGGTCGCCACCACTATATAATCTAGCGTTGATCCATGCATTGAGTCCTCAAAAGTTTTTACCAAAGTGCCCGTTTGATCATCTACAGGATTGAGAATTTCCAGATTTCTCGTAACCAAAAGTCTGTTCAGTTCGTCCCCATATTGATTGTGTAGAAAATGGTAAGGTATAATCCCTTCTTCGTCTACCAATCCACATAGCGGTGTTGTGGTTTTTGGGCAACTATGAGCATTAAAATCGCCCACCCACACTATGGGGCCGATTCTGATGCGGGTTGGAAAAGCTTCCCGACCGAATCGGTTGGGAAATGGTGTCCGATCCACTCGGATCAGGAAAGTCCGACCGGCGGAGTAGGATGCATCCGGATGCTTCCAGATACGATTTGGTTGAACTCCCATTGACTTCAATGGGAACATTTGTTCCTAACCGCATCAGAATTGGGCCCTCGGTCGGGAAGCTTTTCCAACCTGCATCAGAATCGGGCCCTAAATGTAAGGGTTTACGATAGGTGCTTATAACTTTTTCAGTTGCATTTTCAAGTGAATGGATTACCTCTGCCATGTTGCCTTCAAAATAGTTGTTATAATAATTGATTAAGAGCATATCCTCTACATCAGAGCCACTACAGATTATTAGATGGTAATAAGAGGACTGCACATCCAACTTAATTATCCTTATACACAAGGTGTTTCTTATCAGAGTTAATAAGCCTCCTCTAGCTCTTCCTGACTGGGACGGAATTGCAGGAGTATGAATTGCACGAAACCGATCAAAATGCACCGCACCCACTTCCCATGTTTCTTGAAGGCACACTAGGTCATAACAATTGATAATCATAGACCAATCTTCATTTTCCCTCTTGGACCTGAGCCCCGCTATATTACAAACCAATACTTTAATGGTGTCAGTTTCCAGGTCCTGAGGCTGATTACCTATTGTAGAGGCTACCTCCTGTTGGTTCTGCGGATACTGGGTCTCACCGCTATCCTTATGTCTGTCATAATAGCCCATCCAGCCAGTGTTAATGAAGATTGTACGGCAGTGCCAGGGATACAGGAATCAAAGGATTCATATTTAACCCCATAAAAAGCCCACCCCTATCCCGTGCAACCAGCACGACCGATTTATGTATAATGAGTATTATGCTTATATATGCCGCATATGTTGTGTAGTATGTACTTATTCTTGAGGAAGAATTGTCACGATGGTAATTGTGTGCAGAATGCGTTCATTTCGTAGTTCATTTATGTGCGCTTTATTATTTGTGTACTCGCTTGAATAGTATTAAGTAATGCGTATTGATAACGATATTAAAGAATCAGTATGAGTCTAGAGGCAGAGGCAGGGACGAGACACTCACAGAGCGTAGCAGTGATCAGGTGAGACGAATCTGGTCCCGAGCGCTGCAGAATCAAAGTGAACTTTGGCCACGAAACGCTACGTTAGACGTGCGTCAGCGTGGCGGCCATCTTGGGTGTGGCAAGCCTATTTAAGGTCACACCCACTTCTGGAAGGTGTTTAACCTTCCGGTTTTCGTCGATGCTGGTATCTAGGGACGCTCGCTGCTGCATTCTTACCTGACAGCTGATGCGGCGGTTTTCCTTGCAGATTCAGCATCCCGACGTCCTTCAGAACTCGAACCTGGAGAGAAACAAAAACAACAAGGAAAAGCTAAGTGCAATTTAAATATTTGGCGCCCATCGCAAGAAAGAAATTACTGATTACAACAATAATGTTTTAAAAAACATGGACTAATTTTTGGTCACTCTTAGAATTACCAAAGAACATTGCATTTCTTGCAGAGACTCCAGAGACTCTTTGTTTAGAACTACGTATATTTAGTGTTTTTTTTATTAGAACATTTATGTTTTCATAGCGTTACAAGACTTGAAAGAACATGTGTATTTTTCTACTTGCTGGAAAAGGTCAAAGTTAGAAAGTATTATAAGGAAAGTTAAACAAAAGGCAATCACTAGTGTTATTGTGTATTCAGCCACTAAAAGTCTTATATTTCTTATTGTAGTATACTCTACGTAGACGAGCCTAGTGAAGGAAACTACGTCATACCAAAAGAGTGCAGACCTTCAACCAATACAATAAGAACACCTGGACGCTGAGCCAATTATTTTTAGATCGCAGGTAGGAATATTCAAAGAATACACGGAAGAGTGAGTAGTTTGTTTTAGGGAAGAATTAATGGCAATAAGTGTAGAAGGAAAATAATACCGAACACTAGCTCTTGTTGCCTCGCAGGTCGACAACAAGGAATCATAAAGCATCCAGTATCCGGCCCTCCTCCCTGAACCCTATTACATCACCTTAGTGAATTATCTATACACAGGTTATAAGGTAGGGTACTGGGAAGTTGGTCCATAACGTCTCTGCGAAACTCAACCGTGCGGATTCAAGGTAAGATTGCATGGTTAACTTGACAGAAGGCTATGCCCACGAAGAAAGTTTCATCCAGACGTTATGGATCAAGCCCAGCAAATATCTCTCCAGGACATAGCATCTGTATTAGCAGACATCCAGTCTGAAAATGCTGCTTTACGCAGAGATCTTTCTCAATTACAAAGTAATTTACAAGCACGCCCCACCTGGAGTTTTCCCTCACAAAAACCAATTCTAAAACCATCTAGTTTTCAGCATACCTCCCATACCATTGTTTCCACTACAACTTCTCCTACGCAAATTCAAGTGATAACTCCCAATCCAGTTCCTTTGCCACCTACTGAGCGATTTCATGGCGATAGCAATAAGTTTACAATCTTTTTAAATCAGTGTCAGTTACATTTTATAGCTAAACCAACAGCTTTCCCAGATGCCTCCGCTAAAATCGCCTTTATTTTATCTTATTTAGGAGGAGATGCAGCATTATGGTACGTACCATTAATAGAAAAAATGACCCGATCTTGTATATCTTACAACTTTTCAAAGAAACCATGAAAAAATTATTTGCTAAACATGTGTTTGTACAATCTGCATATAATGAGTTACTTAATTCAAGGCACTTCAGATTTACTGCATTATATTTCAAGATTAATAGATTAGTGATCGAGGCAGAATGGCCAGAGGAAAAAAGGGTGTCACTTTATTATAGAGGCTTACGTGATGAGTTCAAAGATATGGTTACGCAAATCTTAGATCCACCAGAGAACTGTAGTGACTTTATTGATTTAGTGGTAAAACTGAATCATCGTTTGATGGAACGAAGAGGAGAGCGAAGTAGTAAGACAGATCATAGAGTATTTATGTTTAAAGAGAAAGGGAATGAAATCGATCCAAGTCTTAAAACTGATCAAGAAGAACCAATGCAAATTGGAACTGTTAGAGGTCCACTTTCGAAGGAGGAAAAAGATAAGCGTAGAAAATTGAATCAATGTTTATATTGTGGAAAAGCTGGACACTTTGTAAAAGAATGTCCCAAGCGTCCAAATAAGAGTAAGTTCAAGACCAAGGACGTAGCTTGTGTTCAACAATCGGAAAACTAGAATGCTCGGCAGAAGACGAGGTCAGTTTGTCGGGTTTCTTATCTAGTTTGGCCTCTACCACACCTGAAACATCATCCCATCATCTTAGCATAAGAGTAACACTACAATCCCAGAGTAATAAAACACACAAATGGTCAGTCGATGCATTAATAGACTCTGGTGCTACTGGAAATTTTATAGACACCCAATTTCTGCGAGATTTAGGATTAAACACTGTGCCTAAGAATAAACCAGAAGTTGTAAGAGCAGTAGACGGTAAGGAACTAAGGGGCCTATTACGATGGCGGTCGGAAAACCTCCCCGACCCCCATGGTAGCGGAAAAAGACTGCCCGCATGGACCGCGACATCACTGCCGGTCGAATTACTATGACCCGCGCTCGAAATCCGACCGCGGCGGTTTGATCGCGGGCCTTAACATTGCGGCGGTTGCTGCAGCCCGCAGCACCGCTGCGATGCCGAAAGGAGCATGTCCTGCATTTCCCTGCACTGCGTGGCAGGCACTGCACAGTGCCTGCCACCTGGTACAGGAAAATGTAGGGGGGACCATGGGTACCCCCCAGTGCACCCCCCCAACACATCGGGGGCCCGCAACGGGCCCCCGGAAGACAATCTATGCATGCCTTTCCATGGCGGTTTGACCGCTGAGGAAAGGCTGGCTACCGCCGGCACCATAATCCTGCCGGCGGAGCCTGCTCTGCACCGCCACCATTATCCCGGTCCTGCTCCGTCCGCCAGGCAGGAGTGCGGATGGCAACCGGTGGAAAAGCGGCAGTCGGAATTTCCTACAGCCGCGGTCACCACCGCCATCCTAATTTGACCGGCTGTTTTCTTGGTTGCGATCGCGGGCGGATGTCCACCGCCGGTCCTGCGGGCGCCACCGCCGACCCGGCGGTGGACATCCGACCACCATCGTAATAGACCCCTAACTTCTGGTTTGATACAACATCAGACAGAAAATTTAGTAATGGTTTGCACCAATGATCATAGCGAAAATATTAGTTTTGATATAATTGATGCACCACAATTTTTTCTCACTTTAGGGATTCCTTGGTTGGTGCAACATAATCCTCAGATCGACTGGTTAAAAAGAACTGTGACATTTAGTTCAGATCATTGTCGTAACTCTTGTCTATTACATAATTTATCCACACATGTGATACAAGGATATGATTTTCCAAAAGGACCCAAGAGCATATTACTTCTTGAAGGAGTACCAGAAGTGTATTCAGACTTGATTGATGTATTTGATAAGCAAAAGGCAAATTCCTTACCACCACATCGGGATTATGATTGCCGAATAGATTTAGTGCCCGGAGCTAAACTACCATGTAGCAGAATTTATGCTCTTACCGAGAAAGAAAATGAATATTTACGAACTTATTTAGACAAATACTTAGCTAACGGATTCATCAGGCATTCCAAATCCCATGTGTCTTCTCCCCTCTTCTTCATACCAAAGAAGGGAGGAGAATTGCGCATGTGTATTGATTACCGTGCTTTGAATAATGTAACAATAAAAAATCGGTATCCATTATCATTAATACCTACTCTGTTTGATCAAATAAAAGATGCCACCATTTACACTAAATTAGATTTGCGAGGAGCTTATCATCTGGTACGAGTCTGTGAGGGCGATGAATGGAAGACAGCATTCGGAACATAATTTGGACTATTTGAATATCAAGTCATGCCCTTTGGACTCTGCAACGCTCCTGCCGCATTTCAGTTTTTTATAAATTAAATCTTAAGAGACTTTTTAGATATTTGTTGTGTGGTATATATCGATGACATCCTCATTTACTCAAAGAATCAAACTGAACATGTACAACAAGTACGAGACATTCTTCAACAGTTGTTAAAACATTTGTTGTATATAAAATTGGAAAAGAGTATGTTTCATAAAACCAAAGTTGATTTTCTAGGATATATTTTTAGCCCAACAGGTATTGAAATGTATCCTAAAAAATAGAATCTGTACTAAATTGGCCTAGTTCATCTACACCGAAACAAATCCAAAGTTTTTTAGGGTTTGCAAATTTTTATAGACGCTTTATTTGTGACTTTTCTAAAAGAATCACTCCAATTACTAAGTTATTACATAAAGGAGTAAAGTTTGAGTGGAATGAACAAGCTGAAAAGGCATTTCAAGATTTAAAGGCACAATTCACTTCTGCACCCATTCTCATGCATCCAGACCCTTCTTGTCCCTTTATTGTGGAAGCAGATGCCTCACAATTTGCTATTGGAGGCATACTGTCTCAGAGACACAAAGATACTGGTCAAATGCATCCCATAGCTTATTTTTCCTGCAAATTGTTACCTGCTGAAATAAATTATGACATCGCAGTTAGAGAATTATTGTCCATTAAAGCTGTGTTCGAAGAATGGCGCCATTACTTGTTAGGAGCTAGGCATCCAATCACAATTTATACAGATCATCGCAATTTACAACATCTTAAATCTGTAAAGGCTTTGTCAGCCCATCAATTGCGTTGGACATTGTTTTTTAATGATTATAATTTTATTATAACATATCGAACTGGGAAGGACAACAATAAAGCTGATGCTTTATCATGTATAGGTATTGATGATACTAGTAGTGAAAAAGCTTTGCCACCAGCAGTCCTTCCATCTTATTGTTTTCAAGCTAGTATTTCAAACAAAGAAGTGATTTCTTAAATACAAGAAGAGTTAAAAACAAAGTCACTATCAGAATGGCAAAAAGAGATACCTTCACTTTTATGGAAAGACAATTTATTGTGAATGAGTGACCAAGTGTTTCTGCCACCTAAAGTGTTACAAGATCATGTTATCAAAATACATCATGATTCTCCATTATCTGCACATCCGGGTGTTACAAAAACTTATCAGTTGATCAAACGTTCCTTTTGGTGGCCTTCCATGTTTCATGACATTCGCATTTATGTGGACACTTGTGCTATATGTAGTCAAAATAAATCCTCACATGGAGCCCCTACTGGTCTCTTACAGCCTTTACCGATACCTCCACAACCGTGGCACACAGTGTCTTTAGATTTTATTGTGGAACTCCCCATTACCACAACAGGCTATAATACCATTTTACACGTATGGCACATTTCATACCATTAAAAATACTCCCTTCAGCAGCAGAAATGGCACTAGTATTTACTCAAAATATTATTTGTCTTCACGGAATCCCTGCCATTGTTATTTCAGACGGAGGCCCTCAATTTATTTCCCATTTCTGGCAAAATTTAAGTAAGTCATTAAACATGGAAGTGCGCACGTCTTCAAGCTACCATCCTCAAACAGATGGTTTAACGGAACACACTAATCAAACTATTGAACAATATTTACGCTGTGCGTTATCAGATAGTGATCAAGAATGGTCTGACATCTTGTGGGCATTGGAATTCGCATATAATAACTCTGAACATTCATCTATTGGAATGTCCCCGTTTTTCTGTGCTCAAGGATTTCACCCCAAAAATATTCCTGGGACCATTCCATCCACTATACTGAGCCCATCCATTCATGAATATGTACATAAATTAATGTCAATTCAACAACAAGCTCAATTTCATTTGGTCAAAAGCTAAAGAAAGTCAAAAAAGGTCATCTGACTCACACCGCACTCCACAACCACTTTATTCGGTTGGAGATAAAGTTTGGCTGTCTACAAAAAATGTACGCCTTCATGGTAATAGAAAATTCTGTCCCCGCTTCATCGGGCCATTTCCAATTAAAAAAGTAGTCAATTCAGTGGAAATGAGATTTGAATTACCACAAAAATATCGAATTCATCCAGTGTTTCATGTCTCTCTTTTGAAACCTTATCATCCTAAGACTCGTAAAACCACCCCACCACCTACTATTGACATAGAAGGGATGCCTGAATTCGAAGTACGACCCTTATTGGATGCTAAAAGGATAAGAGGAAAATTACATTATTTAGTGGATTGGAAAGGTTATCGCCCTGAAGAGCGTTCTTGGGAACCATTAGCACATC
Organism: Calotriton arnoldi; assembly: GCA_963921515.1. Classification (NCBI taxonomy): domain Eukaryota; kingdom Metazoa; phylum Chordata; class Amphibia; order Caudata; family Salamandridae; genus Calotriton; species Calotriton arnoldi. Next base: position 2,005,381 of record CAWUFW010002372.1, read on the forward strand.
TGAAAAATGCATCACGACTTGTAAAAAACTTTCATAGGCGACATCCTGAGAAACCAAAACCCATACCCATGGTTTTAGGGGGGATTTTGAGAGGTGGGTACTGTCATGATAGCCCATCCAGCCAGTGTTAATGAAGACTGTACGGCAGTGCCAGGGATACAGGAATCAAAGGATTCATATTTAAACCCATAAAAAGGCCACCCCTATCCCGTGCAACCAGCACGACCGATTTATGTATAATGAGTATTATGCTTATATATGCTGCATATGTTGTGTATTACGTATTTATTCTTGAGGAAGAATTGTCACGATGGTAATTGTGTGCAGAATGCGTTCATTTCGTAGTTCATTTATGTGCGCTTTATTATTTGTGTACTCTCTTGAATAGTATTAAGTAATGCATTTTGGTAACGATATTAAAGAATCAGCATGAGTCTAGAGGCAGAGGCAGGGACGAGACACTCACAGAGCGCAGCAGTGATCAGGTGAGACGCGTCTGGTCCCGAGCGCTGCAGAATCAAAGTGAACTTTGGCCACGCAACACTACGTTAGACGCGCGTCAGCGTGGTGGCCATCTTGGGTGTGGCAAGCCTATTTAAGGCCACACCCACTTCTGGAAGGTGCTTAGCCTTCCGGTTTTCGTCGATGCTGGTATCTAGGGACGCTCGCTGCTGCATTCTTACCTGACAGCTGATCCGGCAGTTTTCCTTGAAGATTCAGCATCCCAACGTCCTTCAGAACTCGAACCTGGAGAGAAACAAAAACAACAAGGAAAAGTTAAGTGCAATTTAAATATTTAGCGCCCATCGCAAGTATGAAATTACTAATTGCAACAATAATGTTTTAAAAAACATGGACTTATTTTTGGAAACCCGTTTTTGGTCACTCTTAGAATTACCAAAGAACATTGCATTTCTTGCAGAGACTCCAGAGACTCTTTGTTTAGAACTACGTATATTTAGTGTTTATTATTATTAGAACATTTATGTTTTCATAGCGTTACATGACTTGAAAGAAAATGTGTATTTTTCTTTTTGCTGGAAAAGGTCAAAGTTAGTAAGTATTATAAGGTAAGTTAAACAAAAGGCAATCACTAGTGTTATTGTGTATTCAGCCACTAAAAGTCTTATATTTCTTATTGTAGTATACTCTACGTAGACAAGCCTAGTGAAGGAAACTACGTCATACCAAAGAGTGCAGGCCTTCAACCACTACAATAAGAACACCTGGACGCTGAGCCAATCATCTTTAGATCGCAGGTAAGAATATTCAAAGAATACACAGAAGAGTGAGTAGTTTGTTTTAGGGAAGAATTAATGCCAATAAGTGTAGAAGGAAAATAATACTGAACACTAGTTCTTGTTGCCTCGCAGGTCGACAACAAGGAATCATCAAGCGTCCAGTATCCGGCCCTCCTCCCTGAACCCTATTACATCACCTTAGTGAATTATCTATACACAGGTTATAAGGTAGGGTACTGGGAAGTTGGTCTATAACGTCTCTGCGAAACTCAACCGTGCGGATTCAAAGTAAGATCGCATGGTTAACTTGACAATGTCAATCGCATGCTTCTAGGCCCTCCAGGGGCGCAAATTTATTTGCTAGTGGTATACCTGTAACAACATTCCCTCCAATAGGGAAGGCTACCGGAACGTGCGGATGCGTGGGAGGTATAGAAGGGCCTGGAATACCATTCATCCTCCTGGCCAGAGGATTAGTGCCAACGGTCTATAGAAATCCCCAATGGTACTGCATAAATTTGTGTAGATGCCACAGGAGAGTTGGGGGTCAGATCCAGAAGATGTTTCACGAGATGTTGATTCTTAAAATTAATTACTACACAATCCCCCCTAATTATTTTTGGAGTGTTACCCACCCAGGGACCTCTTCTTGCCATGATGATATGACTGGCAACATTAGGGCATTCATAGTTCGGAACAAATTTAGTCAGCCAATGAGATGCTTTATTCATCAGTTGTCGAGTAGTTTCCGTCTGGCTATAGTGCAAAGGTGAAGTATTTACTAAAATCATCACAAAGGGGCATGCAACTGGGGGAGGTGAAGATTAAACTTGTGATGAGATTGATATACTCCCTGACCTTCCCCTTGAGCAACCTGTGTCTGTCTAACAGAGTCTGCAATATTATCTGAATGTATTCGTTGCTGATTCTGGAGAAGTACTTCACAATAAGTAGTGGACTGACTAGATTTAGCAAGGGGGTGGGGGTCACTAGACGGTGGGCAATTTTCACCGGGTCGGTAGGTATTTAAATTACTCATTGCCAGTGAATCAGCCATACTAGGTATATTATCGGTGCTTTGCACCTTCCCCCCATGTGCAGGTCTTCCTCTGGTAACTAGGGTAGATGAGGTATCCGGCCGACACTCAGATCTGACCGCGGGCTGCAAGTTAGTGAGTGAAGATTTATTACATTTACACTGACATGCATGGTTAACCCTCTGTACGGATTCAGCTGTCCCGCCAATACATGCACAAGCACAGACACTTCCCCCTCTATCACTAATGTTTGCTATCTCAGCCTCGATACGTTCAAGTCTCTTTAATACAGGCTGTAGCAAGCGGGCCAGGATAGTTTCCAGTTCTTGTATGGACTGTACAGACTTCCCAGGGCCACATGTAATCTTCGGAGGAGAGCCCTTGCCCTCACCCAATACAACAGTTGTTTTAGACAGTCTTTGCGGCCTAACCCCCTCTCTTCTTTTTCACCGGTGGTTCGATAGGGGAGTCAGGAGTATTTTGGCCGACCATACCACTGGACTGGGAATCTGGAATCAATATTGGGGCCTCAGTTTGTGTAAGTGAGTCAATATCAACACCTAATAGTTCATCATCATTTGCAATAGGAATATGAAGGGGTAATGGGGGTAATGGGTCCACCTCACCTCCTGACAGTCTTTCCTCCGCTCTCTCAATTTCTTTCGACAGCACGCCTGCCGCTTTAAGGAGGAAAGAGTCCAGAGTATTTACGGCCTCAGCTCCTTGATCACGCAGGGTGGCCTTTCTTTTCCCCATGTTTTTAGAGCTAGGATGTTAGAGGGGGGGCCCAGCCTCCTCGGGCTCCTCCGGGCGTGGACGAGCCCGGGCTACGCCCGCGCGCGTCCCCCGCCGCAGGCCGGCGACAGTGTTTTCAAGCGCCTCCAGGCACTTGGAATGGCGGGAGTTGTAGTCTTCCCCGCAATCTCTCTGCCAAAGCTGGTCTCTGCTCCCCCAGGCACGGACTTCACACGGGCTACACCGCGGCGCGGGCCGGCGACGGTGTTTTCAAGCGCCTCCAGGCACTTGGAATGGCGGGCGTTGTAGTCTTCCCCGCAATCTCTCTGCCCAAGCTGGTCTCCGCTCCCCCAGGCACGGACTTCACTACAGATACATATTATGTTTATCTTCAATGTTTCATTATCCATCTATGCTGACATTAATTGTTGAGCAAAGTTGAAATGCTTTATTGAGACTGATTACTGCATTTACAGATGGTTATTACTGATTACATGAAATGATGGTGGTTTTAGCATGTGGATTGTTTGTATTTTAATATGATGACCCTTCACAAAGACTCTTTAAGTTCCACTAAAAATGATACCCTCTATATTGTGATGTGCTATCTGGTATAGGTGGGGGGATACTGTGATTTTTGGGGCCACTGAGTCAAATGTGATTCCCTCTTGTAGCATAAGGTATTTTCTATCTGCCTTATGCATATAATAAGGTAATGCATATTATTTAATAGTGTGTGTGTATTAAATGTACTTTTCCTGTTTCAAAGAAAAAGCCCCGACTGGACAGTCATTTATTTTTATTGTTGTGTGCAAGCAAATGGTGATTACTAGCCCAACCCACCTGCCCTGAGTCGGCCTTGGACTTTTCTGCTTCACTACCCAGAGAGAGTCAAGCGATGCAATGGTATGCTCGTTCCCCTTGTTCAGGCCTCACATCCTTCACAACTATTAACCCAATTTACTGCAATGACATTTTACATGTGCATGGATAAATGTTCATTTTCAAACAGGTGGTAATATGGTTTTGTATTAAATTATTTCTTGATATGTGTAAGTAGCATTTGGGCATTTGGTCAGACGAGGCTGTAAAAGTGAGTATGTTCCTAAAATGCTTGGATACTGTGTAAGAAAAATTGGCATCTTGTGCATGGTAAAGGATATGGAAAATAAAAAAAAATGTTCAAATCAAAAATAAATATGAAAAATATTTTTATGTTAAAAATTAATGTAAATTAATTTTTATGTATTTACATAAAATTTAGAACAAAATAGAAAAAATGGTACAGTACGATTAAATTAATTTTGAATTAAACTTTTATTAATGGAAATATTTTAAAATAAATTTAAATTCTTTTTAAAACAATTTTAACAAAAAAATGAATTCTCACCTGAAGAAAAAAATATGTTTGATTGTGCATTAATAAATATTAAAAGTGATGTATGGAATTAAAGTGAATGTAATTATTTTAAATAAAATATAATGTTATATTATGTTTTAAATTAAAAATGGGTTAAAAAATATGTTATAATTAAATAATAAATATGTGCTATTTTCATATCTTTTCAACATTCATTTTATATTTGTAACTATTTAAATAAATCTAGTTTAATTTAACATTATTGCCTATGGGGGTTTTATTTTAAGCCCCTACCTTTATTATTTCCTATGGAAGGATGTTGCAGTGCCAGTGTTTGTCCATGTGTAGTGCTGGACTTACGACAAAAGTATAAGTTACACTTGTAATTTACTACAAATGTATAAGTTACATGAATAGGTTACAACAACACTGTTATTACAAAGTGAAAGCTACACATGTACGTTTTTGCAAATGTGTCAGTTACCACAAAAGAGCAGTTTGTGAATAGCACTTTGTAGTAAGTTTTGTAGTACTACTAATGTAAAGTTCAGTTAGTCAATCAGGCCCTACAATTTCCTGAAATAAAAGATTCCCTGAAAATATCCCTTTCAATTTGTTTTCATTATAATTTTAAAGTTTTCCTAGTCCTGTGTAATCTATGACACTTTTGAGTATGTTTTTTAAAAAAGTAGCTGAAATGTTTATTACATATTACTATTACATTTTTAAAAATATGTTTTAATTAATGACATCTGAATGTGTTGTTTTCCAAATGTTTTACATCATTCTCTTATATTTAACACACAATAAAAATAATTTCGAAGCTAGTGCACACTCATGTAGGAAGATGCAACTACTAACAATAGGAAGTGGGAAAAGTAAATAGAAAAATTGTATGTCCAGACAGCAACTCATTTGACCAGTCTTACTACCGATAGGAACGCAAATCTTTTAATTTTAATTTTGAGATCAGTCTGCAAATAGCTTTCTGCTGCTCTAAAATGCCTACTGCCACACATTTAAATAGAAGATTAAAAAAACCTTCCATATCTACCAACATGTTACCACTTAAAAATTAAGGTGGTGTTAAGTGACAGAGATAATGCCTAGTCTGAGGAAACAGATGTGGAATGTGGATTTAAACAGTGATCTCTCTCTTGAATTCGTTTAAGCTCTTCAAAAATATATCAAGCTATAAATGACTAAGGGGCTTATTACGATGTTGGTCAGTAAGCCTTCGCGGGCTTGTCGGGTCGGTCTGACTGACCGATTTCACGTCGGAAGCAGTTGTTCCGACCGCAGTATTATGATGCACAACAATACATGGCTTCCCGACTGACGCGGTTCCTCCGTATCCGACTGGACATTCCGACCGCAACGGTTTGTGAAAGGTTCAATGGAGCAGGTCTGAGCGCAGTCCGGCCCTGGAACCACCCGCCCTATTACGATGTGTATTTCCGACACGCCGTCTGTGTCAGTCAAACCACCTCATCAGAGCTGGCAGAAGGGGAGGCTCATGAGGCTGAAACTCACCACAACACGCTTCCACTGTTCCTTTGCAGTTATGGAGCCCATTGCGCACATCATACCATTTCTGTACCTACTCGATGGGCAGCAACACCAGGACCGTCAGGGACGTAGCCTCCGCTAAGTGACACACCTACCCTTACACCAATGGGCTTCCAAATTATCAATGCTGCACCACCCCACCCCTGTAAAAATAAATAAATCCTGGGGCCCCCCTCAATTTTTGCACAATTATTCAGCTAAATTGGCAACGTCTAAATATGGCTAAACCAGGCATCTCAAATGGACAAACAAAATGCCCTTAACTCAATGGTGATGCTGAAGATGAAATTATGAACATGACTATGAAGGAACTCCAAAGCTCCATGTGTAAAATTATGACACCATTTCATAATGGCTTCAAATATGTTATTAATGATATCCTAGCACATCAAAGAGAATATAATTCAATTCAATACAGGAGGATTGGTATTGTTGAAGCTCTGTTACACCTTTTCACACATACTCCCAGTCAGGAAATAAATGACCAAAGTTGTCATTGACTGTCCATTACAGGGCAGTCTTACTGCTGCTCATGTCCCTAAAACTTAAAACAAAACATGATGCTTCTCTTGGCTAGAGACTGGCACTACCCCGATATCACTTAAGGCCCCCCCTAGGGGTCCACCCCCCCCAATTTGAAGACCTCTGTCCTACACATGGAAGTGACCACAAAGCGAAGGTGCAAAAGTGACCTGTAGCATGTTGTGCAGGTGAACGAGAGAATGTCAGCATTGAGCATCCCCAGTGTGAACTTGAAATACAGGGACAGACTCAACATAAATGTAGGAATACAAATGGGCATAAGCACATAGATATATTTACAGAAATATGTATGGTGAGCTCACCACTGCTCTAAGTGCCACATGTCATGGCAGCATAACACTAATGCACACCAAAAAGTTTGCCCCACAGAAACCCATACACTGGCACACTACACCCTCCCTGAACCAATACCCTCATCACCGCTGCTAGGAGCAAAGACTGGGGGTCCACACGATCTCCTAAACTGCATCGTGAAGGAGAGTGTCGCAGTGCAGTGTTACGCTGAAAATGTATATCTTGAGATGTACCACATGAGGGGGCTTGAAGGTGCATTGGAGGAGCAAGCACTGACAAATGTATATCAGTCTATGAATAGTAGTTGGACTTGATAGTGCCTAGCATTACCTTGATGGCAATTGTATGCACAGAAAGCTACCATCCAAACTCCATTGACTGCAGCAACATCTTGAAGAAACAGAAAGTAGACTTTGCAGCTGCATCACCTACCAGTGCACCACAACTATTAGCTGAGATATCTGTAACAGTACAAGCACATTCGCCTACTGTCTTCACTGACCCAACTACAAATCCCAAAGCATTGAAGTCACCTTTGTTTCAACAAGGTGAATTGACAATAACAGCCTTTACCAATGTCAAACACTCAGGCATCCTAGGTACAATGTAAGGTGTGCATTCACATATCTAGATCCTGTCATATGCCTGAAGTATTGACATATCACATGGTTAACAATATGTGAAAACAGCACATTCCTGTGGATCATTTGGCTAGAAAAGCTGGCAACATAGACATAATACACATCCCTATGAGTACCCACCCCAATTTCCTTGTTAAACGAAGCTACTCCAACTCATGTTGTGACAAACAAGATTAAGCAGTCACAATGCAAAGATCACTAGACTGATACACTCTACCACAACCCAGAAGTCCTAATGCTCGTGGCTGTGTCAATGTTTGCACGTGACACATCATACCTGGACATATGCACACACGCAACATCACTTGACACACAAACACTCCTTGACATCCCTGACCCACACTTAACAGCAAACATGACCCTCTGATAGCACATACTTCCCCTATCAGGCCAGTAACCATGGTCAAGTATGGTGCATGATATCTCTGGGTGGAAGATCAAATGTGGGGCCATGTGTGCATCAAGACAGAATATAAAGGCACATCACATCAGCATGATGTGGCCTATGTTCAGTTTACTAATAATGTATATGCACAGACTCACATACTCTAACTGCGCATTAAGCCCTGAAGCTAATGTACATTGGTCTGCAACGTAGTGCCCAACTCAACAATCACACCATATAATAACTAGCTATCAAGTCCTGTGACACCCATTCCTGTACCATAAGCCAGCTCCTCATGCAACTAACACATACATCAGTAGTGAATTAGCAAGTACAGAAACACAGTCTAACTTACTAAGCATTGTCATGGACCCACACACACCTTCCATATGAAATAGGCAACTAATGTGAATGGCATTACAACCATCCAAATTACACTACATAGGAGGCCCCAGTGCATAGACACCCTGCATACAATGGATCTCGAAATTAAGGGGAGTCCTGGAAGAATACATGGTCAGGGCATAGTCTGATTTGTACCTACCTCACACTGTCCATGTGGACAGGACATTGATAATCAGTCTCAATTGGGACTAATGGCTATGGGCACAAACTGGCATCCACATGGGAGAAATTTGTCATCGGAAGTACTTAACAAGATCCACTGAAGGAACAGCAATCGGCAAGTCACATGTTGTAGTTTACACGTTGCTCCGTGTACATGTGTGGCTAAAGTATCTATCATGTATGTAGAGTCACAATGCCTCCAAGTGTATTGACAAGAAGATTCACTTTGTACACATCACATACATATGCAGCATACATCTCATTGAGTTTTATCTGTTGACACACTTGCACAATGGACTTAGAAATCTAACTAAACTATGAATGCATACAATGTCCAATGCAAGTTTGGCCCTTCACCCCACACTCCTACACAAACCCCATGTGGACATTGACACCCAGCCAATGTAGGTACACAAATCCACACAACATCCCAATAGTCTTACCTACTCTAGGAACCATATGCTATCATTGTCATACTAACAGAACTGTATTCACACATACCAAATTACACATGAATAACAGTTAACAGCAAGAGATATGTTTTGACACAGGAATACCAAACACAAAATAAATATTGCTTTATTCAACCTCCAGAGTTCAAGTATGAAAACAAAGGCAAATGGCCAGTCCAAATGTCCATGTTGTGAGCCAGCAAAGTGTGGCCCTCCCAAACTTGCCTTCAGTAATGCTGCTTAGGGATACCTCCCCTGGAAGGGGCATCTAGGGGGCATGCCAGCCACCAAAATAAAAAAACTAGGGGGGGCTGGGTTGGTTCTTTGGAGGGCTGGGCTCAGGATTGGGGGGGTTGGCTAGGTCAATGGGAGGGCAGGATGTGGGGGAGTGGATGGGCTTTACCATTTATGGTATTTTATTTACCTGAAGGGTGGTGAAGGGAATAGGGAGGGGGGCTTTTTGCCTTTTAATTTCTTCCCCGTTGTGGTACAGGGGTAGGATGGGGAAGAAGTTCTTCTGGGTTTAGGAGGGGGTTGGGCGGTGGGAGGAGGGGGAGGTTTCCTTTTCATGCTTCCTGGACGTTGCTTTTGGGTCTCAGTAGGGGGCTGGCTAGGTGTTTTGGGGGTGGATGTTGAAGGGTATAGCAGGGGCACAAGGGTCTTCTTTTTAGGTTTGGGAGGGGGTTGGGAAGTTTGGGAAGGGAAGATGTCAAGGGCAATGAGGTGGAGTTTCTTGGCCGATTGGGTACGAGGAGAGGCAAGGTTAGGGGGTGCGGAGGCAGAGGTTAGTAATGTATGCAGAATATCTGTGGGTGCTGGTGTGGTGTTTGTTGTGGCTGTGTGTGATGGTGTTGTGTCTGCCTGCAAGTCAGTGGATGTGGAACTCAGGGCGTCTTGTGTCTGCTGAGTGCGTGTGTCTTTCGCCTTTTTTCTGTGTGTTAGTGTGCTGCATGTGGATGTTGCTGTGGATGCATGGTCAGGTTTGCGTGTGCTTTGGCCAGGTATGGGATTAGGGACTGTGGATGGTGTAGAGGCAGGAGGGAGGTAGAAAGCTGGATTTGGGATAATGCTGCCGTCAGTGTGAAGGCCAGGGCCTGAATGGATCTCTGTAGGGAAGACATGTCAGAGTGAATGCCCTGCAGGAAAGATACCATCTGGGTCTGCTGATTGGTATTGGACCTGGAGAACATTCAGCACTGTTGTCTGACCCACAGAGATCTGTCTCAAGAGGTCAATGGCCTCCTCACTCAGGGCAGCAGGGGAGACAGAGGCAGGGGGTGAGGTGCCTGGCGTGAATGAGACTCCTCCCCACTTAGGGGAGCAGCCACGGACAGCGGGCTGGGGAGCAGCTGTGAGGGGGGAGATGGTAGGGGGGTGGACTCAAATATAGTGGACACAGGTCCAGGGGCATCCACCACCACCTGGGGGATGACGACATTGCTTTTATGTCCGCCAGTTCCTCAGTGGCACTCCCATAACCCTCTGTGCCACTGGTTCCCTCTTGCTCACTGGCAGCATGAGAACTACTGTGGCTAGTTGCTTACCCTACAGTTTTGTCACTGTCTCCCTCACTGCCCTGGTCTGATGCTGAAAAACAGATTAGAAAAGAAATTAGTTGAGATGTTGAGATGTACATGGTACATAGGTGTAATACACACTCTACCCACATTGGCTAACATCATAATTTCTACTTGGATGACAACATTAGGTCATATAGAGTCAATAGCACATTAGTGAAAGCTACAAGACCTGTGCGCACTCTCACATAATGGTGTCAGGAACTAATTTGATGCAACATCATGTTTATCCTTCTCAACATCTTAACCACATCTCTGTACCAGCTGATGTTTTATCTCTCACTCCAGATGCCCTCATAGTATACACCTTTACCGCATGTGATCCAAGGGAGACTAGACCTTCTACTAAGAAATGGAAGAACACTACAGCCTTAACATACAGCATATAGTGAACTCTCCCTAATCCTGAGCTTGTGGAACAGCAGGTGCCCTGCTTCAGTTAACATAGTTTGATGAGTCAACATCAAGATGTACGAGTCATGGAATAGGCTATTTCACACGTATCACATTACTGTTGCACATCTGCCCATTAACAGATGAAGCAGTTCTAAGTGTCACATGTGTAACTCATATTATAGTTACACATGGAATATAGGCATAACAAGGCAAAAATGTATGTCTACCAGTGTTGTGTTATGTCAGCACAGTGCAATAATCAAATGTACTGTAGGCAGATTGCAACACATTTAACAGTTTGCCATGTAAACACAGCTTATCATACTGCCGTTGACAATGACATAATATTACTCCAGGGGCATGTGGCTTACTATACCACCAGGCCAGGTAAAATCATTGTGTGGCCACAATCTTAGAGCACAACATTTACTTGCTACCTTTTGACAACACTATTTCTTATTGTGTACATCCTGCTGATGCCCACATCTCACACGGACAAGTCAGCCTGTCCCTCCCTGATGAATATCATCAGTCACATATTGTCCAGCTTAGATGCCGTTGTGTTCTTCACCTGAATATATCTGCCCTTCTCAGATGTCAGTGAAGCCACATTTACAGATATCTGAGTTACAGTGCTAAACCATAGTTGTATTTGAACACAAAGATTAATGCTCCTTGTAAAAAACATCAATACCATTGTGAATGTATAACTACCACTTCCATGGACTTGCCCCCCCTTACAACATAACACCTACTTTGTAAGGCACTCACAGACATTTGTTGTCACCTACACATAGTCCAAAACATGGAATCAGCTCAAATTTAAATAGGATGTATTCTGTCCCTCACTTAAGGTAAGGTCCAGTCTGACATGTGACATCAGTACACATAAGTCTGAATATTGCCAGCTGCTACATTGGACAACAGATAGCACCAGTGCTGTTTGTAAATTGTTTAACACAGATCAATGTCCACGTACCAAGGCCTGCAATTACACAGTGCCTTCCACCTGTTTGTATTGCATGGCATGTCACAGTCAAGTTCACGAGCATCAAATAACACAAAAGCTTTGTTGTCTCAATATAGAGACCATGGCAAACAATAGTATTTGCGATGAACTATGTTGAGCATCACAGAAATATGTAAAGTGTCTCTTTCTTGCACATTGTGTTGTCATGTGCCCATTATACAATTGAATTGCACTACTGGCAATACCCAGCCTCCTTTAGTCTTACATAGCCCTGATTCAACTGACCTAACCATGCAACAACAACTATTGTTGCATATGCTACATGTTTCACATTACATGGGTCTCAATTGTCGCGAAACCTAAAAGTCATGACACTGGCTGTAAAACGTGTACATGCATGGTATTGTACAAAGTTCATCAAGGCACATAGTCACCCCCTGCTTCCTGCTGTCTGGCTCTCAACTGCCCATCGAGGTTGGGATAGGCAACCGTCAGGATGCAATGCATTAGGGAGGTCAGGGTGCGGTGCGTGCCCCTCCTGCCTCGAGGTGCCAGGCCCAGCTGGACTTGGCGATCTTCTTCGCCCAGCCTCTCAGGTCCATCCACTGTTTGGGGCAGTGGGCACTGCGCCGACGTGTGACCCACAGGGAACGCACCTTTTGGGCAATGGTCCTCCACAGAAAAACCTTCTGACGGGTGTTGACCTGTAAGGATGACATGGTATTGGGCACTTAGTACACATGCAAAATTTACATATCCATATACTTTGTCACATAGGTCAGGTATAGTTAACGTAAACAATATCCAAGTTAGCAGACTACAATTCTCAACATTGCACCTGTTGTCAAACATGTCATTGTAACATATTTCATGACACTTTTTCATTTCCTGTTGACACCACATTCCAACCTGACCGTGCCCTAAGTGACCATGCAACACCTCTCACTACACTGTGGATGGGAGAACAACACAGGTGGCATAAAATCTCATAACTGCTAACCTCAGCACACCTATGTCTTCTGCGAAAGGGAACAGTAGCATTTTGGCCCTGGACATACACCTAATTAGTATGGTTAATTACCAGTGATTACACTGTGTCAATAACACATTGTCAAACATGATCTACACATGGCATGAATGGACATTATGACCCATACACCTGGTCACCTTCCTACATCTGACATGACCATTGCGGAGCACTGTGATTTGCCAAGTGAGGGCTTGTGACATGACTGACGTAACGCTGATATTGCATCATGTGTGTGGAGTTGTTGTTGTGACTGTATACGGTAACAACTTAACCACATATACAAATGACATTTCACATTCACCATTAGAGTTAGTTTAGCTATGAATCCACAAGCAATTGTACCTTGAAAATGACAGAAAACAAGGCATCATCATGACAAACTGATGTGTACATGCCTAAATAATACACCATACGAAGTTTGTGACTGGTGATGAGATATTCACATGAGAACAGTGATATAAAGTCCAGACCAGTACTGACACACATACAGCAGTGAACTTGTCCATCACATTTCCAAACATGCTTTTAAACAAATGGCTACAGATTCAGATGTGTGTCTCATTGCAACAATCTGCCCTATGTGCATGGTTAGCTGACATTTAAAATATGTATCCTCTCTGAATTGTTCTCACCTGCTCCTCTGGTGTGCCATACAGTTGCTTGTACAGGGGAAGGACCATGTCCACCAGCATCTTCAGCTCCTCTGTTGTGAAGGCAGGGGTCCTGATCCCTGTATAGCGAAACATTGTAGCTCCCAGACGATGTGAACAGCAGCAGAGAGATGGGGAGGCCTGTAGAAGTGCAGGTTCTGGAGGTAAGTGATCTGTGTAGCAAAATGCAAGGCTTATATCTAGGCCACATAGGTAGTCTTCTGTACTGGCGGTCAACGGGATAGGTCTGCGTCGGTCGTATTTTCCGAAGTCGTCCAATGCATTCAAATGCTGCCTGACATTCCGCATACCACGTGGTTCAAAATAGCTGGCAGTCCGTGTGTAAGATTGCTACATTATCAATGGAAGTTTAACATGTCGGTCTTCATTGCAGGTGGACACAATCAGCGAGCCGCAACTGTCACCATAACAAGTTACAGCCTATGGCTGTGACCGCCTTGGTTCTGAACCTCCTACAGTGACTTTTGAATGGAGGTGCAGTCGGGGAAAAAAAACTTGAAAATATTGATGTTTTGTACTACACCATGCCTGGATGCCCTATATTGTGTGTTGAAGGAGCATACAAATCAAATGCCAACATTCACATGAAGAAGTCACCTTGAGAGGACCATGAAACACTTGTTGGCAAGATAAACCAACATGAAAGTACACAGTACAGTTTCTGATTTTCAACTTTCTCTCAGGCAGTATGTGGCCCATTTCCATTAGCAGGTGTAAATACACCATATCACAGTGTTGGAAGCCAGTGTCACCCAGTGTGCGATTTGTGTGATATCCAGGTGGAAAGGGGGTACGTGTCTGATGTACAGTATCCTACCTTCCCAGAGGGCCTATACACTCAAAATTCAAGCACCCTACAGACTTATTGAAACTAAATGGGACATTGTAAGTTGTCTTTGTGCTCCATACTTAAGTGCACATCTGCATATTGAGAAAGATGTACATTGTCAAAGGGTTGTGTATGTCATTGTATGTGCAACGCAGACATGATAGCATGACAGTGTACACCATGTAACATTTGTGTGCATGAAGTCCTGAGTGAAACTCAAGATGTATGTGGTGTACATGATACAATATATAACTTGATCCTACTGTGTTTACAGCAAAACTCGCACAGTCATTAGACATACCTAAGTCATGTGTTCTTGGCCTGTGAGATTTGGAGTATGTCCTGCTTGATTTTGCAACAAAACAAATTGTTACTAGTGAAATGAGTCACTGGGCAATGAAGACAGTGCTAAGGAGGAAGGAGTTGACTTGCGACAACACTTATCAACAACTTCTTTTCATGACTGTAAGTATATACTGAGATGTATTTCCAATTCCATAGTGTTTGTTTTTGTGTAGCTGTGTGGCCTATGTGTATGTACACATCAGAGTGTAGGATAAGTGTGCCAATGTTTATGCAGGACAGATTATGGTCATAGTTACATGCACACTGTGTGATTCAGGCCTAACTAGTGTTAACAGTGACATTGTTCTGGTTGAAGTTTTAGTTTGCTCTTACTTGTGAGACATGATTTGCCCTTACTTATCTTATTTAATTTTGTTGTTTCAGTTCACTTTGCCATGTCATCAACTGAGGGGAGTTTCTGAGATGTGCCATCACCAGGCATATTATGCTGTGTCTGAGAGCAACATGGACATGGAATGATCCTGGGAATGTCTGGCACAGATGTTAAGGATACATACCTGGTATGACACCTGCTTGCAACAGTAGGAATAGAAGTTGCTACAACACCAATGGACTTTCATACCACCATGTGTACTTTGTTTTGCAATGTGTACCATTATGTGCTCAAAAACAATGTGGTTGAGGGGATAGACCATGGTAGTTCCCATTCATATCATCTAGATGATCAATGTTTGAAAACTTGATGTAGCTGTAGATGTGTGTCCTCATTGTATGTCACAGTGCAAGTGCCACACCACTAACATATGCTTGTAACCTACCTAAAGATGCAGCCCAACTTGATGTAATGGGACCTGTTTGCACTGATGTCAACTTGTGATTATTGTTCATACAAATGACTATCTGTGAATATGTACCGTGGACTAAAGTTTGTATGATACACTGAATCTGTATGACTATCTTGTGGTGCCATGATTGATTGACTTTGTGGCACTTAAGGTACAATTTACATGTACTTGTTGACCTAGGATGATTACTCTTTCATTAGAGTGCTCACATGATACTCACAACAATTTGAGATGGATGTCAAAGGCACAACATGAGCTCTTATTGATGAGCAAAGTGTATTTTATTTACAATACATGGTGGATAGGTGAAGACATACAATAAGGATCAGTGATAAAAATAAAATACAAATAGAGAGGTTGACAGTGTTGTTGGTTAAAATCCAAAAAGCCATAGCCGCAGTTATCAGAGTCCAAAGCCCCACAATGTACTTCCATCTGATGTGGAACAGTTGGTATGAAGAGTCAATAAAGTGAACGGGTAGTGCACAAAGAAGGATATCAGGTGCACCTTCTTTTACTGCCTGGGGCTTGTGCATTTCCATCCAACCCTCCTTTATCTTTCTTTTTTACGACCCACCCCACGTTTGGGAGGGAACAACAACTGCAGGCTCCTGGGGTCCTGAGGATTCTCCACCAGACTCAGCGTCCCTCCCTGTGGCTTGCGCAGATGTTGATGGCACAGCTTGAGACATCACACAGGGAGGGGTACTTGTGTGTGCAAATGGCTAGTGGAGGGTGGAACTGATCTCCCTCAGCACCCCTATGACCTCGTCTATTTGATCATTGAAGCGCTAAAGTGTTCGGTCTTGGAACTCCTGCAGTTGTTCAAAGTTCCGGTGGTGTTCAGAAACCTGGCCCATTGCTCCCTGGTACCCCTCATAGGCATCAAGTACCCAGGCATCAGTGGCACCAGCTGATGAGGTTCCACACGTCTACTCCCACTACCCCTACCTCCACTGGTTGGCACAGTTTGTGCCTGCACAATCGAAGCAGATCCTCCTTCCTCATTGACTGGGTTTGTGTCTGTCAACTCCAGAGTGGACTGTGTAGCCGTGATGGTGTTGTAGCCCGTGGTTGATGTTGTGGTAGGATCAGCTGTGTGTCAGTAGCTTGGGTGGGATTTGTCGCAGTGGATACCCCTGGATGTGTTGGTTGAGCCTGCTGAGCCAAACCTGATGGGCCAGGTTCCTCTTCCTCGTCCAAAGGTACAGGAGATCCTTATTCAGCAGGGAGCTTATTCAAGGTTGGAATCTGAGCTTGGTTGTTTTCTTCAGTCTGCATCGAGGTGTTCCCAGATTGCCCTGTTGGTACAGATATGACACAGTCAATTATGTGATTATACATTATACCTCAACTGGTACACATTGAGAATATGCCTGGATGCAAAACAGTTTTAGATGGATGATTTGGCACCTATCCCTATGATGTTAGCCTTTATTTGGCATAAACAATGCAACTTAATCATGATGTGGATTATGGTCTTGCTCTACATCTGTGCTGTTATGCTCATGTTCTCAAATTGGATTGTAACATGTCTACTGACATTGATTTGTACCTGACACTCTGTTTATGACACTTGGGGATTGATGGGCTCAACATCTACAAAAATTACATGGCATGCATACTTATCTAATGCTAATGTTATTTGTTATTTGTGTGTGCTGTGCATGGTCTATGTCTCACCAGACACATCGAAGTAACAGCCTAACCCTGAGCAGTTGTGTATATTCCCATATAATGTAGTCATGCTGTGAGTGATGGTCTCATTCTTTTCTACTCAAGAGACTGTGGTTACCTCAGCCTAAGTAGGCATCCGTTTATGTGCATAGTATTGTGTATACACAACTCGGTGAATTTTACCTTACACTCCATAGTGAGATGAGAGGTAAATGGTTTTGGAGGTACATCACAGGTGACTGTTTCGATGAGCTTGTATTAGAAGGCCTGCTGGGATGTGTGGTCTTTTCGAACACTCCTCCCCCTCCCCCCACTTTACCAATGATGTCCTGCCAGTGAGGATGAGTATAGTACCAAGATGGCTGACAGAGGGGGATGTAGTTTGGAGTGGAAAGCCTGCTGGGATGTGTGGTCTTTTCTAACACCTCTCCCCCTCCCCCCACTTGACCAATTACTTCCTGCCAGTGAGGGTGAGTGCAGTAGCAAGATGGCTGACAGAGGCAGATGGAGTTTGGAGTTGAAGGCCTGCTGGGATTTGTGGTCAGTGCAGTGAGTACTCCTCCCACCCGGCCCAGCCAGCCCACCTGGGCCTACTGCTTCCTGCCAGTGAGGGTGAGTGTGGTAGCAAGATGGCTGACAGAGGGGGATGTTTTTTGGAGTGGAAGGCCTGCTGGGGTTTGTGGTCAGTACAGTGAGTACTCCTTCCGCCCCCCCCCTAGTCCACCTGGGCCTATTGCTTCCTGCCAATGAGGGTTAGTGCAGTAGCAAGATGGCTGACAGGGGGATGTAGTTTGGAGTGGAAGGCCTGCTGGGATGTGTGGTCTCTTCTAACACTGCTCCCCTTCCCCCCCACTTGACCAATGACTTCCTGCCAGTGAGGCTGAGCGTAGTGGCAAGATGGCTGACAGAGGGGGGTGTAGTTTGGAGTGGAAGGCCTGCTGGGATGTGTATTCTTTTCTAATTCTCCTCCTCCCTCCCCCCACTTGATCAATGACTTCCTTCCAGTGAGGGTGAGTGTAGTAGCAATATGGCTAACAGGGGGGATGTAGTTTGGAGTGGAAGGCCTGCTGGGATGTGTGGTCTTTTCTAACACCCCTCCTCCCCCCCTTGACCAATGACTTCCTGCCAGTGAGGTTGAGGGTCGTAGCAAGATGGGTGACAGAGGTGGATATAGTTTGGAGAGGAAGGCCTACTGGTATGTGTGGTCAGTGCAGCGAGTACTCCTCCCACCCTGCACACATGGGCCTTGTTACAGTACAAACCACAAAGAGAGACGGTAGGTATGAAGCCAAAGAGTTTTTATTTATGGTTCGCCCAGTGGTACTGGTTATACTGCAGGAGATGGTCCCAAAGTTCGTCTCGGGTCGCTTCTTCTTTCCCACAGGATCTCGCTTTTCCGTACTTGTCTGTTTCCTCTTCGGTGGACCTCTCTGGCATCGGCTTTCCCTCGTGGAGAAAAAGAAAGGGAGAGGCAATCAGTTCCAGGGTCGTCCTCCAATACACTGGATAACACATTAACATTCCCCTGACATTAGGGCTATGGCTAGGCGGAGACTGAATGCGCACCTTTTTAAGGCGGTGAAATAAAGGGGGTTGTAGGCAGAAAGCAAAACACAAAATAAACAACAGTGGGTGTGATGGAAGAGCGGGGACCGTTACTCTTCACGGGACCCCTATGTCTCTCTTCACACCCAGCCCCGGGTTCCTCCTGTCACCTGGACTTATGCCCTCAATCTAACAAGACACCCAGGATCTGCCCTCTAAACAAAAAGGGAATCTCTGTATTCCCTTCGGAGTACCGTACGGACCCTTCTATAAGCCCGTGAAAAACCACCCGCCCATCAAACACCCGCTTGTTCGGGCCACTTGCCTGAGGCCGTGGCTTGCTGACAGAGCCACGGCTGCCTCGTCTGAAGCACCTTCCCCTGGGAAATCGACCACCACTGGTCCGCTCCTCGCTTCCTCATCTCATGTCTGGTCTGCGACCTCCGCCCTCGGCTCCGCTGGCTCCCGCTGTTCCGCTGTTCGCAAGTGCTTCGTCTCCTTCGCCGCTGAACGCCCTCTTACCCTCACCTGGCGTACTTGTAGTCACTTCCGGGGTTAGCTGAGGTACTGGGTTCTGCCCCGCCATGGACAACGAACACACCTTTGCTGTACTACCCGGGGCACCGGTAGTCATCCTCCGAGGGCGCCCTGTCACAGTGCTCCCCAAACAGGTACGGCCGATCGGGCCATGTAACAGCTGTGGAACGGTAGAGGAAGTCCACATTGCTCTGCTGCGAACCAAGATGGTGTACCACCTAAAACGAAAAGGGTTGCAGTGCTAGAAACCATCACAGGATGCGGGCATTGGAGTCTTTGTTCCGGGCCAACCACACCAGAGGAGCATGATCTGTGTACAGCCGAAACGGGTGCCCAGCAAATAGTACTGAAGCGATTGGACAGCCCATTTTATGGCCAAACATTCCTTCTCCGCCGTGGAGTAACGTGATTCACGTGGCAGCAGCTTTCGGCTCAAGAAGACCACGGGGTGCAGTTCCCCAGCCCCGTCAGGTTGAGACAAGACAGCCCCCAGTCCCATGTCTGAGGCATTGGTTTGTAGTGTGAACTCCTTAGTGAAGTCTGGACAAATAAGTACTGGGTCGTGACACAACAGACCCTTCAGTGTCTCAAAACTCTGCTGTTAACAGGGCAACCACTCCCTGATGGTATTGGGGCGTGTTTTTGTCAATAGGTCCGTTAACGGAGCGGCCACCTCCGAAAACCAGGGAATGAACCGACTGTAGTAGCCCACCAAACCAAGGTAGACCCTGATACCCTTTTTTGTGGAAGGCCTGTCCAGGGTCTTGATGGCTTCTACTTTGTCCACCTGAGGTCGTATCTGTCCTTCCTGTATGTGATACCCCAAGTAACATACTGCGTTTGTGGCTAACATACATTTCTCCGGGTTCGCCGTAAGCCTCGCTTGTCTGAGGCTGCTGAGCACCGCCCTTAAATGGGTGACGTGTTCTTCCCATGTCTGGCTAAAGACCACAATGTTGTCCAGATAGGCGGCTGCATAAGTCTGGTGTACCCGTAACACCACACCCATCAGACGTTGGAAGGTGGCCCGGGCTCCATGAAGGCCAAAAGGTAAGACCTTGAAGTGATAAAGGCCCGAGGAGGTGGAAAAAGCGTTTTTTTCTCGGGCTGATGGTGTTAAGGGTATTTGCCAGTAGCCTTTAGTTAGATCTAGTGTGGTTAGGAATCTGGCCGTACCTAACTTATCTATCATCTCGTCAACTCGTGGCATGGGGTACGTGTCGAATTGGAAGACCGCATTTAGCTGTCTAAAATCAACACAGAATCGGAGAGAGCCGTTGGTACCAATACAACTGGGGAACACCAGGGACTGCAGGAGGGTTCTCTGATACTGTCTCATAAAATCTCCTCTACTTCTCCTTCCACCACCCTCCGTCTGGCCTCTGATATTCTGTAAGGTCGCAACCTGATAGGTTTAGCCCCGTCAGTCTTGATGTCGTGGCACACAAGGGGAGTCCTACCCGGTCTGTGGGAGAAGACATCTCGAAAACTGGCCACTAAAGTGCTAAGGGTTTTCGACTGGTCTGTTGTCAACTGAGAACCCATGAGGACAGCGCCTGTTTCTGTGGTCTTGCCAACGGAACAAAAGGGAATAGCCAGGGGCTGGGCATCGGTCACCAGCAGGTCGCCAGAGGACACAACCGCTGGTTCTGTTCTTTCTACCCATGTCTTCAAGAGGTTGATGTGGTATATCTGAGCCGTCCTCCCTGAATTGTGTACTGCTACCTTATAGGTGTACGGTGTTACCTGGGCGAGTACCTCGAAGGGGCCCTGCCACTTGGCTAATAACTTGCTGTCGGTAGAGGGAAGGAGGAAGAGGACCTTATCCCCAACTTGGAACTTCCTCAGCACGGTTCTGGTGTCATACCCGCTTTTCTGTTAGTCTTGGGCGGTCTCTAGACCTCCTCCCACAGCGAGGACAGTCTCTCTTCGAGCTGAGCGGCATAATCGTGGAGACCCTTCCCCTTCCCCTAGTTTTCTTTGTCTTCCCATCTCTCCACTGCCATTTCTAACAGGGTCCGGGGCTTCCTCCCAAACACGAGCTCAAACGGACTATAGCCGGTCAAGGACTGGGTGTGAGTTCGGATCGCAAAAAGGGTCAGGGGTAGCTGCTTATCCCAATCTCTCCCTGTCGTTGATATGGTCTTTCTCAGGATGCTCTTAATGGTGTGGTTGTACGTAAGCATGGGTGAAAAACCACCCGCCCATCAAATGCCCGCTTGTATTGGCCACTTGCTTGAGGCCGTGGCTCACTGACAGAGCCACAGCTGTCTCATCCGAAGCGCCTTCCCCTGGGAAATCGACCACCACTGGTCCGCTCCTCGCTTCCTCGTCTCTGGTCTGGTCTGCGACCTCTGCCCTCGGCTCCGCTGGCTCCCGGTGTTCCGCTGTTCGCCGTGCTTTGTCTCCTTCGCCGCTGTACGCCCTCTTCCCCTCACCTGGCGTATTTGTGGTCTCTTCCAGGGTTGGCTGAGGTACTGGGTTCAGCCCCTCCACGGACACCGAACACACCTTTGCGGTACCCCCCGGGGCACCGGTAGTCATCCTCCGAGGGGCCCCTGTCACAGGCCTATTGCTTACTACCAGTGAGGGTGAGTCTGTTGTTCTTAGGTGGAGTGTGAGTGTCTGGTAGTAGGTGTAGTCCTTTCCTTTAGGGAGAGCTAATTACTTGATGAAGGGGTTTGCATTACATACCTGGTAACTACTTACTCTAGTTAAGAGCCATTTTTGGGAAATGTTGACAGATGTTGTTGTTGGTGCCATGATAGGTTACATGGTTATACACTTTCAGCCTACATGTAGACATTTGTAAATGTGACTGTTTGGGTACATTTGGATGTTCATTGCAGGTATACTGGTTGTCCGCATTAGTTACACATCTACAATACTTTGGCTACTGCTTCATTTCCAAAGAGGCATCATTACAAAACTTGGACTATTGCAGTTCTGTGAGGTAAAGTGTCACGGCTGAATTGTGGCTGATGTTTGGGGGTCACATACCAGACTCCATTCCTTCTGGTATTCCAAAAAAGCTCTCCGGCGGCATGATGGCATGCACCTTCTCCCCTCAGGCAGTAAAGGGTATGGGTGGCACGGAAGGGCCACCACCAGTCCCCTGTGCGACCCAGTGGTTTCTGTTGACTATATCCTTGACCCTCCTCCTGACATCACCACCTCTTCCTGATATCCTCCATTGTAGGCAGAGTGCTGGCTACTGCATTCACCTTCTTAACTATCCTGTCCCACATCAGGTTTTTTTGGGTGATGGAAGTTTGTTGGACATGGGTCCCAAAAAACTGTGCCTCTACTCTGACGGTTTCATCCATAAGTACTGTCAACTACTCATCTGAGAAACGTGGCTGCCTCTTTTTGGTCATTGTGAGTTAGTGAGTGTGAGTGTGAGATTGAAGAGGTGTGCAGAACAAGAAGGAACCAAAAAAAGAAAAGTGAAATGTGCAGTGAGTGATGCAATTGCCGTGCATGAAGGTGTGAAGGGGCAGTGTATGTAAGTAGGAACAGCAATGTGGTCTTTCAGGCTCTGCTGGACTGTTATAGCAAAGGATCATGGTCTGGTAATTTTTTTCTTTTATAGGTCGATTGGTAGGTGTGTCTACTCCTTGAATTGTCATCAGTTGGTGTTGTGTTAGTTAGTGTCAGTTTCTGTGATTTACATTTGCCATGTGGCAGACAGGCCGCCATGGACCGTAACCGCGTCAGATGCATATTCGGCTTGGTGGTACAACTGAGGCATTTGCGGAGTCGAAATCCCTATAGAACAGCCTTTTTGATCGACACAGTCGGATCGGACTCGTTTCTGACCGATGCGGTCAGAAATTTGCCTTGTATACATCATAATACGGCAGTCGCAGAGCTCGCAATTGAGTCGGTCGGAATCTCAGCGCTGCCATGCCAGTCGGACAGTCATTCCAACTGACATCATAATCAGGCCCTAAAACTCTAAACCTCCCCTCACATAGATTTAGGTTTCCATGATTTGTTTTTTGTTAAGGTCTGTAATAAAAACAACAAACATATGCATATGTAATTGCGAAAAAAGCAGCTGCAAGTAATGCAACCATAACACCAAAGTGCAGAAAATAAAGCCTTCCACCTCTTCCCCTCTCAGTCAGTACCTCATTAGCTAACATTAGCTGAAATGCAAGTAATTCTTCTAAGATTCTATAAGGTTCCCCTCCAGACAGAACATCACACACAAATAAATAGACTCTTGGAAGATTTTGCACAGGACTCAGAGTGTCCTTGGACAATTGAGTTCCCAATAATATATAATATTTATCAAAGTATGATAACATCAGAAACCAGGATTTTGAGAATGTTTTCTATCCATTGTGGATGAGATATGTCATTTTTCCTTGGGTTATATTAGCCACAAACTGTGGTAGCACACAGGAATATGTGATGGTTGCTTAGTTCCTCAATTTGTGAGGAGTAGTTACTTGGCTGATAGCAGCATAAGTTAAGAAGTGATTCTAACCTTCTCAACTGACAGTGGAAAGTAAATCAGCATTATGCAAAGTGGGTCATTGACTATTGAGAGTCCTTCTTCCTTAGTTACTCTAAATACTTGGTCTCAGAATCATTTGAGTGTCTCAAAACCACAAATAAAGATGAGTCTGTTCCCTCCAGCATCCATCCAGTTTGTTTGGATCTTTGGTGTGCAATCTAGTAGGAATAAGTCACAATCTACATAGTACTTTAATACTAGCTTATATGACTTGATGACTTGAGCATGGGCAATCCCCCTCTTAGCATTCCATAGTATGCTGTTTCATTGTTAATTAGTGAATTGTTCACCTAGCTTACTCTCCCATCCTTAGTGAAATCTAGGTTTAGAGTAAGTAGCTGTGTCTTGTAGTAGATTTCTAAATCTTAAATATTAGATTCCTTTCCCTCAGTCACTTTGTGTAGCAACTTCCCAAAAGCGATTGGAGGCTGCATGGCTGTTCTCTGAATCTCGGGAGTAGCAGCCCAGTGGTGAACATGGAGGTATCTGTCCTATTGAGAGTCTGACAATCCACAGTCTTTTTTATTTTTATCATCAAAAGATTTGATTTCACCCCTAAGAAAGAGGTTCCCCATTATTACTGCATGCCTTTTGTCATGCACTATAGGTTTTTCTATTCAGGGCTAGTGGTAATATACACCTGCTCATGGTCAATGTAAACGGGCCTGGTAATTAAACCAGACCCTTTTTAACATGAGTTTGGTGCAGCTGTTGAAATTGGGGAGGCAATTGGTCATGTCTGGTAGTGTGTCCTTAGCATTCAACCACACTACCTCCCATAGAGGTCTGCCAATCAGAGTAGTTACTAAAACACCATTGTTTTTCTGTTTGCCTTTGACCACTCAAGAAAATATCAGAGGTGAGTTGCTTGATAATACCATGTAATACTGTGAACATCCAAGCCTCCCTCGTTAGTAAGTTGATAACTGAAGCCAGCTGGAATTTGTGATCTCCTTCTTCCTCCAATAAATGCAATGCATGCAGTTGGGTTAAAAATACTGGAGGAATGAGGATAGATTGCCCCTGAAAGAGGAACAAGATTTCTTGAAGGACACTCATTTCCATTATGGTTATTCTACAAAGCCAGAAAATGACGGTATTGTGCCAGTGTTGCATATCCGCCTTGATTTATGCAAGAAGAGGGAGGAAGTTGGTCTAATAAGTGCTATTGTTGGAGCTAAGTCAATTCCTAAAGGTTAACATGTGTACCCAGTCTGTCTAAAAGAGCAGTGAGATTTAAGACAGTTAGAGAAATCTTGAAATGCATTAATTGGCAATGTCTCCAATTTGTTTAGGTTACTTTCAAAATCAGAGAGTGTTCAAAAATCAGGAAGGATGTTAATAAGATTAGGGAGAATTTATTTATGATTGGTGGTGAAGGTCAAGATCTTGTAGTTCCTTCGTAGTTTTGTGCCTGTTAGTGTTGAGTCTAGATAAATCTGCTGAGCCAGTACCTGTAGATAGAAGGCAGTTAGGAGTAGGAAAATGGTACACACCTCCCACCTGCCTCGTCTAATTGAATTGGGTCAGAGGACTTCCCATTTTTCATGATTCAGTTGAAGGGGTTCACATGGCACTCTAAATCCATTGCACTGAATTTATAGCTGAACCCTCGACAGAGTAGGACCTCATTGAGGAATTTCCAATCCACTCTCTTGTAGGCCTTTTCTGGGTCTAGAATGAAAGAGAGACCAGACCAATATTATTTGCAGATGACATCAATCAAGTGTAATGGACTTTTTGTATTATTGCTCACATGTCTAGCCATGCTAAAGCCCAGTCCAGTTGTAAAAAAAATTGAATTAATTGTTCCAACTGCAGAACCAAACTTTATGTGTAGATTATTACATCTCTGTTTAATAGTGATATTGAATGGTAAGATCCACATTCTTCAGGATTATTCCCTGTTTATAATTAAGGAATTTCCTTATTTAGGCCATGGATGGAGAGATTTAGCACCCTCCACTTTCAAATTATATACTTTCAGAAGTAAAAGATCATAGAGGGCCAGTACTCTGCAGATTAACTGAGGGAATCCATTAGAGCCATGGGCAGACAGGAGTCTCAATTATTTAATGTTCCCGCTCCTCTAATTGTTCTTTTAATGTTTTTCAGAGAGGGGATTCATTAATAAATTATTTAACCTCTGTTGGATTAGAGAGGTTTGCTGAATATATGTTTTGCCAAGATTCTTTAAAAACATCCAGTTTTTCAGCATCACAAGTTCCTAACTGTTCTTGATTATCTCTAATTATTTTTTGAAGTATAAGGGAGAGTTGTGGTTTACGTTTACACATTAGGAGAGTGCCTGCTTTAATGCCCACTCCTAACATAGCATTGACAGGCTTTAGCTATTGCCTACTCAGCTTTACTGAGTTTGGTATGCAGAACTGACCCCAAGAGCCCAGAACCTTGCACCAAACTTTCTGTGAGAAGTTTGCTTTGAGTTATTGCTACAACTCTTTTAATTGAGTTTCTAAAAAGTTCTTCAGGGCCTTTCTAATTTTTTAATTCTTGCTAAATTAGTGCTACATGTTTCCCTGAGAACCTCTTTAAGTGTATCCCAGATTGGAATAGTCACCGATACTCCAGTATCATAAAAGTGGGGATTTCTTTTTTTTTGTTTTAATTTTTAGTTTTGCCACACGGTTCTATAGTAAAGATTGATTTAGTGTTCCATGGGAGTCTCTTTTCATGAACATTTGAGCCTACATACTATAGGGAAATGATCTGAACTAACTAAAACACCCTGGTCCAACGCTTGGATAGCTGAACATAGGGAGTAGTCAGCCAGGACTATATATCCTTCACATACTTTTAACCAGCTAGTTTCATATCTACATTAACACCTCAAGGCTCATTTACTTCAGCCTGCTCCATAGGAAATAATTTGAATTGAACATCTCTTATTCAGCAACAGTCGGTCCATTTTACCATGAATATTGAATATTAGCCCTCTTGTCTTTCATTGGAAATCTAGAGTGCTAACATTCTATCTTCATGTGTGGTGAAGCTACAGTAAACCAACGGGGTCTGCTGCTATTGAAAATGCCTGACTTGTTTCTTACATAGATGAGGAAGATACTTGCAGACTTAAAAATATGTGTCTTCATTTTAGCAATCCAGAGTACTAACTGTAATTTCTATGATAAAATAAAACCCATCATTGTATTCATTTACTGCTGTCTCCTCTATAGGAAAAGATTTCAGTTCTACAGTTTTTATTTCAGCAAAATGATGTTCAGGTGTGCCTCATTTTTGTCATTTATATAGAACATTAGCATACTAGTTATTAATGGAGATCCATGTTGAAGCTACAGTACAACACTGAGGATTCAACTAACAGACGGTTTATCCTGTGGGCACTACAAGTTTTATGCAGCATGTTAGTTTTATTCCTCACATGGTTGAGGAAGATATTTGTGAATTTTTTGATTTAGCTTCTGAAGCCGTTACTATCGTTTCTATGAGAAAATCAAGTGAAATTGTTTTATTCTTTCAAATATGGTTAATCAAATCCCAGCAGATGGTGAGCATGTTCCATATGCTGAAATCACATTAGAACTCACCATAATTATTTAAATTAGCATGGCACCACCAACAAATGATTTATCTTGTGACTTAAATTTGTTATCACTTTTTCTACATGCACATTTTTGTAACCCTCAGAACATGGCTTTGATCAGAATGCATCTGAATAAGACAAAAATGGGGGAGCTTTCTCACCAAAAACAAACCCAATAGCTGTGCTTCCTGTAGCCTTCCACCTAAGAAGTCCCATGACAAACACACCATCTAACAAACAATTTTGTGAATTCTGCCTAACATTTTAAGGGTCTGTTTTACAATAGCAATAATTATCCAATGAGAGGGCTGGCAGCCATTTACTGGGGTGAAGTAGTGACCATGACTTCAAATTGAGCACTCTGACTCTGCCCAGGGCAATACCTACCCTAGAGTGCCCTCTATCTTGGATAATAAGTATAGTTTGTGACAGCTTCAATAAAAGTGGCTGGGATGGGTTCACTGGAGTTTTAATTATTTTGATAAGAAAATTCTTGGGTTTTCCTGCATTTAATTTCTATCTATTTGGCTCTTACTGCAAAAAAATATAGCAAAATATTCACAATTATATTCAGAAATATCCTAAATCATGCATTGTGGGGGATTTGAGACATTGTTTATAGTATCAAATTGTTATTTCCATCAGTTGCTTGCTGAGACAGATTCATTCTTTAAGAAGGTGGCTTTGCTCATGGTAATTTTTTGTAGCTTTTATGGCTTTCTTTAAGGCATGTACATTTGGGTAGTGGGTCTTTGTCATTACCTTCTTTACAATGCTCTTCGTGATGTCCTTTCTTTATTGAGGTTCTATAAGAACCATGCAGCTGCTTTCATTTGTTTTTTCTTTTTTTTTAAATGAATGGAGCAACTTTGTCAAGAGACCTGAACATGATGACATCCGTTAACGGTAAAACATCAACAAAGGACAATAAAGGTAAGTGGTGAGCCCTGCTACGGGGGGTGCACGTTCAAGTGTGTGTGAAAGATGGCGGGATGCGTGCAAGCAGCATGTGTGTGCCAACCTGCTGAAATGTGTGCGAGCTGTGTGCGCGTGTGTCTGTGTGCAAGGTGCCAATGCACGTGAAATCTGCAGAGGTGCACGCAAACAGCATGTGTGTGCCAATCTGCTGAGGTGTGTGCAAGCTGCAGGTGTGTGTGCAAACTGCAGGTGCGTGTGTAAAACTTCAGTGTGCGAACTGCGGATATTTGCAGAGCTGTGTACAAATTAAAATTGCTGGCTTTTGTGTGAAGCCTGCTGGGGACTATGTGCCACCTGCCAGGGTGTGTGTGAAATCTGCTGCACATTAAATATAATTCTGCAGTCGCCATGCAGTCCCCTGTTCCGCTTGGGTCTGGGTGCCACATGTGAAGGTGACTGACAGGAGACGGACCTGCGTAGCTACTGTCTATTTACTATCGTGCTTTGAGTGAGCGTTACCATACACATATTGCTTGCTATTGCATATTCCCACAGCTTGTCTCTTCCAAATGTTAATGAGAATGTATTTACATACTGTGGATGGGCCTGTGTCGTATTTATTATTTCACATATTCAGTGTATAAGTAGTACTGCATTGGAGTTCTTATTAACACATTGAGTTCGCAGTGCTCGGATACTCATGTGCTTGTTACCACTGCTGCTGTGCTGTTACATGGACACACAGTTTACTGATGTCCTGATATACGCATCCCCTAGCAGCGTCATTTAGATGGGAACTTATAGAGTTGCTCAAGGGGGTAGCCGATAAACTCCGCTACACGTCCAAGCTTGGAGCGCGGAGTAGCAAAAACTCTGTAAACTCTGCCGGCGGAGCAGAGTTCACCACCCACCGTTACTAATAAATTGATTGTGTTTTCAATATGATGCTTGTTGGAGACGGGGAGATCATGTTTGAATTGTAATGGATGTTTGACTATTTGTGTTAGAGATTATGGTCCAAATTTACAGATTGGCAGATAACTTAAAATCCTCCAATTTCTGGAAGGAACTGTAAATTTGGAGTAACAATTTCCTCCACAATATTATCCCTACCGTGGAGGAAACTAAGCTACTAGATTCTTCTTTGTATGTAGAGTTTCTTCCAGAAAGTGGAGCATTTTCTCTTATCTGCAAACTTAGGGCCTTATTACAAGTTTGGCATGCCGTGGACCGCCGTACTGGCGGTTGCGGTCTGACTGCTGCAAGCTCGGTGGTCCGACCGCTGTATTACAACTTGTGTGGATTGGCTTTACAAAGACCGTGGCCGAACCACTGACACAGCCAGCCACCTCCGACCACGGCGAAATTGGACCATGAGACTGTGGGAGGCTCAGACCGCCAGTGAAACCACCGGCCCAATTATGAGTTGCTTTACAATTGGCATGACCGTGGCGGTCCAACCACCACATCTGAGACGGCAGAAATGGAGGGATATAAGGCCGAAACTCACCTGTACTCACCTCTACTCGTCTCCTGCCATCATGGAGCCCATCGGACACGTCCTGCCGCTGCTTTACCTGCTCAACCACGTTCAAAACTCACTCTGTCATGGACGAGATCTTCAGTAAGTCACACAACTACCTGTTGCCACAGACACCTCTGCAAAACGATGCCCCACCATGGCAAGGGAGTTCAGGTCCCTAAGTAGTTTACACATATACAGGGACCCTTTCTGGGATTGTTTCAAAATAATAATCAAAAATACATCTGTCGGATGCCCTCCTAGGTCAAAACACTGGTATGGCACAGGCACACTGTACACAAATGGATATGTGTTTGCAAATTATATACAGTGATGTGTGCATTTCTTTGTGTTTCACAACAGTACCTCCTCAATATCACACCTATTAATGCCTGTCACACGTCTTTTGAACTTTCTCACTTGTCTGCCATGTTACTACTGATCTTCACTAGTCATGCAGCTTGCCATTTCTTAAGTGTTGGGAAAGTGACATTGAAGTGACTTCAGCTACCATGAGGCCTTGTGATTGGAACTCTAACCAAGTTGCTAGACTACTTTTGCCCCTTCTCACTTGTCTACCATGTAACTACTGATCTTCCCTAGTCGGGCAGCTTGCCATTTCTCAAGTGTTGGGAAAGTGACATTGAAGTGACTACAACTATCAGGAGGCCCTCTCACTCCAACTCTAACCAAGATGCTAGACTCCTTTTGCCCCTTCTCACCTGTCTGCCATGTTAATACTGATTTTCACTAGTCATGCAGGTTACCATTTCTCAAGTGTTGGTAAAGTGTGATTGAAGTGACTACAGATACCATGAGGCCTTTTGACTGGAACTCTAACCAAGCTGCTAGACTCCTTTTGGCCCTTCTCACTTGTCTGCCATATACCTACTGATCTTCAATAGTCAGGCGGGTTGCTATTTCTCAAGTTTTGGGAAAGTGACATTGAAAAGCTACTACTACTACCATGAGGCCCTGTCACAGTAACTCCAACCAAGATGCTATAGTGAATGTGACACACTCAGATTGCACACATCCCAGGTCCTGTTTTGATGCCAAAGAAATATCTGCATGGATGTGTCATTAGGTGAAACACACCTTCTCTGCTACAACTTTGTATTGGACTCTCACACATTACCCATATGATAAGGCAATGTCAGTCAATGGGATCACATAGAATCAGTGTGAGAAGAATTCTAAGGGCACAATGGAAACCCTCTCTGCAGGATAGCTATGCCTTTATCAGGGGGAACCATGAAGGCTGGGGCCCTGGGGCACAGTACATTTTGCACATGTCTGACAAACTCCATGTGCACTGGGCCTGGGAACTGAAGTATATCAGGGACAACTAATAGCATAACCAAGTGCCATCCATGTGTAGGCAATGGTTAAGTGCAACTTATGAAAGCAAACACAGCACTAACAGCATGGGGCACACATCTAGATGAAGTAACTGTAAGGTAAGAACTGCAAAATGGACACATGTCCATGCAGAACTTCACAAAGGTATGACAAGTTGACACCTTTCATGTGTGGATACACCAATATCTAACTTCAACACATCAAACACATATCCAATCTACATCATACGGAGAAGTGCACCCTAAATGACGTTGACAGTGGCCAGGCCAAGCTGAAACACTTAACACATAACATGTCTGCCCCATTTGGATGTCAACCCACATAGACATCCATCCATCATTTCCCCTTGTCTAACTCCAGCACTGGCTCCAAGGTCACATCATAATAACCGCTTCAACTGGTTCAGCAATCAGGGATCAAACAAACACAACTGTACTCACACAACACTAACTATACAATAACATCAAATAAATAGGAAATGAATGGCAGGACTAATGTCTTCCAAACTGTGAAAGTTTTTAAGGAATGGATTTAACTCAATCCAAAAATAAAACAAAGGCCAATGGCCAGTCCATTCATTGTCCTTGTGCTACAGCACAATGCTGTGCCATCAAACTTGCCCTTATTAACACTGCCAGGGAACCTTCTCACAAAGGGCCATCCATTGGGCATAGCAGGCACCTCAAAGATGGTACTTGGGAAGGGGGTCAAGGTTTAGGGAGGTGTGGGTTTGTCCTTGGGAGGAGGTTTTTAGGGTTTGGGGGCTTTTGGGCTGTGTTTAACTTTAGAAGGTTTTTTTGTTTTGTCTTTTTTGGGCTGGGTTCAGGGGGGTTGAAGAGGCTGTTTTTCAGGGGTGGAGTGGGAAGTGGAAGGGATGGGTTTGGGTGTGGGAGGGGTTTTAGGGACTTTGGGAGGGAGTCGGGTTTTCACAGGGGTAAGAGCAAGGGCAAACATGACAGATTCACAAGGAAAATGGGTACGGTGTTTGGGATGGAGTTCGGTTTGAGAGGAAGAGGGAGTGGAAGTGTGAGATGGGTCTGCTGTCTGCACTGTGTGTTGTGTTGGTGTCTGTTGTGTGGGTGACTGTGAACGTGTACTTTTTTTGGTGGGAGTGATGTAGATGTGCTAGGTGTTGTGGAGGAGTCTGTGGCTGGTGCTGTGGTGTCTGTAGATTTCGGTGTTGTGGCCATGTCTGTGGATGTTGGTTTAGTTTCTGCCGATATGGATGTTGTGGAGGTTTCTGTGGCTGTTGGTGCAGTGTCTGGGGATATGGGTGCTGTGGAGGGGTCTGTGGCTGTTGGTGCAGTTTCTGCATGAATGCTGGGTGTTGTGGAGGGGTCTGTGGGTGTGAGTGTGGTGTCTGCAGGTATGGGTGTGTTTCTGGAAGGCTCTGTATGTGTTGATGTGGTGCCTGGGGGTATGCTGGAGGTGGTGAGGGTGGTGAGGAAGGTGAGTGTTTGCTGTGTGCATGTATGTTTGAGTTTCTTGAATGCCTTGTGTTTGTGTGTGATGCTTGTGTTTGATGAAGTGTGTGTATGCTTAGGTGGGTGTGCTTGGGATAGGAATGGGAAGAGGGCATATGGATGGGGAAGGGGCAAGAGAGGGGATGGAAGATTGGTATAGGAGGAGGACTGCCATGAGGGAGGAGGCCAGAGCCTGAAAAGATCTCTGTAGGGCAGAAATGGCAGTGTAAATGCCTTCCAGGTAGGCAACCATCTGGGTCAGCTGGGTGCTATGCCCCTGGATGGCATTCAGGACTGCAGCCTGACCCACAGAGATGCTCCTCAGGTGGTCAATAGCCTCTTCACTCAGGGCAACAGGGGCAGGGGCTGAGGTGCCTGGAGCGAAGGAGACTGCTCCCCTCTTAGGAGAGGGGTAACAACCAACTTATGGGGGGACAACTGGGAGGGTGGCGATGGAACTGGGGGTGGCGGACAAGGATGAAGGTGGAACTGATCCTGTTGGGTCTGCCAACACTTGGGAGTGTACACCGGAGGATGACTCCGATGGTGATGAGCTTGAGCTGATGTCCTCCGGGGCGGCACTCCTTGCACCCTCCTGGTAACTGGGTCCTTCCAGGTCTGACGTCTCATGAAAAGGAATGGCTGTGACCAGCTGTTCCCCACCGACGCTAGCCCCTTCTCCTCTGCTTGCCCTTGATATATCTGAAATGACATGAAACATGGATTTATTGCAATGACCTTTCCACACCTGACCATCACAAATCCACTGAAAACATTGGAGAAGTCCACATATCACACCACCTTCATGGTTCACTCCATTGGCTTCAAATTTAGCATGAGCACATGCATGTATGGTACATGATCTGCAAACAGTTGGGTCTACTCATGTCATAACCCCAGACATGCCCAAATGCATTGATGGAATTCACACCACTCCATCCTTATGTCCATATGAAGATAGTTGATCTCCTAGCATACTTTGGCACTTGTTGTGTACCATTCTAAAGATATGTAACCAAATAGGATGGATCCAAGTGTGAGATTTACACAATGCTCACACCAGGCCCAGAATCTAACAAATCTAAATATTACTCATAACAAATCATGATGTCAGGTCAGGTTGTACACCAATGTACTATCAGTTACTGTTGTCGCAGACATCATGTCACATGCAAATGCTCATTGCACACTGATGACACTTTGCACTCCAAATTACATCAGACGGCTGGCCAAAACTTCATGCGCAGTTGAAGCAGTGCCACCACTCTTCCTCCTTCCTGCGGCTGTGACAACGTGTCGGAATGGATGGGCCTGCCCTTGGCTCAGCTGCAGGAAGTAAGCGAGGAAAAATAAAATGATAAAACTTTTGTTATTATCATTTTATTTTTCATTTTCTACTGCTCAAAAGTAGTGAGGCGACGCTCCTCTGCCTTAGTGGAGGAGCCGCCGCTGGTGATGACGCCAGTCATAGATTGTATGTCCACAAGCAAATACACCTTTGAAGGTTTTGGGTGTCCCTGAGCATCTATGAAAAGAAGATGTGGGATCACTAGAGTCCCAATGGAAAGGCACATCACACCACTCTGATATTGCATACTCAGATTGCATTGTAAGGATAGTGTAGACACTCACATTGGATCCCCACATTTCCATATTTCACTTCCTCATGCATGTCACCAGTCAGTGAATGAGTGTATTGAAACACTATTGCAGATGAACCATCAACTGGCAAAAGCAGACTGGCCAACATGTAGGCACTACATGGCACCTGTGATGTTTGCACTCTCATTTCACTGTATGAGCAGTACTTACCAATGGGAACTGTTGTACAGTCACTGCATGTACTGTGAACTTCATGTCATGTTACAGGCAATAGGGCCACCATCACATGAGAGACAGTAGCAAGGGTACATCACTCCTCATCCAAGCAAGACGAGCTGCCTGTGTGTACAATTGTCACCCATATATACTGAGAACATGAGATGATTACTCACTTCACTCAGTCAGGGGTCTGCCCAAAAGGAGAGAATTGGATGTGGACAAGACTCTGCTGTCTTCCAGGTCAGAAAGACAATAGGCACAGCATAGGCGCATGCACCTTCTACCACACTTACACTAACAATGACTCATCTTGTGTGTGGCACATGGGCCACCACCTATATGGTTGGTGAAATGCTTGTCAGTAACACTCAAAATTGGCAATGTGACACAGTAATGTGACTGTGTACAATGTACCCTGCACTGTGTGACACAGGTGGATGTTCAAGATTTAACAATCATGATGTAAAATGTGTACTGCTTCATGAAGCATTGATGTTCAGACGCATGACTTTTGCCTTAAACTTCACATATATTATTTTTACATACTGTGACCAAAATAAATTTTTGTATTACTCCTCACATAGGTACCCTTGGAGAGGGAGGAGACGCTATCTTCCAGTGTACCACCCATTTCCAGACCGTCAAACAATCCTGTATTTATGTCATCCATTGGAGCCTGACCTCCTACCTCACATCAATAATCCTACATCAATACCACCACTAGTTAAACTCGTGTCTGTTTTGCATTTTTTGGCCACAGGCTTATTTTCAATTCACTGTTGCTATTTCTGGTGGACTGTCACAACCTATGTTCAGTCAGGTACTCACAGAGGTGCTAGCAGCACTTTTTAGACACTTGGCCAAGTACACCCAGTTCCCCAGACGTGAAGATTTAGCCACTGTGAAGGCGGATGTCTATGAATTTGGTCACATCCCACATGTAATTGGATCTATTGATGGCACCCATATTGCCTTAGTACCACCACACAACAGGAAGCAAGTGTACCGGAAAGAGGAAGCACTTCCATTCTATCAATGTGCAAGTTGTCTGCTTACCGGATTTGTACATCTCAAATGTCTCTGCCCGGTTCCTAGGATCTGCACATGATTCCTTCGTACTGCGGAACAGCACCGTTCCCCAGCTGATGTCACAACTACTAACGGAGAGGGCCTGGCATGTAGGTAAGTGTGATCTGTCCTAACTTTGTGTGGGAAATGTCAGGTAGTATGATCTCAAAGTGTGTAACTAAATGTTGCCCTTATGCCTGTCTTCCATCTGGGAAACTCAGCGTATCCCAACCAGCAATGGTTGTTGGCACCGCTGAGGAATCCTACAACGCCAGGGGAAGTCCACTTCAATGAGAACCATTAAAGAACACAGCAGCCAGTGGAGAGGGCTTTTGGGCTCCTGAAAGTCAGATTCAGATGTCTGGAAAGGGTTGGGGGAGCCCTCCTCTACTCATCCAGGAAGGTGTGTAAGATCACTGTGGCCTGCTGCATACTCCACAACATTGCCCTGCAATGAAACATACCTTAAATCGCAGAGGATGCAGGCAATTAAGATCTACCAGGTGGGGACCCTGGAATGCCAAATGAAGATGATGATAGTGATAAAGAGGAAGGAGCTGACTTGCAATAAGATCTCATACAAAACTACTTCTCCTGAGTGTAAGTATGCTGTGAGATGTGATGACTTTGATGTAGTGATGTTGTGAGAAGGATGTTAATGCTACTTATTAGGAATATGTGGGTCTGGGAATATCTGGGTAAAGGTGTTTGTATTGTAAGTGTAGCTTTGTTCAGCTGTAAATGTTGTCTTGGACTGTGTTCTCAAGAAGTTGACAATGTGATGTGTGTCATATGTCTGGTTTTTTTAGCTAATCTCTCTGTGTTGGTCTGTTTTAGGTACCTTTACCATGGCATCTTCATTTGGACATTTCAGAGTTGTGTTATTAGTAGGTATACAATGCTGTTCAGACGTACAAAGTGGACATGGATTGGTCTTGGGAATGTCTGTCACAGAGTTTGGGTGTGCAAAGCCGATACCAAGACAGCTTGCACAGTGATAGGATGGAAGTTACCTGGCTTCCATTGGGCTTGTTCCTTGTGGTGTGTTGGTCCTAATGCAATATGTGTGCCATCATGTGATCCAACACAATATTGTGTTGTGCCCAATTTATGCTATCCTGCCTTCACATAGGCTAATTCCTCATTGTCTATGAATTAGATGTATCAGTTGATGTGTCTCCTCGTTGTAGGCCAAAGTGCTTGTAACACATCACTGACATTTGTTTGTGACATTCCACCAGATGTAAGCAACACTGGATTGAAATGACCCTGTGGTCAGAAACTATTGTACTGACATGTGTCTGTTTATTTCTTTATTTGAGGTGGGATTCCTTTTGTGAGGTAGGCAATATGGCTCCAGCTGATGATGTAGACTTAATTTATTGTTGCCTATTGTGTAGGATATTGTCCGATGTAACCCCTCCTTCCATGTTGTGAAAGTCTGCAAGTGATTATGTGATCACTGACACAGAATTACTGAGTCATGTCTTATTTGCTATGTGTCTGACATCATGCCAGCCTATGATTTGAACAATGGAATGAACATGTTCTCAGTCCAGACACTTGTGTGTATGTGTTGTTGTGTCATGGTAGTGATCCTGAGTTGAACATTATTTACATACAACATACCCATGCTTCCATAAGTCCCTAGTTTTGAAATTGCAAAGTTCACATGGTAGTACATTTACATTGTTATATGTGAGAATTACAGCAGGAGACAATGCTTTGGTGGCGTGTTTTTAATGAAGTGAACAAGGATATGATCAAGACATTAACGTAAAATTACAAAGTGCAAACAAAAAGTGAAGTCTTCAGTCATGGTGGATGAAACCATTGCAGTAGAGTCCGAATTGTCAGGAGTCCAAAGTCCAACATACTCCTTCCATCAGATATGGAAAAGTGGGCAGGAATAGTCCAACAAAGTGAATGTGTAGCACAAACAGGAGGACATTAGGGGCAAGGTTTCTTCTTGGCGGTGGTGGGTGTCTTGCCATCTCAAGCTCCTGAATTTTTGTGTGTACGTCCCTTCAGTTTGCTAGAGGGGGGGGATCTGGAGCTGCTGAGACAGGTACATGTGCAAGCATGTCCTCCTCTGACAGGGCCTCCCTTCCTGTGGCTGTGGCAGATGTTGATGGTCTGGGTGTACTTGGACCACAGGAAGGGGTAGAGGCAGGTGGAAAAGCCCTGCAGAGGGTGGTGTTGATGTCCTGCAGCACCTCAACCAGGGAGGCCATCTCCAAAACTCTGCTACAAATACAATGTATTTTCACAAACACAAGGGAACCCAAAAGGTAGATAAGGACCTTGGGTAACAGTTTAGTATTAGAACAGTGGTCCTTAAACAGAACAGTGTGGTCATCAGGATAAATATAGACTCCAATCAGTGCTATATTATGAGTGTCCAGCCGGACATTCAATTTAATAATTCAAAAATGTCAAAAACCAAAAATAAACACATCAATACAGTGGGACACAATCCTGCATCCTACATAGAAACATGACAAGTACACTTAGGACAGGAAAATATCAGGCAAGACAGGGTAGCTTGTGGAATATTGAACACAATTTCTAACAAGCTTGAGGAAACAGTAAATACACTTTTTTATCAGATTTGATTAATGTGAAAACTGTTTACATTGGTCGACGACGTTTCGATCCTCTTTAAGAAATAGTAGGATCATCATCAGGACAGTTAAAAATACAAGCCTGAATAATTAGAGATTGCCTCAAGGGGCTTGCGGAAGGTTAAGCCACAATTACACTCAGTGGTGGAGGCCGATTAAATAGGTTGTTCTAAGAATGAAAAACCTGGTGATTAAATTGTAAATTATCAGTTCCAGGGCAGCAAGTGGCGATGCACGTTATGCTGTGTGGTCCAAGGCTTGATGGCAGGGTGTTATTGTGTCATGGTAGTGATCCTGAGTTGAACATTATTTACATACAACATACCCATGCTTCCATAAGTCCCTAGTTTTGAAATTGCTAAGTTCACATGGTAGTACATTTACATTGTTATATGTGAGAATTACAGCAGGAGACAACGCTTTGGTGGCGTGTTTTTAATGAAGTGAACAAGGATATGATCAAGACATTAACTTAAAATTACAAAGTGCAAACAAAAAGTGAAGTCTTCAGTCATGGTGGATGAAACCATTGCAGTAGAGTCCAAATTGTCAGGAGTCCAAAGTCCAACATACTCCTTCCATCAGATGTGGAAAAGTGGGCAGGAATAGTCCAACAAAGTGAATGTGTAGCACAAACAGGAGGACATTAGGGGCAAGGTTTCTTCCTGGCGGTGGTGGGTGTCTTGCCATCCCAACCTCCTGAATTTTTGTGTGTACGTCCCTTCAGTTTGCCAGGGGGGGGATCTGGAGCCACTGAGACAGGTACACGTGCAAGCATGTCCTCCTTTGACAGGGCCTCCCTTCCTGTGGCAGATGTTGATGGTCTGGGTGTACTTGGACCACAGGAAGGGGTAGAGGCAGGTGGAAAAGCCCTGCAGAGGGTGGTGTTGATGTCCTGCAGCACCTCAACCAGGGAGGCCATCTCAGTTTGGATGCCGATAACATCAGTGTGGATGCCGGCCACCTCGGTGTGGATGGCAGCAATCTCCTGGTATGCATCCCTCTGCAGCTCCTTCATTTTACGGATTTCAGTCAATACCAGGCCCATAACACTTTGGGAGTCCTGGTAGACTCCCAGGACTTGGGTGATTGCAGCCTAGGTGTCCGTGGCCTCAGTGGGCGCACTCTGCTGGCCCACAGTTACCCTCCCACTATGCCTACCCCCAAGGCCCTGTGCCCTTGGCACAGACTGCACCCTTTCACTGGCTCCTGGTTCCTCTGTGACTGGGGATGTGCTAGCCATCTTAAAATCTATGACTGGGGGGCACAGGATGGGACTGACTGTGCTAGATGCACAGGGTCGGGGGAAGTGGTTGGTTGTGTTTTGCAGCTGTGGTGGGAGTTGTTGTTTTGGGCACAGTGAGTCCCACTGTTGGCATCTGTCCAGGCTGACCAGATGGGCCAGGGCCGTCATCCTCGTCCACCTCTTCAGGACCATTGTCATGACAGAGGACTTCGTCCTGTGGTGGAGAGGAACTCTGTTCTGTTTCCAACCTCGGTGCAGCTGCAGTGGCAGATCGACCTGTTAAGAAATAGAGAACATTGTTAATGGTGGAAGTGAGGTATCTACATCCACGTTGTTTGGGTCAAAGTAAATGGGGACCTAGAATGGAACAAAATAGATAGAGATTAATATTGTCATCTACTTGCATGGAGTTAAATTTGGTTACTAGACATTTGTTGACATTGAATAGATGTAGTAGATTTCATCAGATCATTAGACGTGCAGATATGTGGCATTTTGGCTTTAGGGTTAGACATGACATCTCCAAAACTCTGCTACAAATACAATGTAGTCATAACATGTGTATTTGTCCATTCCAAGGCCTAGTTGTGTCTAATACAGGCAAACACCCAGCTTGGTTGTATATTTAGTATTGTTCGTCATGTGAGAAGTGCAGAGTCAAGGGGTCACCTGTCACTGCTAATGAGCTGAGTTCCCTTCATGGCTCACATATATTAGGGGTACACCGTTTTTATGGTGTCACTCATGCCATCAATAGTTTCAGTTGATGGGTCCTGGACACTATCAATGAAAGTATTCAGATGTATATCTGAGTGGAACATTGTCTGTACATTGCACATTCTATGATGAGTGAAGATTTTACTCAACACTTGACAAATGGTAAGCTGCATGATAACTGTAGATCTGTTGTAGCATGGCAGACAATTGAGAAGGGACGATTGCAGTCTAGCATCTTGGTTGGAGTTCCAGTCACAAGGCCTCATGGTAGTTGTAGTCACTTCATTGTCACTTTACCAACACTTGACAAATGGTAAGCTGCATGATAAGTGTATATTAGTTGTAACATGGCAGACAGGTGAGAAGGGGCAAAAGGAGTATGGCATCTTAGTTAGAGTTGCAGCCACAGGGCCACATGGTAGTAGTGGTAGCTTTTCTATCTGAGCTTACCAAGACTTGATAAATGATAACCTGCATGATGAGGGAAGATCAGTTGTGACATGGCAAACAAGTGAGAAGGGGCAAAAGGATTCTAGCATCTTGGTTAGAGTTGGAGTGAGAGGGCCTCATGGTAGTTGTAGTCACTTCAATCTCACTTTACCAACATTTGACAAATGGTAAGCTGCATGATAAGTGTAGATCAGTTGTAACATGGCAGACAATTGAGAAGGGGTGATTGGAGTCTAGCATCTTGGTTGGAGTTCCAGTCACAAGGCCTCATGGTAGTTGTAGTCACTTCATTCTCACTTTACCAACACTTGACAAATGGTATGCTGCATGATAAGTGTCGATCAGTTGTAACATGGCAGACAAGTGAGAAGGGGCCATAGCAGTCTAGCATCTTGGTTAGAGTTGCAGTCACAGGTCCTCATAGTAGTAGTGGTAGCTTTTCTATCTGAATTTACCAAGACTTGACAAATGGTAACCTGCATGATGAGTGAAGATCAGTTGTGATATGGCAGACAAGTGAGAAGGGGCAAAAGGAGTCTAGCAGCTTGGTTAGAGTTGGAGTGAGAGGGCCTCCTGGTAGTTGTAGTCACTTCAATCTCAATTTACCAGCACTTGACAAATGGTTAGTGTACCATACCTGTTGGCAACATGCATTTGGGGTGGACCATACATTTACATTTTAACACATATCATGGGTCCTGGATTGATATTTTGATGGTGATGCACTTACAGACAGCATTGCAACAAGTGGCATGTCATGGAGTTGGATACATGTGCTCTTATATGCAGCTATACATATTGCCATAGACAAACCAACATCTCAGATACTTTGAGCATTGCATGTTAGGAAAGTAGACAGAGAAACAATAGCAAAAGCAGAGGTGAGAGCAAACAGGACATTCTGATATTGTTGCAGTTACTGAAGTGTAACTTACCAGAGTCCACTTCCCCCTCTATTTCTGTCAAGTCCTCAGAGTACAGGATGGCCAAGACCTTCTCCTCCCAAGGAAAGAGTTATAATGGTGCGCTGGGAGGGCCACCGCCAGTCCTCCAGGTGGTGGTTGTTGTACAGGTACGCACCCTCAGCCTGAGGTTGTTCCATTGCTTCCTAATATCGGTCTGTGTGCTCAGGGTGGTACTAACAGCAATCACTCTGTTGACTATCATTTCCCACATTTCAGTTTTCTTACTGAGAGGAGTATGTTGAACTTGGGATCCATAAATGTATGGTTGTACTCTAATGATTTCATACACCATGAATGTCAACTCAACTCTTGTACAGTTTTTTTTTCCTGGCATGGTGACAAAATAAAATGAAAGTGAGTATATGAATGAAAAACAGTGATAGAGGTAAAAAGGTGCAAAAAATAAATTACAGGTTGGGGAGAGTGCTAAATGGGAAGATGAAAAGGGGTAGCAGAGAAAATGGCTGCCTGTCTTGCTGTGCTGAAGTTGTGAAGCAACGCATGCTGGTCAGGGATGCGGTGTGTTTTATAGTGTGATTTGCAGGCGTGTTCACTTACCGAAGCACATCAGATGTGTAGTGTTTAAATCCATCCAATGGTCATTGTTGCAGTGGTTTTTTTTGCGTGTACCACGGCGGTTGAGTTGGGTATTCGCCATTTGTTAACAACTGCTGGGAGACCGCGAGTACGACTGTATAGTTGTAATAGGCTCTGCGGGTGGACCGCGGACATGATGCATCGATGGACACAACTCCAACATTGTAGACTGCCACGATCCCACTGGGTAGACCGCCGTGGCTGTGGTCGGTGTTTCAGACAGCGCAACTCATAATACGGCGGGTGGTAGATCACCGGTGCAGCGGTGTTGTAGACGACGCGGAGTTCGGACCGCCAAACTCCTAATCGACACCTCTTTTTCTGATTGTGTAAATATATTTTCAAATATATGTAGGTAGTAGGCTGATCCTTGAATCAGGATAGCCCCATTAGTGTATTGAGATGCAAAGAGAGAGTTATTGTCCATGCAAGTGAACATATGTCCATGACTGATTTATAAGATTTATCGTCATTGTAATTGTTCTACTTTACTTCTATGTAAATACAGACCTATTGTCTTCAAAGTAATAGCTTTGACCAGCATTGACATTTATTGTGTGCGAATATTGTGTCATACCACATCCCTGCTCCTAATAGGTTACAGCCTCCTAGAGTAAACCTCCATTTCCTGACGTAGATGCTCATGGACAGCAAAGTGTACACAGGGAGTACTTATTAATCCACTTGGGGTTAAAAAGTATCTGAGACCTTTGGATCCCAGTAATACATTATATCACCCAACATAGACAATGACCAGTAGCCACTGACTGCCTCATGGACACAAGAGAAGTCCTCAAAATTAGGTTATGCATCCTGGTCAGTGAGGTGAGGCAAAATTTGCTGTACTATGCCCATGCTGCCATGTAACTTTGTTGTTACGATGGGTGAGCTGTGTGGCACTTTCACAACAGTATGGTTGTACTTGCTCTGTGTACATTCAATACAGATTGGCATGAAGGACCATTTAGTCTTGCACTAACGTGAACTTGCATTGTCCTTCTGCAGGTCTATTGCAGACAGAAGTGTTTCCCTATGTTTGTATGACATGCTTTATCAAGCATATCCTTACCACACTCTTTACCACACATATACCATTACCACGCACGTCTTTACCATGCATTGATTTACCACCAACGTACATAGAAATACATTAAATGAACCATCACCATGCATACCGTTACCATGTAAACTTTTCCCATGCAAACTGTTACAATGCAACTTTTTTTAAATATAGTTTTTAAAAAGAAATATGGATTAAAAAATTAAAAATATTATCTACGTAGGCAATAGAATTATTATGTGAGATATCATATTTTTATAAAACATTTTTATTGAAAAAAATTAGGTGATGTGCATCGTCACACAACAGAACACAAAACAACGCAACACATTGCAATTCAACACAATACATTGCAACCCTACTCAAACCAAGTTGATAATACAGTGCATCAGTTTGCAAATTCTATAATCATTTTAAATCAACACAACAAAATGCAAAATATGGCAACTCTTCACAAATATTACCAAAAATAAATCTAGAAAAGAAAGCATCGCATCACAATACCGCACAAATGTTTTCCAGAATAGTTAAACAGTATTTACA
This sequence comes from Calotriton arnoldi, assembly GCA_963921515.1. NCBI lineage: Eukaryota > Metazoa > Chordata > Amphibia > Caudata > Salamandridae > Calotriton > Calotriton arnoldi. The sequence continues at coordinate 2,049,034 of CAWUFW010002372.1, forward strand.
TTTAAATCAGACTTTCTTTCATTTCTACATAAGAAACAACCCTGTCCCCTACCAAAATTGCTGACAAATTCAGTGAAGAAGGTCAAAACCACATTAAATTTCACCACAAAAATAATCATAACTTTAGTCATGATTTACTTCAGGCTAAAAGATAGTTTTCAACACTTATTTTATTGTAAATTATATTAGAACATTGGAATGTGGAGTTCTCCATTGAAGACAATGGAGTGCTCTGAGCTTCTACGGGCCGGTAAAGGCCCGCAAAGCAACATTCCAATGTTGTTTTCACAAAGGCCTCTCGGAGATTTAAACCCCCTCGAACTCTAAGAGGCCTTTGTTTTATTTGTTAGAACATTCTGCCCTCTAGTGGTAGAATGTTCTAATAGCCTTATAGCCCTTCGTAGCTGGGCTATACCGGCTATTAAAGTCCCGCTTTCAGCTCGGGCCTTTAACGCTGTAGCGGGCCTTTAATAGCCGGTATAACCCGCTATGGCGGGCTATAAGGCTATAGTATACCCTTAAACACATTTAAAAACAGGCACCCACCATTTTGTGGTCAGTGGCACACTGCCTTCTGACTTGACCATATGCACCAGATGGTTCATGATGGACAGTACAAAACACTGCCTTCTATCTGTCAAAGTAAGCATAACTTACACATTTAATATGCATATAAATAGCTAGGTATATCAGAGAACAGATTTTCTTTAAACTGTATTCACTTTTTCAGACAATGTGAAGCTTGTGAACACACACAGTTTGTGAGGTTTTTCAAAATACACATTGATGTAAGTTCAAATGGAACCATGTTTTCTTTTTTAATAATTTAATGATAATATTTCCTCAACACTGACAAAGTTCATTTTTATAAAAAATGTTTTTAACAAACTGCAATCTACTCAGGAAGGATTATGGACAGTGACTGAAGGGCAGATTTACTATTCTAACTCCGCCAAGTGCCTACTTCAGGGAAGGTGCTAGACAGTGGCTGGGGGACAGATTTACTATTCTAACTCCACAAAGTGCTTACCTCAGAGAAGCTGCAGGACACTGGCTGGGTGGCAGATTTACTATTCTAATTCTGCCAAGTGCATACCTCAGGGAAGGTGCTGGACACTGGCTGGGGGGCAGATTTATTATTCTAACTCCACCAAGTGCTTACCTCAGGGAAGGGGTTGAACAGTGAAAAGAGTGTAAATTTGAGGTTTTCTTTTTTTAGAACATAAAAGCAAACAACAAAACTTCAAAAGAGAAGAACATTTTTGCAAACCGAAAAAGACCCTAAAATCATTGAGTCACACCAAAAGCAAATCACCAAAAGAAAGATAAGCAATTTAAAAGTCAATAGTAAACATAAACATTTCAGAAAGGCATAAAAAGCAGAATACATTTTAAAAATGTCTTCCTAACATTAGATACACTACAAAGAAACAAAGACCACAACAGACCTGAAAGCCTCAAACAATCGAAAAATTCCATCTAACCAACGCTGATGACAAAAGAACAAGGAACATATTAACAGGTACATTTTTTTACATAAAAATAAGTGTACAATCAGAGCCACATTCTTTTTTACAGAACAGGAAACTAACAAAGATTTCATTTCATCAGTTTCAACAGTGATTTAACAATGTTTTCTCGACAGACTCCATCAGTTCACCTTACTATTTTTTTTGTTAGCAGGGCCAATCACAAAGAAGAAAATAATATTAAACATTATAATATTAAACTCATATTTTTTCTATTTCTTTTGCACATCATTTAAAAATGTAAAACACAAGATACACCAGTTATGTTAAATTGAAACGTGAGTGTTAAAATATGGTGGCTATATTTATTTTAAGGAGATCTTAACTAAGCCCAGGAGTCATTGGATGTGTGATGAGTATTCTTCATCCCATTACAAAGGCAGAGCGATTACTGTTAGTGACACAGTTGAAAGAGCAGCAGAGCATGACCACTCCGCCTCCGCAATGGAGGTTGAAGTATGGTAAAGCATTCAACAAATGAAGACACTTGCAGCCGCCTCCAATGAACCATGTGGCTCAGTTTTGAGGGAGGTAGCCCAGAACATCCCCATGCATGTTGCCATTAGTATGGCCATAATCCCAAATTTAAGAAGAATGGTTAACAACAAAAAGAGTAACTCCTCAATACTACTCTGACTTTAACATCCCCCCTGAAATTACGGTTTCTTTTACTAACGAACCTTTTCTACTCTATGACAAAAAACACCCTCTAAAATTAATACTAATCTTTAGTACAGTACATAACACAGTAGCCCTGGAGAATAGTTACATTTGGATGATGGATGGAACTTTTCAAATCAATCCCCATCCATTCACCCAAATTTATACTATTCTTGCAAATCTTAACAACACTACCATGCCATTACTTTACGGATTACTTCCTGACAAACAATCCTGAATTTACACTGAATTTTTATCAGTTGTAAAATCTAAAACAGAAAATAAAAGACCTAGGAAAATAATAATTGGCTTTGAATTACAAATGATTAGTACAATTTCCAAACTATACCCTAGCACACAAATTCAAGGATGTTTGTTTCACTTTTCCCCACAGGCGTATTGGCAAAAAAAAATAAAAAGCATCTTTAGCTGAGGATTATATGTCAAATAGTAATTTCCAATATGAACTAAAAGAAGGAAACTAAGATTTCCTAATTAAATAGCAGAAGTGTTACTCAACCAGCTTAGAAGGAGGTGCACAAATCAATAATGCCACAGAGGGTTGGCATAATTCATTCAACAACTCAATAGGAAAAACTCACCACACCCTCTATCATTTCCTGCAAATTTTGAAAAAAGAACACATTTTTCAGGAAATAAGAATAGTGCAAACTATTGTTAGGTAGTTTCACTCCTCGAATAGCCAAAAAAAGTAAAGCGATGTCAGAAAAACTATTGGCAAAGATTCATCAATTTCCATTGATGGGAAATTCAGACTACCTTGACAATATTAAACACATTTTACACTACTGACACCAACTAATAGCCTCTAAAATTACTCTCCTGTTTTGGTTGTTTAAACAAATTAAATTGGCATTTTTGAAATAATTTTAAAAATTCAAAAAATTATTTGAGTCCCTACCTGTAGGTGTCTTCTTTCTTCAACACTTGGTGATATTTTAAGAAACCTCTCACCAAGAGTCTCAAATAATCCAACAATCCAAAGAGTTCACCACAGACCCATTTAAAAAAAATGCAACTAAAAAATAATTTTTCATGCTGCATTCCGCAAATAAGGCAATCCAAAAACTAAAATACCAGAAAAATATTTTTTCTAAGGTATTTAAAATATATGCATTTCCCAAAATCAAATGAAACAGAAAACCAGTCCAATAATCCAGAAAGCGTTGTCTTCTTCTCCCAAAACTGAAGAACGATAAAAACTCTACGCAAAAAACATAAAATGTTGCTTTTAATTCACGTCGTTTTAAAAAAGTTGTTAACATGATTTCTTCCCCCCTTTTTAAACCCATGTTGAGAATAAAAACACCGTCCCGTTGTGCGCATATGAAAACAGCCTGTATTGGAATGTAAAACTGGTTAAAACTCAATTAATATATGTTTCCTAATAAATAGCATCTACCTCCCTCTATCTTTCCTTACAATACATTTTGTCACCAATATTTCTAAAAAAAATGTAAATTAAATTGATCCTACCTGACTGCAGTTCTTCCTTGCTTCCGATCTTGACAGCAATGCTCCACTGACTGTAGAAGCAGATGCTGTACCGTTTACGTAAAGCTGGAAAAAAAAGTAAAAAGAGCAATTTCTTCCATTGAAGTCAATGGGAAACTGTGGGAAAATGTTTTAATATTGTATTTACATATGTTTAAAATATGTTTTATATTTAAAAAATACATTATATTTAATATATTTTATAAATATTGTGTTTTTAATAAATAATAGAATTTATGATAATAAATGTATTACAAATAAACTTAATGTGTTTAGAAATTTGTAATTAAATTATAAAAAAAGAAATTCTGTAAAAAGATTTTCATTTTGAAAACTATTTATCACCTTGTATATGTGTGTTTAAACTTTTGTATTAAAAATACATGTTGTAAATATGTTATAATAATTTTTAAATTTAATACTCAGGTATCTCAATTGATCCCTGGGTAGTCATGTCACCCACTCCCTCTATATCCCTTGCGTCCCTGTCCTAAAACTTTATTTTTATTAATTTAAAATAATTTGTAATTATTTTAAAAATATTTATTAAATTGATTACTAATGTAATACTCAGGTATCACAGTTGATACCTAAGTATTAATTCCCTTCCCCACACATTACCCATATATCCCCTGCATCCTGCCCCTAAAACTTTAAGATAGTTTTAAATTAATTTGCAAAAGTTATTTAAAAAAACAGAAATTAACAGAAACAGCTTCTGCTTCTATTAAATGGAGTATAAATGTAATACTCAGTTATCACAGTTGATATTAATACACTTCCTCTCTCACTCCCGCACCGCCAAAATCGTAATCAGTCCCAAGGTGTACAAATCTGACCAAGAAAGGCAAGCAGAAACTTTTTTTCCACTGACATCCTTTCAGATAATATTAATAATAAAAAATAACTATAGAATTGTGAATGAATTTGAAGATCCTGCAGCAACACCTAAACTCGTCCTCAGCTTAGAGCTGTCTAAGGACTTAAAAACTTTTTTAAATCTTAAGTTGAGAACATTAGAGCTTCTCTTTCTAGTGAGGTGTATAACCCCCAACCATTTAACAACTACCTTGTCATTTATATAGCAGACTGAATGAGCACCATCTCTTCTTTCAAACTTGGTTATTGCTGGACAATGTCTGATTTTCAACTCAATTTTGTGATCACTTCTCCTCTTGGTAAGATCATCATCCAGTATCTTGAGCTCAGCCAGTTCCAATCAATTTTAAGCTTGCTGCAGACACCTCTTCTCATGAAAGCAGGATAATACCAGGTCCATTCTGTCCACTATCACCTCTTCTCTCTGCTTACATCTACTGCAAACCTTCTGGAAAAGAAAGCTGGCAAACAATGCTGCACTTTCCTTCAGTGTAGCAATATCCTGGATGGTGCTCAGTCAGACTTTCATACAGGCCGCAGCATGAATGCCATTTTAATGGCAGTGATGGATGACCTTTTTTCCATCTGCTGACAATGACACTGTTAATGTTCTGAAGAAAATATATCTGTCAACTTCATTTGACAAGAGCCTCAAGCTCACCTAGTTCAACTATTTTTTGTTAATTGAATTCAAATGTAACTTTTTTCTCCCTTCATTCTAAGGTTTCATCTATTTCTTGATCTTCACTGATGGCGTTATGTGTAGGATGTGACTCACTATGGCCTTCCTGTTTGGTTGCATTGGTTAGCATGTGAGCATACCCTTGCTCCATTCACCTGGTGGTAGCAAGCCTATTTGTGCAGGCCCAGTTGCAGAAATTTTAACATTTCTTTGGAGCTGGCTGTTCTGTGGAACAGTGTTGAGATATGTTTGCCTGGTCTCTCTGTGTTAAGCATGTAATTAAATGTGTTATAGTAGTCCAGTTTCTGATCCCTAAGCAAAACGTAATAATAATATAATAAGTGTTTTTGAACAACCCCCAGTTCCACAGATTTGTAGTTTTATGATAATAAGTGGTGCGGTTGCCGTAATCATTTGCCCTCAAAATGTTGACCTCTTAAGGATGAAAGGTTTTACAGACATACCAAAATTCAAAACTGTAACCTTTAGGTTATACAGAGAATCTTGCAAAAGACATACTTACCTCCTGAGCTACTCTGCCAGCATACTTTCTACACAGCTGTATGACACACTATTGAGCATATAATTATTGGAGTACAAAAATATATTTGAAAACAAAACAAGAAACAAATTGTAAACTTTACATACATATAATGAAAAGGCAAAAATATTTACTACCAAAATATTGCTGCACAAACTATTGATATTCATAAGTATATGTATTTAATCATAATTAACTTTATTTTCATTCAAATCCACTATATATATATATATATATATATATATAGTGTGCAAAAGAATTGCCTCTAGGTGGGATGCACTCCCAGGTGGAAATTACGCCAAAGCAAGGGCACACGCCATGAACACAGTCCTTTTCTGGTTTCCTGCCAGACGCGTTTCGGGCCAACGCCCTCTTCAGTGGCAGACCATGTGACGTGACGGCATGCGGCAGCCACCAGTAAATCCCCGTAATAATTATGCTCAGGTGGACCACCTGAAGCAATGCTTCCTGGGACTGATGGTTCAGTAAAACCCAAGTGGGGCGCCGCCGTCACTCACATTCAAAAAATGTCTTTAAAAGGATTGCCGATGTTCGCGCCGGCACCCCTGCATATAACAGGCACCTCCTGTTCCACAGTTAGCTGCCCCAATAAAGCAGCCGCGGACCCGCAAGTGTTTCGCGGTGGTGCAATCCCGCGACCAGGCAGGCCGCTATACAAAATGCAAAGAGTTGCCTCTAGGTGGGATGCACTCCCAGGTGGAAATTACGCCAAAGCAAGGGCACACGGCATGAACAAAGTCCTTTTCTGGTTTCCTGCCAGACGCGTTTTGGGCCAACGCCCTCTTCAGTGGCAGACCATGTGACGTGACGGCGTGCGGTAGCCACCAGTAAATCCCGTAATAATTATGCTCAGGTGGACCACCTGAAGCAATGCTTCCTGGGACTGGTGGTTCAGTAAAACCCAAGTGGGCGCCGCCGTCACTCACATTCAAAAATGTCTTTAAAGGATTGCCGATGTTCGCGCCGGCACCCCTGCATATAACAGGCACCTCCTGTTCTACAGTTAGCTGCCCCAATAAAGCAGCCGCGGACCCGCAAGTGTTTCGCGGTGGTGCAATCCAGCGACCAGGCAGGCCGCTATACAAAATGCAAAAGAGTTGCCTCTAGGTGGGATGCACTCCCAGGTGGAAATACGCCAAAGCAAGGGCACACGCCATGAACAAAGTCCTTTTCTGGTTTCCTGCCAGACGCGTTTCGGGCAACGCCCTCTTCAGTGGCAGACCATGTGACGTGACGGCGTGCGGCAGCCACCAGTAAATCCCCGTAATAATTATGCTCAGGTGGACCACCTGAAGCAATGCTTCCTGGGACTGGTGGTTCAGTAAAACCCAAGTGGGGCGCCGCCGTCACTCACATTAAAAAAATGTCTTTAAAAGGATTGCCGATGTTCGCGCCGGCACCCCTGCATATAACAGGCACCTCCTGTTCCACAGTTAGCTGCCCCAATAAAGCAGCCATGGACCCGCAAGTGTTTCGCGGTGGTGCAATCCCGCGACCAGGCAGGCCGCTATACAAAATGCAAAAAGAGTTGCCTCTAGGTGGGATGCACTCCCAGGTGGAAATTACGCCAAAGCAAGGGCACACACCATGAACAAAGTCCTTTTCTGGTTTCCTGCCAGACGCGTTTCGGGCCAACGCCCTCTTCAGTGGCAGACCATGTGACGTGATGGCGTGCGGTAGCCACCAGTAAATCCCCATAATAATTATGCTCAGGTGGACCACCTGAAGCAATGCTTCCTGGTACTGGTGGTTCAGTAAAACCCAAGTGGGGCGCCGCCGTCACTCACATTCAAAAAATGTCTTTAAAAGGATTGCCGATGTTCGCGCCGGCACCCCTGCATATAACAGGCACATCCTGTTCCACCTGGGAGTGCATCCCACCTAGAGGCAACTCTTTTTGTATTTTGTACAGCGGCCTGCCTGGTCGCGGGATTGCACCATCGCAAAACACTTGCGGGTCCGCGGCTGCTTTATTGGGGCGGCTAGCTGTGGAACAGGAGGTGCCTGTTATATGCAGGGGTGCCGGCGCGAACATCGGCAATCCTTTTGAAGACATTTTTGAATGTGAGTGCCGGCGGCGACCCTCTTGGGTTTTACTGAACCACCAGTCCCAGGAAGCATTGCTTCGGGTGGTTCACCTGAGCATAATTATTGCGGGGATTTACTGGTGGTTGCCACACGCCGGCGCGTCACATGGTCTGCCACTGAAGAGGGCGTTGGCCCGAAACGCGTCTGGCAGGTAAACCAGAAAAGGACTTTGTTCATGGCTTGTGCCCTTGCTTTGGCGTAATTTCCACCTGGGAGTGCATCCCACCTAGAGGCAACTCTTTTTGTATTTTGTACAGCGGCCTGCCTGGTCGCGGGATTGCACCACCGCGAAACACTTGCGGGTCCGCGGCTGCTTTATTGGGGCGGTTAGCTGTGGAACAGGAGGTGCCTGTTATATGCAGGGGTGCCGGCGCGAACATCGGCAATCCTTTTGAAGAAATTTTTGAATGTGAGTGCCGGCGGCGACCCACTTGGGTTTTACTGAACCACCAGTCCCAGGAAGCATTGCTTCGGGTGGTTCACCTGAGCATAATTATTGCGGGGATTTACTGGTGGTTGCCGCACGCCGGCGCGTCACATGGTCTGCCACTGAAGAGGGCGTTGGCCCGAAACACGTCTGGCAGGTAAACCAGAAAAGGACTTTGTTCATGGCGTGTGCCCTTGCTTTGGCGTAATTTCCACCTGGGAGTGCATCCCACCTAGAGGCAACTCTTTTTGTATTTTGTACAGCGGCCTGCCTGGTCGCGGGATTGCACCACCGCGAAACACTTGCGGGTCCGCGGCTGCTTTATTGGGGCGGCTAGCTGTGGAACAGGAGGTGCCTGTTATATGCAGGGGTGCCGGCGCGAACATTGGCAATCCTTTTAAAGAACTTTTTTAATGTGAGTGCCGGCGGCGACCCACTTGGGTTTTACTGAACCACCAGTCCCAGGAAGCATTGCTTCGGGTGGTTCACCTGAGCATAATTATTGCGGGGATTTACTGGTGGTTGCCACACGCCGGCGCGTCACATGGTCTGCCACTGAAGAGGGCGTTGGCCCGAAACGCGTCTGGCAGGTAAACCAGAAAAGGACTTTGTTCATGGCGTGTGCCCTTTCTTTGGTGTAATTTCCACCTGGGAGTGCATCCCACCTAGAGGCAACTCTTTTTGTATTTTGTACAGCGGCCTGCCTGGTCGTGGGACTGCACCACCGTGAAACACTTGCGGGTCCGCGGCTGCTTTATCAGGGCAGCTAGCTGTGGAACAGGAGGTGCCTGTTATATGCAGGGGTGCCGGCGCGTACGTCGGCAATCCTTTTGAAGACATTTTTTAATGTGAGTGCCGGCGGCGACCCACTTGGGTTTTACTGAACCACCAGTCCCAGGAAGCATTGCTTCGGGTGGTTCACCTGAGCATAATTATTGCGGGGATTTACTGGTCGTTGCCGCACGCCGGCGCGTCACATGGTCTGCCACTGAAGAGGGCGTTGGCCCGAAACGCGTCTGGCAGGTAAACCAGAAAAGGACTTTGTTCATGGCGTGTGCCATTGCTTTGGCGTAATTTCCACCTGGGAGTGCATCCCACCTAGAGGCAACTCTTTTTGTATTTTGTACAGCGGCCTGCCTGGTCGCGGGATTGCACCACCATGAAACACTTGCGGGTCCGCGGCTGCTTTATTGGGGCGGCTAGCTGTGGAACAGGAGGTGCCTGTTATATGCAGGGGTGCCGGCGTGAACATCGGCAATCCTTTTGAAGACATTTTTGAATGTGAGTGCCGGCGGTGACCCACTTGGGTTTTACTGAACCACCAGTCCCAGGAATCATTGTTTCGGGTGGTTCACCTGAGCATAATTATTGCGGGGATTTACTGGTGGTTGCCGCACGCCGGCGCGTCACATGGTCTGCCACTGAAGAGGGCGTTGGCCCGAACGCGTCTGACAGGTAAACCAGAAAAGGACTTTGTTCATGGCGTGTGCCCTTGCTTTGGTGTAATTTCCACCTGGGAGTGCATCCCACCTAGAGGCAACTCTTTTTGTATTTTGTACAGCGGCCTGCCTGGTCGCGGGATTGCACCACCGTGAAACACTTGCGGGTCCGCGGCTGCTTTATTGGGGCGGCTAGCTGTGGAACAGGAGGTGCCTGTTATATGCAGGGGTGCCAGCGCGAACATCAGCAATCCTTTTGAAGACATTTTTGAATGTGAGTGCCGGCGGCGACCCACTTGGGTTTTACTGAACCACCAGTCCCAGGAAGCATTGCTTCGAGTGGTTCACCTGAGCATAATTATTGCGGGGATTTACTGGTGGTTGCTGCATGCCGGCGCGTCACATGGTCTGCCACTGAAGAGGGCGTTGGCCCGAAACGCGTCTGGCAGGTAAACCAGAAAAGGACTTTGTTCATGGCGTGTGCCCTTGCTTTGGCGTAATTTCCACCTGGGAGTGCATCCCACCTAGAGGCAACTCTTTTGTATTTTGTACAGCGGCCTGCCTGGTCGCGGGATTGCACCACCATGAAACACTTGCGGGTCCGCGGCTGCTTTATTGGGGCGGCTAGCTGTGGAACAGGAGGTGCCTGTTATATGCAGGGGTGCCGGCGCGAACATCGGCAATCCTTTTGAAGACATTTTTGAATGTGAGTGCCGGCGGTGACCCACTTGGGTTTTACTGAACCACCAGTCCCAGGAAGCATTGCTTTGGGTGGTTCACCTGAGCATAATTATTGCAGGGATTTACTGGTGGTTGCCGCACGCCGGCGCGTCACATGGTCTGCCACTGAAGAGGGCGTTGGCCCGAAACGCGTCTGACAGGTAAACCAGAAAAGGACTTTGTTCATGGCGTGTGCCCTTGCTTTGGTGTAATTTCCACCTGGGAGTGCATCCCACCTAGAGGCAACTCTTTTTGTATTTTGTACAGCGGCCTGCCTGGTCGCGGGATTGCACCACCGCGAAACACTTGCGGGTCCGCGGCTGCTTTATTGGGGCGGCTAGCTGTGGAACATGAGGTGCCTGTTATATGCAGGGGTGCCGGCGCGAACATCGGCAATCCTTTTGAAGACATTTTTGAATGTGAGTGCCGGCGGTGACCCACTTGGGTTTTACTGAACCACCAGTCCCAGGAAGCATTGCTTCGGGTGGTTCACCTGAGCATAATTATTGCGGGGATTTACTGGTGGTTGCCGCACGCCGGCGCGTCACATGGTCTGCCACTGAAGAGGGCGTTGGCCCGAAACGCGTCTGACAGGTAAACCAGAAAAGGACTTTGTTCATGGCGTGTGCCCTTGCTTTGGTGTAATTTCCACCTGGGAGTGCATCCCACCTAGAGGCAACTCTTTTTGTATTTTGTACAGCGGCCTGCCTGGTCGCGGGATTGCACCACCGCGAAACACTTGCGGGTCCGCGGCTGCTTTATTGGGGCGGCTAGCTGTGGAACATGAGGTGCCTGTTATATGCAGGGGTGCCGGCGCGAACATCAGCAATCCTTTTGAAGACATTTTTGAATGTGAGTGCCGGTGGCGACCCACTTGGGTTCTACTGAACCACCAGTCCCAGGAAGCATTGCTTCGGGTGGTTCACCTGAGCATAATTATTGCGGGGATTTACTGGTGGTTGCTGCATGCCGGCGCGTCACATGGTCTGCCACTGAAGAGGGCGTTGGCCCGAAACGCGTCTGGCAGGTAAACCAGAAAAGGACTTTGTTCATGGTGTGTGCCCTTTCTTTGGCGTAATTTCCACCTGGGAGTGCATCCCACCTAGAGGCAACTCTTTTTGTATATAGTATATATATATATATATATATATATATATATATATATATATATATATATATATATATATATATATATATATATATATATGTAAAATATATATATATGTAAATATATATATATATGTAAATATATATATATATATATTATTATTTTTTTAGTTTTATATAGCGCAAACTAGACTTGAAGATATCAGGTATCAGAGCCCTTTACATGAGCACCAGTTTTGTTACAGATTGACACATTAATTTTTGTTGGGCACGGGGAGATTAAGTGATTTGCCCAGAATCACAGGATGTTGAGTGTCGTTGCCGAGACTCGAACCCGGGTCCCCAGCTTCCAGGTCGACCGTTCTAGCCGTAAGGCTACATCCTATATATATATATGTTCCCTGAAACCTGTGATTTTTTTTCAGTTAATTTCAAAGGTTTTTTAAATGCTAATTTCTAACTATAACATCCATGATACCTGTGTTTCTTTCAGTGAATTTCTATGGTTTTTTAACTAGCAATCATGTTTGCAGAGTGGTGGAGAAAGGGGGCTGGGCCCCCAATCAGTGCTCAGGAATTCCACTGCATAGGACTTACAGGAGGTACCAGGAGGGCTTCTTGGCCCCCAAAGTCCCTCAGGAGTAAAGTGGACTTCATCCCCCAACCTGTAGTGTGCCAGGAGATGCGTTTGCAGAGTGGTGGAGAAAGAGGGACATGGCATTCGAAGACCTCTTAGCAATCCCACTGTGTGGGACTTACTATAGGTAACAGGAGGGGTAGTTGGCCCTCAAGGACAACCACCGCTCCTATTACCTCCAGTAAGTTCCACACAGCAGCATTGGTAAGTTCTCATAGCAGGCCACACCCCCTTTGCCCACCACTCTGCAAACGCGCCTCTTGGCACGCTCTTGGTTGGAGGATGACGTCCCCTTGCCTCCTGAGGGTCCCTGGGGGCCAACTAGCCCTCCTGTTATCTCTAGTAAGCCCCACACAGATGGATTGCTGAGAGTGGTCCGAGGCCGCTCCCCCTTTTTACACCACTCTGCAAACGCACCTCCTGGCGCAGGCCCCCCTCTGGAGGCCAATTCTTCCCCAGGGACCCCATCATCTGGGGCTAGGCCTTTACTTATATAATTTTTTTTAAGGGGAGGGGGGCCGGCCAAGTTTTTTTTATTGTTTTAAGGGAGGGGGGCTGAGTGGCCCCCCTCCCAGGCCATTTTTGGCCCTGGGGACCCCATCCCCCGGGGACCCCATCCCCCGGGGCTTGGCCATTTTTAAAAAAAACAATGCATTCATTTCCAGTAGCCCCCCTCCCCTGGCTAATTGCGGCCCCGGGGACCCCATTCCCGGGGCTTTGCCTTTTTTTAAAAAATGAACAATTACAATCTCAGGGAGGGGGGCCGTGTGGCCCCCCTCCCGGGCCATTTTCGGCCCCGGGAACCGCATCCCCCGGGGAATAGCCATCTTTAAAGGGACCGCGAGGGGAGCCTGAAGGCCCCCACAGTCCCGGCCGGCTCCCGCCTCCTGCGGGTGCCAGCATTGGTTTTCACCCCCAGGAAGCTGCCAAAATGCAGTAAAAAGCAAAGTGTACTCGCTTGTTCAAAGCGAGTACATTGTTTGCCATGGCAGGGCGGGAGCAGTGCTCCCGCCCTGCCATAGCAAACTGCAATGTCCCAGGGTGGGCACCCCGAGACATTGCTGGAGCCGGCCCTGGGGGGTGGCAGTCCCCAGGGCCATGAAGGGCTCCTGGAGGGGGCCGTGAGGCCCCCCTCCCATCATGTTAAAAGCCCCGGGGAAGTGGTGGTCCCTGGGGCCGGGCGTTTGCAATGGACCCCCACCTTTTCTTAATTAGTGCCCCGGGGAGGTGGTGGTCCCTGGAGCATGTGGAGGGGCTCGAGCCCCCCACACTACATATTTTTTAAAAAGCCCCGGGGAGATGGCGGTCCGCGTGCCCCCCGCATTTAAATGAGTATCACCCCAAGAACGCCCCCGGGACCTGGCCCAACCGGGGGCTTCAAGAAAACGAAGTGCGGGAGACCGCACTTCATTTCTTTTTTCTTTTTTTGGGTGGGATTCGTGGATCCTATGCGAATCTCGCCGACAATTAAAAAAAAAAAATGCTGTTTTGGGACCCTCTGATCTGCCCCAGGGGGTCAGGGTGTTCCTACCCTGCCCCCTTTTCTTGTTTTTTAACGTTTTTTCTAGTGACTCGGTTCAACTGAGTCACAAGATGGCTGCCAACACTTTTTAGTTTGGAGTGTTGGCAGCCAACCAAAATAAAGCTTGTGCTCAGGAGGGTTCGAAGATCCACCGCGGCAGGCAGATATCCTTCACTTTTTATTTTTGAATTTCTCAAAAACTACTGAGCTACCTCTCTTCCAAATTTGGTGTAATTCCGTTCAGCAGTTCGGGCTGTAGCTGTGACAAAAGTTTCCTATGGAAATTAACATAGAGAAAGCACGTTTTGGGACCCACCTTTTTTCTCGGCCCCCGCTTGACGAATCACCCTGAAACTTTCAAGACAGGAGCTGACCGGAGCGCCCCATAAATTTCGCGATGATTCATCAAACGGCGCCAAAGATATTGGCAAATCAATAAACGTTTTTCCTATATATATATATCCCTGGTTCTGGCATGTTGCCCTCGGGCGTCCTGACCGCCGGCGGCGCTCGTAGACAACGCTATGCTGTGCGCTGTGTTAAAATCCAAAAATACGGCTTCCTTACACTTTGAGAATGCCACAGCACTCTGGTGAAGGTTCAGTTGCAAGTTTTTATTGCTCACAGAGAAGAATTTTGCATCAACGGCAGTGCTCATGGCACTTTGCTCATAACGCTGATCGTATCCATTCTCCACCATTTTAAAACTTACGTGTAAACCATAGATAAACAGTGAAAAGGGACAAGCTCATACAGATTTTCAGCAGTGCCATCTTGTAACTATCAATACTTTAGTACTGTCTGTGAGAATTTCATAAACAATGCATCATGACATTATGGATATCTTCATTTTGCAAGACCCTTATCATTTATATCAAGATTCAAGACATTTCATGGTTATACAGTGCATATTGGTAGTTTGTTAGTTCATCAAATATACTTTTGTAATAACCATTTGGTATCATTGTGTCACCCTAGTGGGCAATTAAACCGTCCTTCTGAGCCCTTAACGAAGTTAGCTAGTACCGCCCTTGAAGGCACATTATATTTTCTAGTTGTCAAACAAACATCAAATTTACCGAGCTAACAACATTCATCTTAACTAAATTTAAACTAAAAAATCAAACCAGCGCAAACTTTTCTCCTTAGACAAATTGGATTACCAGCAGGGCCAGATTTTTTTACATTTGCCAGGCGCTTTGAAAATATGCACAGACAAAGACAGTGAAAAATCGACCAATTGAGAAAAGAAGTGTCTCTAAGCGACTTCAAGTCTGACACTGGGTCAGAATTGGAAGGAGAAAGACCTGGATGCGGCGGAGGAGACAACGTCTGTATATCTCTACAAGAAGAGTTCTGTTTTTTATGCAATGACCAGAGTTCAAACAACAGACGACGGAGGCAGCAACAGCAACAAAAAGGAGCAGGAAACAAAGGCGAGGGGGACAAGGGAAAAGACACAGCATTCAAGGGGCAGATGACATGCTGTTACAAGAAGTAACCCACCAGACTAATACGGTAATTATTCTAATGACTATACCCTTATCCCAAGAGGATGATGAAATTTAATCCCTTGGCCTCTCCTTTGGGCTGTCTCAGTCTTTGCCTATGCCCAAGCAATAGTGGATTTATTCAAATTTGTATGCAAGTTGAGACAGAAGAAATTCTTCAGCATGAAGCCAAAACTGAGACAGTTGGTGACAAATGAAAGAGTCCATAAAGACACGTTACAAGTTTCTGATATTAACTACATGAGAGACTTACTCTCCCTCGGAGGAACAGAGACAAATCCCACATTAGGAAATATTCAACTCTTGGATTTAGCAGGAGTTTTTGTGGACGAAGGGGTAATACCAACTTCAAAGCTAAATCCAAATTGATTGCTCCTACTATGCTTGATGGCATAGATATTTTTTCAGATCTTATGTCTACAGAATTGAGAAGATTGCAATCATTTACTGATGTGAAAATTAGGAATGTGCTTAAGCAAAATGAACAATTCAGGCAGGTAGTAAGGAAGTGGAGCACAAATGAAGAGTGTGAGGAATGAGCATCAGACAAAGGAGAGGGAATGTAGTCCTCTGGGACAAGAGGATGTGCATGGGAGAGGTGTACTTACAGCTTAATGATACCCAATGCTATGTAAGGATTGCACACACAGAGGGGCTGATTCTGATGTTGTTAGGAAGGGCTCCGGATGGGATTCTGTATTTTCGAATCCAATTCGGAACCCTTGCTTCCTACCGAATCGTACAGTTTTCCCAATGACCGATTACAATGCTCGGAAACCGTTCGAGCAGACCAAATCTGTTCCGAAAGGCATCTGGACAGCCCAAGTCTTTCAGAGGCAATTCGTACGGCTCTATGGACATGGTTTCCGGATGAGCGATTACGATGACCGATTCGGACAGCCGTTCCGATTCGGTTTGCCCAAGACTAAATGGCTGCTGGAATCTGTTATTGGGGGCCCGTTGTGGGCCACCCCTTCACCTGGAGGCATCCAAATGTGGCCGTGGGGGTACCCAAGGGACCCCTCTTCCCAACCATGCACAATGTGGTAGGCACCATGGGGTGCCCGCCACAGGGGGCAAGGTTTTCCCCAAGCATCCCTTTCTTCAATGGGAGCCTGTGTTCGCTTTTGGGACACAAGCTCTCATTGAATTCAATGCGAGTCCGACCGAACGATGCTGGGAGGCATCGTAATTGGTCGTCCGGACTCACAGGACCCGATTCGTTTGGAAACTAGTCCGGAACCGATTCGTTCAGGACAGTTTCCCATTGACATCGGAAGCGGCCCTAGAATATGAAAGACTGAAGAATGGCTTTCACAAACAGTTGACAGAGTGGAGGAATGCAGAATTAATTGGGATGAGTGGAGTTTCCTGAACAATACAGTACTTAAGGTGCCTGCTTTTTATCTGATCCCCAAAATTCATAAGAACAGAACTAAACTACCAGGGAGGCCCATAGTGGCTGCCATTGACAGTCTTTTTGAGAACACCTCTATCTATATTGTTTATTTTTTACAACCCCTTGTGCAGAACCTTCCTTCCTATATAAGGGACATAATGGATTTCCTTAAAAGGATTTTTGATGTGACATGGGAAGAAGGCTTGCTCATGATGACTTTAGATGTGACATCAATATACACAAGCATCCAACACAGGGATGGTTTGTTAGCACGCAACACTTTCTAAGAGCAAGGGCAATTAAGTACTGCAAGCACAATATGATGATTTTACAGATGATGGAGTGGTGCCTGAGCAGTCTTATTCTTTTGTTCAATCGTGAGCTTTTTCGGCAATTGAGGGGGACTACGATGGGTATCTGCTTTGTCCCCAGCTATGCAAATTAGCATAGGGGCTGGTGGGAGGAGCAGGTACTCAACAGACCAGAACTGAGTCAGTGGGCAGATAATGTCATACTATGGGTTCGTTACATAGCTGACATTTGCTTTATGGAAAGGAGAGGAAGGAACAGCTAGACGGTTTGCAGAAGAGATAAACAAAAACAACCTCAATCTCAATTTTGCCTGTGAGATGAGCAGTACACAAATTGACTTCCTAGATGTACGAATTCTGGTTAAGAATTCCAAATTCATTACCATAGTGTTCAGGAAACCCACAGGGGGAAATGGCATACTGCATGCGAATAGCTTCCACCCTCAATCTGTTAAAAATACTATTCTATTTGGAGAATTATTGAGAGCACGGCACATCTGTAGTAGTGAAGACCACTTTAGTGAGACCCAGGCTAGCAAGATGAAAAGAGAGAGGGTACACAGATACTATGCTAAGAGAGGCACAGGAGAGTATCTGCAAATGTAAAATGGAAGTCTTACTGTTTATTGAAATGAAGAACAAAAAGAAAAGAAATACAGAACAAGGAGTCAGATTCATAACAACATTCCATGCCAAACATCAGAGTATAAGAAGGGCGTTGGTTAAACACTGGCATTTCATAAAAAATGAACCTATTATTGGGAATAGGGTCACCAAAAGACCCCAAATCACATTCAGAAAGACAAGTTAAATGAGGGAAGTTTTTAGTAAAAAGTGAAGCCAACACAACTACAAGCACTTGGATGAGACCAAGTCCTGGTTTCAGAAAGTGTACTAGATGCAAAGCTTATATCAATGGTAACAACATGACAGAACTTACTACACCTTTGGGGAAGAAAATAAGAGTGAGAAAAAGTTTGGCGTGCAAAACTGAATACACAGTGAAAGTGATGGAATGCCCGGGTCCCAAATAGTATGTAGGAAGTACAATCCTGCAGATGCATAAGCGTATTCTCCAACACCTAAGAGTGACATTTCCAAAAAGCACTTGGGGGTGACCTCAAGTTACTGAGTTACAGCGTGATTGACAGCGTGCCGAAAAAACTGAGAGAGGGAGACAGAGAGAAAGAACTCAGAAGGCTTGACTCAAGATACATTTTAGAAATGGATAGCAACGCACCACTAGCGTTGAACGTTGGCAAAGATGTTTATGTGCATCTCTAACCCCCAATGTTATGCAGAGAACGCGCACTCCCCTCCAGCGATAATAAATGCTTGCTCCAATTTACTTCATTAAGAGTTTATTGCTCCAATGCTAAAATAACCCAACGCGTTTCTGCGTATTCCATGCCTTGCTCACAGTTGTTAAATAGCGCTGCGTTCTGTCATGAGCCACAGATCTGGATAAAGACTCAGTGTGACTACCTCTGTGGCGCATTTAGCTGGATAAGGACTGAGTGTACCTACCTCTGCAGCGTATTTGAATAAACAACCTCAGCCTTTTGGGGCGGCCGACATTGAAATAAAGTATAAACTATGTGTAACTGGCTCTGCGGCGCATTGACATAAACAGCCAGAGTGCTTTGAGCCCCGTTTCATGTTGGCACAGCAGACCGCAATCCAAGAGTGTGTGAAGCAAAAGAGAAGTGTGCAACTGTGTATAACTGGCTCTGTGGCGCATAGAAAGAAACATGCATAATGCTTTGAGCCCAGATCTGTCATAAGCCACACATCAAAGCAAAGACTGTGGCACTGATGTAGACAGAGCGGAACCAGTGCACAGTTCTTCGCGGAAGCAAAATACACAACACAGGAGCACATATTGAAATAAACAGCCACAAAATAAGGCATGTTTAATACTAGCGTTGAGCGTGCAGCCATAGTTCTCTCATAAACCACCCATCAAAGCTAAGGCTGTGGCTATGAAGTAAACACAGCATGACTAGGAGTGTGCTTAGCAAGAGTGCACAGTGCTTTGCGGCAACAGAATACATGACTCGGGAGTGTGCATTGAAATAAGCTATGACATAAGCTGCGTTTAATGCCAGCGTTGAAGTAGGCAGATCCGTGCAAAATACTTAACTGTTTGGCATGAAAAGGCTGCTGTAAACTGCGACTTAGCTGCTGCATCATTACACTGATAGGAAGGAAATCAGATCAGTGCTGGCTCAACTGAGGGCTGAGTGCGCTGCTTGAAATGGCATAGTTGGTTTAGTTATGTGGAAAAAGCATAATATACAATCGCATAACAGTAGCTGGGAACATTAAATTCAATATTTGTGAACAGTGAATACTAGAATTTGCAAACAAGAATCCTCGCAGTACTGCGATTCTCCTACCACAATGGGTAGAATTAAAGCACACAGAGGTCAGTCCTGCCCACCATCTTCAAAGCAACGCTCACCATATCATCGTGACCAGGGGTCCCCGCAAACCTAGCCAAAACAAGATTCCACTGATGAGTTTGATGTTATATTATAAGCCATAGAGACCTCACACACTTCAGTGGATTCACAAATTGAGGACATCCGGGTGGAATTCAGCCTGCTCCGAGAAGACCAAAGGAAAATAGCAACCAGGGTCACTGAAACTGAATGTGATAGCTAAGACATAGTGCTGCTGGTGGCAGACCAAGTTGCGATCGCTTGAGGCTTGCAGGACAGAATACAACAGCTGGAGTATCGGGCGGAGGATCCCAAGGGAAGAGCCCTCAGAAATAATATCCGTGTAGTGGGCATTCCAGAGGGTTCGGAGGAATCACATACTATAATTGATTTTCTGGAAGAATGGGTGAAGTCTTTTACGCCAGCGCTCACCCTCTTACCTCACTTTTCCATGGAAAAGGCTCCTCCAAGCCCAATAATCGCAAAACTACTTCACTATAAAGACAGGGATACAATACTACAAGCAGCCAGACATGCTGCCCCCCCACAAATATGAGTATAGTCGAATTCCTATTTTCCCTGATTTTACTCTGTTGGCCCAATGACAATGCACCGCTTTCCTCACAGAGAAATGTTGCCTTCAAGACCTGAACTTTCAATATTCCTTAATGTCCCCAGCAAAGTTGTGTATTATACATGAACAGTGAGGTCATTTCTTCATGGATCCAGAATCAGCTTGGGACTGGGTTGAAACCCACTTTGAAAGGAGCCTTCGTCCCCGACGAATAGTAACCAGGAGTCGCAGCCTGGTCAGCGGGGGTGCCAGCGGAACGGAAGGCGTGATAGACCTAGGGATGCCACCACAGTACCCTTCACAAATGAATTGTGGCAGAGTAAAAATCTGCAGTAGAGTCTGCTTATGCCTTAGGTCAGCCCTCGCACTGCACAGACTCAAGTTCAGCAGCAAGTGATGACAACATAGCCTCAACGAGATCACGGCATGGAGGATTCTGATCAGTCCAATAGTCACAGCACAAAAAGCAGAGGACTTGCTTTAATACCGTGGTTCCACTGGTATTCATGGGCCTTCCAAAAAATATCCTGTTGAGAATCATACTGTACCAGCTCATTCACGTGTGACATGTAACATGATATAGTTGGGGCATCTGCTGGCTATTACCCCCACTTTGAATTTCGCCACTGCACGGTGCATTGTCCCTTCCCCCATTTCAAGAGTTAACTTTTAGTGCATATGTTTGGGCATGGAGTTGTTAACTGCAGGCTCTGGTTTCTGTTTGAGCGTTATTGGTTATACCCCACTGTTAATTGCCATAAGGCACTAGCAATGTAGATTTACACTCATGAACATGTACAAAGGGGTGAATGGGGCGGGGCAGGGGGCAGTTTACCCTATACACAACACGCATGACAACATGGTCCATCACCATAATACAATATAGACCGTCACCATGATACTAGATTATTGACCCTAAATGTGCAGGGATTACACTTGGCACACCGTCAGTACTCTATATATGCTTATATCAAACAACAGCAGGCACATATTCGCTTTCTGCAAGAGACTCATCTCAGTGAAACTGAACTACAATGGCTTATGCACGAGAAGCCTTATTATGGATTACCCCATGGACGCCTTTTCAGACCCTACGCACTGTGGGCCCGATTCACAAAGGTAAATGTAGACATTTGGTCTAAACTTAGACCAAACATCTAAGTTTACAACTTTGGGAATTTGGTCTAAGTTTACAACTTTGGGAATTCACAAAGGGCATTTACGAGTACTCTCTTTATGTCAGAACTCGGGGACTACGCCCAAGAATATTATGCAACACTGATAGAACGTGTCCGCTGCTATCAATACACGGAATACACTACTCAAATTCATGCAATTGGTGATAAACGAGGACGCCTGCTTGCATGGCTTGTTTCCCAGGAAGTGTGAGCTCCGCCAATTACACAAATCGTGCAGGATGGGGAGCTGACCTGTGAACACAAGTAGATATATTGCGAGTGTTTAGGTCCTATTAAAACGTGTTGTATCGGGCGCAACCAGCACCAGCCTTAGAGGCCATTCAACAATTTTAGAGCCTTTAGCCTTACCATCCATCATGGCAACTGTGCATGAGGAACGTGACGGCTTGATTACCGTGGAGGAAGTGAAGGGTATAATAAATGATCTGCCCAGAAATAAGACCCCTGGTTTAAATGGACTGCCATTAGAATATTATGTTACAGCAAACAAATGATGGACGGAATGCTGAGAATATTATGATCATTTTTCCATACTTCTCACCCCCAAATTGGTTGAAATTTATAATGAGGCACTTACCACAGGCTTGCTTCCAAATTCTCTTCAAGAGTCCCTTTTAGTTCACCTGCTTAAACCGGAGAAAGACCCTACCTAACTCTTGTCATACATACCTGTAGCTATATTGGGCACATATTATAAAGTCATCGGAAAAGTGCTAGCGGAGCGAAATGTGTAAATGCTACCTACGCTGA
Organism: Calotriton arnoldi; assembly: GCA_963921515.1. Classification (NCBI taxonomy): domain Eukaryota; kingdom Metazoa; phylum Chordata; class Amphibia; order Caudata; family Salamandridae; genus Calotriton; species Calotriton arnoldi. The sequence goes on from CAWUFW010002372.1 coordinate 2,070,989, forward strand.
TCCATCCGGATCAGGTTGGGTTCATACCAGGTCGTAATACATCCAATATTATAACACAATTTTTTCATGTTATGGAACAGGCCTCTCTCCGTTATCCCCTTCTGGCATGCCTTATACTAGACCAGCTGTCTCCAACCAGTCGCTCTCGAGCAATCAGTAGCTCACAGCCCTGAGCTAATTTTTAAATAAACACAGTATCACATTTTCCTTTTTATTATTTTAGTTAATGGACGCTGTGCTTATTTTACATTATTATCTTCAGGCTGCAGACAGCAGGGCCTGATAATGAGCACTACCGGAGTCAGATTTATGACCCAGGGCACAGAGGTGAAGAAATTAAACACTGAAGTATTTAAATCTTAAATAAACGTTCCTGTAAACTCAATATTGGACCAAGAGAACAAAATGTTGTTTCTGAATGCTTTTCAATGGGAGAAAATTAAAAGGAAGAGTTAACTTAATGATTAAGCTAACTCTTCATTTTAATTTTATCCCATTTCAAAGTATTGCATTTACGAACAGCAGGCCTCTTGCTCTCAGTGACCAGTAGACACTGTGCCATATTTATAACTGGAAAATAATCAAATTTAAAGTGGATAAAAATATTTCTATGAAACATTGAGTAAATGTTTTTCTCCACTTACAGTTAAGTCAATTACGTCTTAATATTTTATGAAGCATGTTTATTCTCTTTAAATTCCTCCTATTTAAACAAATGGCTGTATTTTATTATTATAAATATGGCACCGTGTCTGAAGACCACTGGCTGCACGATGCCTGCTGCTTGTAAATGTGGCGCTTTGAAATTGTAGAAAATTTAAATGAGGAGTTTTATGGAATCCATATAAAGTTAACTCTTCAGGTTAATTTTCTCTCATTTCAAAGTGCTGCATTTACACACAGCAGGCATCTTGCTCCAAGTGGCTGATAGATAAGGTGTCATATTTATAACTAAAGTGCAGAAAATGTTTCCATATCATGAACGTTTTTTGCAGAACATTTTTCTGCACTTTAAATTTCTCCCATTAAAAAAAAAATGGTTGTATGTTTGTGTTATACATGTAACAGTGCCATATATGCCGAAAGGTATGTCTTATCCACAAGTACATACAACACAGGATTTCATTCACCCGCACATCCCATTTATTCGCACACTTGTTCATACATCCTCAAAGACCATGCTCTCACTGACACACATGGCAACCCTTAGTCAAAGTATTTTGCTTAAACCATAGTCTTTGGCTCTATGGACATTAGGCTTAAATTCAATGAAACTGGGTGTGGGGGTGCCTGGTAAAATTGCATGAGTGACTTGGTCTTCAGTAGCTCACAATGATTTTCACTGATCAAGACTGGCTCTCACTACAGAAAAGGTTGGAGACCACTGATGTAGAAGAAACTGATTTGGTGGAATATTGTAATCCTGACACAACTGGTCAAACTGCAATAAATTGGCATCCTGAAACAAATTCCCTACCGTGTCAATGGAGTGCTAATGCCAGGTTGCTAACTGGTTAGGAGTAAAGCACTGGAGCGACATGGCCAAGGATTAGGGAAGAGTATGGCTTGAGAGCTGGAGCATTCTTGCCAAGCACCTTTGAGCTATCTACACATGAAGTGTCCACGAGCTGTGTAGCCTAATGGTGGGATGAACAAATTGTTGGATTACATGCAATGGAAGAGGACCATCCCCTGTACTTCCTTCATAGAAATTGTTTCCAGATAGCCATCTAGCCAAACATTGAAGTTGTGCAGCTAGATAATAAGCCTCGAAATTCGGCATACACAGCCCACCGCCCCCCACAGATAATTGTAACTTGTTTAAGGCCACCCTACATCTACCGTTATCCCAGAGCAAATCCCCAAGTGCCCGGTCTAAATCAACAAAGAATCACCGATTGGGAAATACTGGGATATTAACAATGTTATACAGTAGCCGGGGAAGGACAATCATCTTGGAGAGAGCGACTCTACCCACTAGAGCTAATGGTAACTGCTGCCAAAACCAAATTTGAGATTTGAGTGCAGTTAACACCTGCTGTAGATTGCCTTCGAATAGATTTTGCTGAGAGTGGTAAAGATGAACCCCAAGATATCAAACTGCTGCTGTCGACCAAGTCAATGGCTCTCCACTCCGTTTTATTACCTGCACTGAAACATCGCGATTAAGCGGCAAAACACATGATTTTCCCCAGTTTTTTCCCTACCTGCACAAAGTCATGGAAAGCCGCCAAAATGGGGGATATGTCCATCAACACATCCCCAAGATATAGCAGCACATCGTACGCAAATAAGCCAATCTTACCTGCCCCAGATGTCTAGCCCATTTAGCAGACTTTAAACATATGCTTTGGTTATGCCCTAATATAGCCGGATTCTGGCATTCTATACACACTCTATTAGCTCACAGAGCTCACAGCACTTAATTCACGGGAAGCAACAGCATTGGGGGTATTTCCCAGGAGAAAGAGATATAGGGTGAGGGTGCTCTTTTGTGAATCTTGCCCTTCTTTTGGGAAAGTGCCTAATGACCATGCATTGGCGGGCGCAGCACTACCCGTCTTTGGCTCAGTGGCATTGGGATTTGCACCACTGGGGTCTTCCAGAGAGTTCTGCGTTACACTGGGAAGAAGTCTATAGAATCCGGCAATGCCCCATTGCAGCAGCTTGGGACACCATGCTAATGCAATTTAAAGAACTTACGGCTGAGAAGCCCCCGGACCGTAATGCATCCTAAAGTACGCTTCCAAGTGGGTGGTTAGATACTGACTCCCCCTGCCAAGTATATCCCTCCTGTCTACTCAACTGCCTGCTCCAGTGAAATGCACGTGCACTCCACTTTGTTTTCCCACTCGAAGGAGTAACTCCTGAAGTTTACAAATCCAGTTTGGCAGTATCAGATTAACTATTTCAACTCCAGTCTAATAAATATTGAGCAATGTTCATACATTGGGGTAACAATAATTATTCTTATTTAAATCTAACAAAGACAGTGAGGGCAAGGACACATTTATTATTCTAACTCTAGCATAACAGACATTAGAGAAAGAGGAAACATGGTGGGGATGGGGTTACTCCAATTTAATAGTTATGGAAATCGGGGGATGCCGAAATATAGAGGGCAGGTGTGGTGTTCTCACGTATTCCTAAGCTGGGCATGGTAAATGCTTTGTAAGCTCCTGCTAGTTCCAGAACCTGGAACGTGGGGTTGGTTACCAAGCACTGCTCGAATGTGTTGTGGCAGTTGCTCCTGACTTGCTGCTGGATGGGGTCTACATATGTCTTACCTGCAATAAACTACATCTTCCCCTCAAGCGCCTCCTTCTACTCATTTCCACGAGGCACACCTTCTCATTTTGGCGACGAGGGTGGGGTGGGATAAAGATTGTTAATTCGGTTGAATCTGATGTTGTTATCAAGTTCCTAGATGAGTTATTTGAGCGTGAAGGGTTTCCTTCTACTGTGCTATCCGACAACGGGGTGCAGTTTACTTCACATTCGGTGGAGGAATTTCTGTCTGCAAGGGGCATTAAGCACAAAACAACCTCTCTTTATCATCCACAAAGTAACGGCGTGGTTGAGAGGTTTAACCGCGTCCTCAAGGAAGCTATACAGCAAGCAAGGTCGTGTGGAGCGTGCTGGGAGGCGGCAGTAAAAAAAAGTGAGAGAGTATCGTTTCACTCCACACTCCTCTACGGGGGTGACTCCTTTTCGCCTTTTTAAAGGGAGGTTAGCAAATGTGGAGATAACTCCAGCGTGGATCTCCGGCAAAAGAGCTTTGGTGGATGAGAAGTTTGATTGTGTAGATGGGTGGAAGGACAAGGAACGAACTGGTATGATGAAAAGGAAAATTAGCTACGATCTAAGGAAGGCTGTGAAAAGTACCGTTGTTGCTGTTGGTGACTGGGTCAAGATCAGGTTACCAAAGAAAACTTCTGGTATATCTAAATACAGTCGACCATTTCAGGTGGTCAAGGTGTTTAGAAATGCGGTGAGGACAAGTGATCACAAAATTTGGAATTTGGAAAGGGTTGTTAAATGTGGGACGACTTCTGTGGGATGTTCAAGAGAAAGTGATCTTCAATTATCTAGTTGCAGTTCGAGGCCTGTACGGTTGAAACGGGTTCCTCTTCGTCTCCAAGATTGAGACATGTAAGCTTTCATCCATTGTTTGTTTTTATCAAAGTTTTCTCTGATGTACAATGTTCAGTTTTGTGTATAAAGGGGGAGGTGATGTGGTGTTCTCACGTATTCCTAAGCTGGGCATGGTAAATGCTTTGTAAGCTCCTGCTAGTTCCAGAACCTGGAACGTGGGGTTGGTTACCAAGCACTGCTCGAATGTGTTGTGGCAGTTGCTCCTGACTTGCTGCTGGATGGGGCCTACATATGTCTTACCTGCAATAAACTACATCTTCCCCTCAAGCGCCTCCTTCTACTCATTTCCACGAGGCACACCTTCTCAGCAGGGTTAGATTTAATATTCAAACTCTATTTTAAAAACTATTGGTGAAAGTGCAAAGAAGGTCAGATTTGTTATTCTAAGTTCCAGTCTAACAAGCAGTGAGGAAAGTGTATATTTGGGAGGGTGGGTCAGGTTTACTATTCTAACAAACAGTCCAACAAGCATTGAAGAAAGAGCATACATTGGTGGGGTTTGTGATTTAGTATTCTAACACCAACTCAACAAAAATTGGGAAAAGTGTGTGCATTGGAGGGTCAAACATACTATTCTAACTCCAGGCTAACAAAAATTGTGGAAAGTGCAGACAGTTGGAGGGAGGGGTCACATTTAATTTTTCTAACTTCAATCATACAAATATTGCAGCAGTGCATACATTGTGGGGGAGAGGGGATGATATTTATTATTCTCATTCCAGTCTAACAAGCATTGCAGAAAGTGCATACATTGAGGGATAGATTTAATAATGTAAATCCAATCCTGCAACTATTGTGCAAAATGCATACTTTGGGACATTTTTTTATTTTTTTTTATTTAATGCGATTTTATATAGCGCGAACATTACCCAAAGGTGTCAGAGCGCTTTACAAAAGAACCAGTTGCGTTACATAAGGACTTTGAATTACATGAGTTACAAAAGAAATGCGAACATAGCGAACATTACCCAAAGGTGTCAGAGCGCTTTACAAAAGAACCAGTAGCGTTACATAAGGACTTTGGATTACATGCGTTACAAAAGAAATACAAGCAGAAAAAAATTGCAAATGTACAAGTTGCAAAGTCACTCAAGGAAGAGATACAAACGGATAAACGCTAAACTCCTAGGAATGGTAGTAAGTACAAAGGTCTACTACATATACTAGTGGTTAGAGTTATATCTAAGCATATATACACAAAAAGTGACTTTACTCATGATTACATTTTACCAGCGATTAGGCTTGGGCAACTCAAAATTACATATTTACAGAGTGAACGGCGAAATGAAACATCAAAGGGGTAGAGAGCGGTGGGAGGGGGAGAAGAGTCGGAGGCTGAGATTGGCGAGAGGGGGACCTGAGGGGGAGAAAGAGATAAGGCAGTCCAGCAAAGAGAAATGTCTGAAGTTCGGCACCCTCCCCCCCTGCGTCAGAGGGCTTTACAAAACAACCAGTAGCGTTACATAAGGACTTTGAATTACATGCGTTACGTAAAGAAATACAAGCAGGAAAAAAAAAAAGAAATTGCAAATGTACGAATTGTAGAATCACACAAGGAAGAGATGATTTACTAGATTTACTATTCTAACGCCTGCCTAACAAACATTGGGGTAAGTGTATGTTTGAGAAGGTGTCAGAATTACTATTCTAACTCCATCTGGCAAACATTGAGTAGAGGGCATACATCTGGGGGTCAGATTCACTCTTCTAACTGCAGTCTAAGTAACATTGGGGGAACAGTATGCATGGGGGAGACAGATTTACTATTCTAAGTCAATCAATCAGCTTATTAATTTATTCAGCTCAAGGCCATAATGGCATAAACACTTAAACACTTAAGTATGTATACAGATATCTACAGATGTATACAGATATCAGTACATTTTAAAATAACATGCACCAAATTACAATCATACAGAAGTGCCATAAGCATTCCTAATACTCAGTGCAGCTCTGATACAATTTAAAACAGCATAACAAGATCATTATTGCAAAACCAATAAGGCAGTGCAATGCTGCCTAATGTTAGCCGTACACGGGCAAGGTACCAAAAATTGTCTACGAGGAATGCTATAAACTGTGCAAAATAGAATAACATGTCTCATACTTTGAGGCAGAGGAAAACCACAGTGACATGTAGGAAGCAAATTAAACCATTTCCATGGATAGGTAAGGCAATCAAAAAGTGCAAAGCATTCAGTCTAAAATGGGTAAGATGAAATCTGTGCTGCACATTTTGTACAAAAGTCAGGTATGGTTCTGATTCTGTCACAATATAAAGGGCTGAATGGATATACAGTTCTCCTAGTAAAAGCCTTTGAAATGTGCAGCTTGACCTTGTAAGTTAGAAATAGTTCTTTCATGATATCCTTAGAAACTCTTTTTAATACTTCAGAGGTATTGTAATTTCTAGGGACACTCATTGTAATAAAAGTATTTTTCAAATATAAAAACCCTTGAATTTGGAGGATCATTTCAACCACAAAACAATCAGTTAAAAGGGATTTTGTTGGCCCCTGATCTGGCTGGTGCCAGATGTTATGCCAGAATAAATTGGGAGCTATACCTACCAGATCCTCTAAATAATGATTCCCCATTTCTGCATGACAGATCATTTTTACTGTGCTCTTGGAAACTGACAGCAGCTTGTGTGAAAATCTATCCTCAATTCTCTGTCGCCCAGAGTTGGGGGACTCTCCCTCCACTGTGGGCTCTCCGCCACTAGTGTTCAGACCCTTTGTGGTTCAGGCCCTTTGTCCTGTAAATATGAACACGTTCCTTCACTGGTCTATGATGGAGTCTTGATGCAAGTATAAACACTGCACACACAGCTTTTTGAAATTGCATACACCTGATGTTCAATAAATAGGCCCATTTTAGGTCTTCATCAAAGGGGATTCCCAGGTAGTTAAAAATGTTAACCCTACTTATCATAGACCTCTTAATCATATGTGTTCTGAGCTTTGTGTTTGGTGGATCTGAGACCATGGTGTATGATTTTGACTTATTTATAGCTAAAACCAGCGTTTTCATAAATGAGACGAAGCAATCCATCAAGGGCTGTAACCCATTTGCTGTTCTCGCAATGAGAACAGCATTGTCTGCATACAAAAGGACTGGGATTGGTTGATTCCTAATTTGGGGGATATCCCTTCCACAGAAAATTAAAATGTTATTCAAACCATTTATATGAAGTAAAAATAAAAATGGAGCCAGAATGCATTCCTGTCGGGCTCCCCGAGATGATTTAATGCAAGAGGTGCACTTCCCTGTCTTGGGAGTACCGAACTTTGACAAAAGTGTCACAATGTAGGTGACAGAGTGAGTCAATCAAGGCTTGTTCCACCCCCAAAGCGCTTAGCAGATCTCATAATATGGCATGGTTAACACTATCAATGGCACAGGAGAAGTCCATAAAAGCCACATGAATGGCACTTCCCTGGCCTTCACAAGCTTCACTATTAAGAGTGATAAATTGAGACACTGCTTGGTCTTCCCCAGTCAAGCCATATATCAGAAATTATATTATTGTCCTCCACCCAATTCTCCATCCTAGAAAATAAAACTCGACACAGGATTTTTAAAGTAGTTGAGCAAAGAGATGGGCCAGTAACAAGAAGGATGATTTCTATCTCCCTTTTTAAAAATGGGGAGAATAATTGCCTCTTTCCAGGAATCCGTCGACGAATCTACTATAACGGCACATAGAACATTCTTCAATAGTGGCCCCCATAAATCCACATTGGCTTTGAAAATGTCAACTGGAACACTGCCAGGGCCAGATGCTTTCATCAGGGCACACTTATTAATAGCAGAAATCACCTTCCTTGGGTCAGTTGGTTGACAATGCATTTTCAAATACAACATCCATCTCATAGCTATCAACATCACCTAGGGATAGGTATTGCGCACCCGCTTTAAAACCTATCCTGAAATGTTCCTCCTAGCAGTCTGCACTGATATGACACACAAGTTTAGGCTCCTCATAATTTATAAAGAAAGGCCTATTTACAACTGTCCAAAAACTCCGGCTTTCCCTTGCAGTCCCAGCCTCTATCAAGTCATCCAATGCTTTACATCTAATTTCCCCCTTCCTAGCTCTAGTGTGGTTTTATAGGCATAGTGAGCTTTCTTCACTTTCTCAATACACCTAGGAGTAGCTTCCAGGGCTTCTATCAAGGCTTTATGAGTTGCTGAACATGCCTCATCAAACCATCTACAGTTGTGAGAGGCACCTGATTGCTTATTCACAACTAACTTGTCTGCAATAATCTGACATAGTGAGGCGACACCTTCCAGAATATTATGCACGTCCTCATCTGGGGGCACACAAGCTTCTATAGCAGGGGTGTTTATGATGATGAAGTCCCTCAAGAAATGATAAGGGTCTATTTGATCCCTTCTAGCACACAAAACTTTTTTTGTCTAAGATGAATAGGTCTACATACTGGAGGTTCACATGCCTTAATCAAATCAAAGTTCATAACCAAAAGTAGTAGATTATGATCACTTAAGCAATGCATAATAACCATAAACTTTACCAACAGTGGGGTCAGATCTCTGGATATTAAATTAAAGTCAATTGTACTGGAAGAACCAAGGCCATTATATGTTGGTATTAATAGATTAGCAAGAGTGTCAATGTTTTGGGCCAGAACGAAATTTTGTTTTTGAATTTTCTTATTTAAAACATCTCCAGAGGAGGAATGATTAAAATGTAAAAAGTCCTGGCTCAAATTGGACAAGCTGCATATTCTTTGGTCCGTAAATGTACATGTAGTAATAATAAAATCACCAGCCCAAATAATATACGTTTGAGACCTAGAACTCTTCAAGAACTTGGTTAAAAAATCATCAAGTTCCGTGCATCTATCCTCAAAGATATTATAATATTAATTGATTAAAATAAGATCAAAATTACTAGTACGTACAAAATGCAACATTTAACACCATGGAGCACTATTGATAACTTCTAACTTAAAGCAGGTTACCTTCATTGAGATAAGAACTGCCACTCCTCCTTTGCTTGCCCTGCCTGAGCACTGTATTTCTGAAGTACTTACTTATTTAATTATGCCTACTATCCCTCCTGGGGAATAAGCCATCAACCAGGACTCTCCAGCCACTTCTGTCCTGGGCTTTTTTTTCAATCGGACTCCAGGTGTAACCCATCTCCTTGCAGTCAGCGCCGAGGCCTTGACACCAGTTGTTTCTTGGCCTTCCTCTTTTCCTTTTCCCTTGCAGGTTCCAGGTCAGGGCTTGCCTGGTGGTGTTTGATACGGGCCTGTGGATGGTGTGACCTATCCAGCTCCAGTGTCTTTTCATGATTTCTTCATGAGAGGGAATTGAAACGTCTGCTGCCATAGGTCGTTGTTGCTGATGGTGTTTGGCCAGCGGACTCTGAGGGTTTTCCTCAGGCAGGTGTTAATGAAGGTTTGGACTTTATTGGTGGTGGTTACTGCTGTCCCCCAAGTTTCTGCTCCATATAGAAGGACCGATTTTATGTTGGTGTTAAGAGGTTTGATCTTGGTTTGCAGCATTAGGTCCTTGGAACTCCAGATCTTCTTTAGCTGAATGCAGGCAGCCCTTGCTTTGCCGATTCTTGCCTTGACATCGGCGTCTAAGGCGCCCTGCTTGTCTATGACACTGCCCAGGTAGGTGAAGGCCTTGACCTCTTTCAGTGCATCGCCTGCAGGAGTAACTGCAGTTGGGCTGGCAGTGTTAGCCTTCAGGATCTTGATTTTTTTTTTCCTGTGAATAATGGGGCCAAGTTGTGCTGATGTGACTGCCACCTTGTCTGTCTTCTCTTGAATCTGCAGATGGGTATGGAAGTGTAGGACCAGGTCGTCTGCAAAGTCCAGGTCATTGAGCTGCGTCCAAGATGTCCACTGGGTCCCATATCTTCTCCTTTCTGTGGATGCCTTCATGATCCAATCTATGGCCAGTAGGAAGAGAAAAGGCGAGAGAAAATAACTCTGGCGGACTCTGGTCCTCACTTGGAAGGCTTCTGTGAGTTGTCATCCATGGACTATCTTGCAGGTCATTCCCTCTTAAGAGTTCCTGATGATTCTTATGAGTTTATCTGGCATACCATAGTGGCGGAGAAATTTCCAAAGGGTTTTACTGTCCACACTGTTGAATGCCGTCTCATAGTCAATGAATATGACATAGATGGGGACGTTTCATTCTATTGACTGCTCAGTGATGAAGCGCAGTATTGCAATTTGGTCTGCACAGGATCTATCTTTGCGGAAGCTAGTTTGCTGGTCTAGCAACTAAGTGCCAACTTGTTCCTTCATTCTGTTTAGGATTACTCTGTTGAACAGTTTGACTGGGGTTGATAGAAGAGTTATCCCTCTGTAGTTTGCGCAGGTACTCAGGTCACCTTTCTTAGGGATCTTGATGAGATATCCCTCATTCCAGTCTGACAGTACCTTTTCCTCTTCTCAGATCCTGACAAACGTGGGGCAGAGCATGTCTACTGATGTTTTGATGTCTGCCTTCAGTGCCTCTGCAGGAATGTTGTCAGGTCCTGCTGCCTTCCCGTGCTGAAGTACAGAAGGGTGTAAAACCGTCAATTACAAACTTTTCCATTATTCATGTTTCCTAACAACATACTACATCAAACTGAGAAATAGTATTCAATGAGTCCGTGTTAGATAACTTTGATCGTGCTCTCGGTGTATTCTAGGACAGAATTTTGAAACCAGGAGAGACAGAATGCCCTCTGTTGCAGGAAGCAGGGACATGAATAGAAGAACAAGAGGGTCCCTCCTGCATTTACTTATTCCCTAAAATGGGTGGATCTGATGCTGTGTCACCATCAGTCTTACAACCCGGAAGTCAATCAATATCTGTGATGCCATCCGGGGGGGTATATCTGTTAAGAGTTGGGACAGTGTAAAGAGGGTTCACCGTAGATATAGTTCTAGGGGCAAGGGGTAAAATGTGTGGTTTATAGAAATAATTCAAAGGATGTGTATGAATTCTCCAAGGCATGGAAGTCAGATAATTTAAACAATGCAACAAACCTCTTACAATTGTTGGGTTCCTAGAATTAATCACCACACAGTCCCCCTTTGTTTGTTTAGGACCATAGCCTACCCACCCCACCCTTCTCACAAAAATAACTTCCCGTACAAGGTCATCAACCCATATTCGAGGTTTTTTTCAGCTAGTGCACAACCTTGTTCTTCAGATCTCTGTCATTTTCTGGCTTCAAGGTGGGAAGCAGAAGAACAGAATCCAACACAATAACTTAAGGGGGATACTCAGGGGGAAGCTGGAGAGCTACATTGTTACTAGCCCTCTGAGTTGAACCACTGGGTGGGTTAACTGCCCTCGAACACAATAAATCATGTTTCATAAGATTGCCACAATGTAAACCCACTCCAATGTCCACATTTAGTGGGTTTATAGCCCCTTGGGCCACAATCGCAGGAGCTGGATCACGCACGACAACTCCTGGGGGTGGGGGAGGGAGGGAGCTATCCTAGTTTTATGATCCTATGTGTCCTGTGGGATTTAATCATTTGGATCAATGGCAGGGGCCTCAGTTACACCACTGGAACCAGCGTGATGGTGGGCACAGGAGCAAACAGAAGGAGAAGAAACAGCTACATTAACTTTGGCTTCCAAACCACTGAGCTTCTCACTTAATTCCATTTGAAGTGAGCTCAAATGGTTAGTTATGCTTCTAAAGAAGTCAGCACAATACTCCTTTGATTCTTTCTCTGTAAGGGTCATTGATAACAGCAGGGCTATCAGCTAGCAGACCTTTATAACTTAAGTTTGTATCTGAGTTTGCAACTTCATGGCCCCCAGGAGGCAAATTTGCATCAGTGGGACTCCCAGATTCTTGTAAATGTCTCTCCTTTCTCTTCCTTTTCGAAGGAGAAAGACAGTCAATATAACCTGATAATGGAAGACGTTTATTAGTGGAATCAGAAACTGGCCTGGGCAGAGCTCCGGAATGAAGGGGTGAGTCATTTAGGCACATAGTCTTAAGACACTTAACCGGACATGCAGGAAAATGCCTAATTGTTGAACTACTAACAGCCTGTTCAACAACGAGAGATACAGGACCACTTTTTGATTGGTGCTGTACCACATCTATTCTCCCTTACATTAGTGTGATTATATTATTAATTGCACCCATGACAGTTGTCAAATAGTTTGTAATAGAAGGGGAGTAGAGGTCAAAGACGTCCCTCTTACCTTCAAGGGAATGGCTTTCTTTTTCCCATAGTTGTTGTTTAATCCGCAAGTCGCACAATTATTATTTCCCGGAATGAGAGGCAAAGATGAGATGCAGACAGGCAAAGACAGGCCTGCTCCTCGCCCGGTTTTCGCCCGGGCACTTCCCGAGGCACATCCCAGCGCTTTTGTAGCACATGTTAGAATCCCTCTTCCTGGGCTCAGATGGTGATACATGGGATATATGGGGTTTGCAGTCCTCCTCATGGCAGAGGAATAGCAGCAGAATGGCCCGCACTGCGCGATGTCCCATCGCTTTTGTATCGCTCATTAGAGCCCCTCCGTCTGGGCTCAGGTGGTGGTATATGGGGATTATAGTCCCCCTCACAGCAGCGGAATAGCAGCAGAATACATTAGTGGGGTGTGTGATTTTGTATCCCAACCCAACAAACATTGGGGAAAGTGCTTGCATTGGAGGGATTAACTATAGTATTCAAATCCAGTCTAACAAAAACAGGGCGAAGGGCATCCAGGGTATTCAGGGGTCCCATTTACTATTTTAACTCCTGTCTAAGAAGTATTGGAAAAGGAAAGGTGTCGTAAGGACTTCAAGATGAATAAAACAAGAAGCTCATAGGGCCAGATGTACGACCATTCCAAATTGCGACTCGCAATTTGCGCTCAATTGCGAGTCGCAATTTGGAATGTACTACAGTGTCAGAGACACTGTTAGCGATTCCCAATGGGGTCGCAAAATGCGAGGCTCATGAATATTAATGAGCCACTCGCAGTTTGCGACCCCATTGGGAATGGCTGGCCCTCCCAGGGATGGTGGCCTGCTGGGCTCAGCAGACCTCCATGTCTGGGACTGCTTTTCAATAAAGCAGGTTTTTTTTTTTAAATGCAGCCCGTTTTCCTTAAAGAAAAACGGGCTGCATTTTTTTTTTTTTAAATTAAACGTTTTCCCTGGAACCACTGCCTGCCCTTAAAAAATATTTTTGGAGCCAATCACAAAGGGGAAGGGGTCCCCTGAGGACCCCTTCCCATTTGCGACTCTATTACCACCCTCTTCAAGGGAGCGGTAATTTGCGATTGTTTTACAACCGCAATTGCAGTTGCAAATCATTCATACATGGCTTTGCGGTCGCTATTAGGAAGGGAACGCCCCTTTCTAATAGCGAGTCACAAAACCTATTTAGCGAGTCGCAAATAAATTGTGACTTGCTAAATAGGCTTTGTACATGGCCCTGTAGGTTTTTGCATGCAAAAGCGGGTCGTACATCTGGCTCCAAGAAACTGGAAGTTGAACTTTATTCCAAGAAGGGACCCACACCTGCTTCCGTGCACTGCAGCACAACACTCTAGAATCCCTAAGTTGAAAGCATCATCCCACTCCAAATTCTAACTATACACATACCTAATACCATACTACAAAATGGCATACATTGGGAGATGGGGGCAGATTTACAAATGTAATTTCAGTCTAGCAAATATTGGGCAAAGTGCTTATTTTATAATGGGTGGATGGGTCAGATTTAGTATTCAGACTCCAGTCTAATAAACATTGGGAATGTGCATACTATTTTGAGGGGGTCCTGGGGTAATATTTACTAATCTTAAACTCGCTCAACAAACACTGTGGAAAGTGCTTACATTGATGTAGTCAGATTTACTATTTTAACTCCGGTTCAAAAAACATTGGGGAAAATATATATTTGCGAGGTGGATAGGGGTTACTATACTATCTGCAACCCAACAACCATCTGGGAATGTGCATACATTTTAATGGGGGCAGATTTACTATTCTATCTCCAGTTCAACAAACAGTGGCGAAAATGAATACATTGGAGGGGATGTGGACAGATGAACTATTCTAACTCAAGTTCAACTAAAATTGAGGTAAATGTATATTTGAGGGGAGATGTTCTATTCTAACACCAATGTAACAAACATTTGTGAAATTGCATGACTTGGGGGACGGGGGGGCAGTGAGTATTTACAAACGTTGGGTAAAGTGGACACATTGGGGAATTCGGACTCAGTATAACTAGTTAATATAAGCATACATTAAAATTATTTCACAAAATCAAAAAATCTTTTAAACATCAGCAATGTAACTAAGTTTATTAAATTATTAATCAAATTAAAAACTCAAAATTGGATTGATAGAGCGCAGCTTGTCACCCAAAAGGGGATTCAGGCGCTGAGCGCCCTGCTACAATGAGGAATCAGTTGAATTGCCAGGTCTTGAGTCCTTTCCTGAATTCAAGCAGTGAGGATGATGTCCAGAGGTGAAGGGGAGGTCATTCCAGGATTTCGCAGAGAGGTAGGAGAAGAAGCGTCCTCCACTGTTGCTTCAGTGGATGTGGGGTGTATGAGTGAGGGATGGGAGGTGAAGCGCATGTGTCTGGAGTGTAGGTGGAAGTTCACACAGTGGTTGATGTATGCAGGTCCTTGGTTGTGTAGGGCTTTGAAGGTGTGGATCAGCATCTTGAATTGACATCTCTTCTGCATAGAGAGCCTGTGGAGCTTCTTGAGGTGGGGGGTGATGTGGGTCCTCTTAGGAAAGTCGAGGATGAGTCTGGCAGCAGAATTCTGTATGGTCTGCAGTCTCTCCAGGAGGTGAGAGGTGATTCCAATGTAGAGTGTATTGCCGTAGTCCAGGCGGCTGGTGATAACAGCTTGAGTGGCGGTTCAGTTAGTGTTCGCGGGGAGCCATTTGAAGATCTTGCGGCGCATGAGACAGGTGAAGAAGCAGGCGGAGGAGACTACATTGATATGGTTTTTCATGGTGAGCTTGCTGTCCAGGATGATGCCACGGTTGAGGGCATGGTCTGTCGGAGTGGGTGATGGTCCTAGTTCGGAAGGCCACCATGCGTCCTGGAGATCAGCACTTCAGTTTTGTGAATAAATTATTAAAAGTTTTTTTTTAAATATACTTATATCTGAATCGACACAAACTGTTAAAATTGTTAAATAAATCATTTTTAAAATAAACAGCATTCCAACCCCCTATAGGACACACAAACCTAAAAGAAAGGTGTTAAAAGCAAATATGATAATGAACAATAATTTTCCCAAGCAATATAATTTAAATTTTTTTTATTTGACATATTTTACATGTAATTAAATATATTTTAATAATGTATTTTTAAAAAGACAATACCTACCCTTTTCCACAATACATACCCCACCAGTATTAAAAATATAATAATGTTTTTTAATTATACATATATTTTCATAATTCATGAAGTGTTTAATAAATTAAACGTATTAAATTACAACATTCAATTTCAAATTAACTTAATCAATTAATTTATAATAATTTTGTAATTAAAATAATATTACCAATTCTCCTCATGAACCCTAAGTCCCAAAAAATAAATTCTTGATAAATTTAAAGCATGTAATCAAATAAATAACGTTAAATATTACAAATGTAAACAATTAACAATAATTAATATACATATTACAAATAACGCTACATACCCAAACCATAATACACCCAACAGCTTTTAAAAATTACACAATATAATCTTCAGGCATTTTTTTGGAGTTGATATTTTCTAAACACATATGAAAAGGTCGTGCTAATTTCTAGTTAAGACGCATGAGTAGAAGAACCTCTTATCAAACGTCTACCCAGGCCTGGTACTTGTACCCTTGTGTTTATTCTAGTTAACCATTTACAAATGATTTCCACTGTATTTTGTGATGGTATTTGTGTTTTGGAATAGCGAATTTTACATGTCCAGTATAAAAGGTAAAGGCAATTGCACTGGTTAGAATACCATTCGAAATTAAACTACGAGAGAACATTAGATCATAGTAAGATTTAACTGAAACTTTCTCCTTCTGAGTTCTTTATAAGCCCAACAACCCCCATGCCACAAAATGGCTGCATTTTCTATTAGAAAGCTTGTATTACGGTTCACCTGGAGTTCTCACGAGGAGAAGCAGTTGTCGCCAGGAGGTGATGCCTGTCAATTCCTTGCTTCATGCTGAACCTGTGTGTAGGTTCTCACACCATAAAGCAATGTTGTTTTTCATTGCTTGCCTGCTTATAGCACGATCATTTGAAAAAGATAGTGCTGGTTTCAGTCCAATACGCATATTTTTTTAGAAAACCTGCCAAGTTAGGGACACACGCAAAGAATTTTTGAATAGGAAGTTAGGCTTGTTGAGCACCAATTGTGGCATTTCTTCCAAATAAATCACGCGGCCCAACTTTGACCACTGTCTGAAATATAGACCGGTAAGAAAAAACAGATCCAGGAAATTAGGGGAGTGCTCGAGCTGACCCCAGAAGAGCATGCATTTATAAATGAGGAGAGCTTTTCAACAGCACTGGGCAGATGCTCAAAAACATCTTGATTCATTTGGAAAGTACTTGGTCTAACTCATCCTAGAAAAACTTAAGTGAGAACAGACAGCACCACTTTATTTATGTCCTGAAGGTTCGCCTTGACATATTTTATCTTTTCTGCTTGTGAGTTGGCCACAAAATAGTTGGAATAGCAATGTGGTAAAGTTCCTGAATATGTTATAAACCATGTCTATTTCACTAACGGAATGGAAATTATATAAAGTGTATTTGCGGCAATACCATCTAAATCTGTAACCACCGGATCCTCGTTTTCACATATTTGTTTTTCATTTTTTATCTTGGTAGTTTATTGGACTAATGCGCCCACAGTAGGGACCTGCGTTTTCCCACGTGGTCACAGGTTCGAATCCCGGTGGGTTTACTCAGCCTTTCATCCCCCTGAGATCGATAAAATGAATACCATTGAGTTGGGTAACAATAAACATCTGTTATTCAGCGCCAAGATGCCCACAGATGAACGTGCGCTTTGCGTAAACTATGTTAACTCAAAGTTCATCCCGTTCTCGGCATTTTAACAAACATTTAATAACATAATATGAAAAATGTTGCCACATTTATTTCCAAACGAAGTGCAGACCGTTTAATGGCATGGGACTGCTAAAAGGGACATTCAGACCCAAAGCAAGCGATCAAGGAAATTTCTTACATTACGGCAAAAACTCCGGACCCGAAGCATCCATCAAGTCAAACCATGAATCCAACAGTCAAGAGTTTCCCAAGTAGACTAAATCAAGCATAACGTCGAATTTAGCCTATTACAGAATGTAACTAAAAAGGGCCCTTTGCTAGATAATGCTACTGCTATGTAATATTACTCTGATATAATAACCAAGTGACAAAATGTATACTTGCAAATGTTTCAAGTGGAGGCTCTCATCAGCCTGCCTCTGTACTACAGAATGAGCAGAAGGTTTAAAGTTTCCAAAAAGGCCCTTTTACTCCCCTGGAACTCCGTGATTTGTCCCTTTAGGGTAAATAGTGCTTACTAATGTACCCTTCTCATTTAGAACCTTGCAGCCCACCAGCCATTCAAACATTAAACTATGCATATTTAATGCACTAGTCTAGTCCCAATGTTTTCTCTCTTTTTTAATCTGCCAGACCTATTGATACCCATGCCTTAAAATATAAAAAGAGTGGGCTTCGGCTCCACTCAGAGTGATATTGGTCCCTCACCTCGCGTTACTGGCCCCTGGTGTATAATTCCACTTCCTATGGAGTGCTTGCATTCCTATGCACGATAGGCTATGTTACATCTGTATTATCATATGTTCAATTATTACTAGAATTTGTATATTGCATAAAGAAAGTAATATTTGACTGCAGATTATTTGAATATTAAGATGTGGACTCAAAATACAAGCCAGGCCTCCCTGTTTTGCCAATGCTTTTTTTTTTTGTTGCAATAGTCTTTAGCTCCCTGTCGATGTTTTGCTATGACTGACTTGTGCTAATTAATCCACTTTATCACTAGTTTTCGAAAATATTTGGGGGCATATTATCAAGAACGGCGTTAAAATTATCGCACGTTTAGCGGCAGAAAACTGCCGCTAAAGCGGCAATAATGGGCTTGATAATATGCCCTTGAGAATTCCAATAGAAGTCCATGTTCTGGTGTGAACATGGGCTTCTATTGGAATTCTCCAGGGCATATTATCAAGCCCATTATCGCCGCTTTAGCAGCAGTTTTCTGCCGCTAAACCGGCGATAATTTTTACCGCCGTTCTTGATAATATGCCCCATAGTTTATTTTTTGTTTTGTTATTTCAGTCCCTAACTTTTTTGCCAACTAAGGGGCATATTATCAAAGGCTAGCAATATTTTTATCGCCGCGTTTGCGTCCGTTTTCGGACGAAATGCGATGATAAAAATATCGCTTTATTTACAAGAGCACGCTAACGCGTGTTCAATGGGATTAGCGCTGGCTTCAACATCGCATCGCCTTGCATCGCTAATGAGATGCAAGGGAGGCGTGTCCCGTGAAACAACATGGGATATTATCGCTAACCCAGCTTCTCTCTATTTACAAGTGTATCGCTAACACGCCATAGCGATATTAATCAGCGCTAACCGGGTATTTCGCCGGTTTGTAACGCCTGATATTTTTCTTACTAAGCCATATCTATAATGGGAGGTGGATTGTTATGCTGAGTCCACGTCTCCCTATCTACAAGGTTTTCCCTAACGCGGTTTTCTATCGCTGGAATTCTGGCGATTTTGACTCTTTCCGCCGCTTTTGCCTGGATTTCTATCGCCTCAGCGATGCGCGTTTCTGATAGTGCGCTCACCGGGCGATAGAATACGGCAATAGGCGGCGTTAATTTTCTGCACGCTAAACACGGCCAGCGATTGATGATATGCCCCTATGTAAAGCATTTTTTAGCACTCAAAAATATGAATCTGACCATCTGTTCCCGCTCGGAATTTATGTCTATGGTTTTTCATCAATGCAACCTAAATTAAAAAAGCTAACAAGTAACAGATTTTGAAATGTAAATATTTCTTTGCTATGGTTTAGAAGAAAGAAAACACGCTTGCTTCGTTCACAGCTTTAAATATTGGATTTTCAATTCAAAACCAACTTCCTCCATGCTTTGTAACTGAGCCCAAAGAAAACGACAAGCACTGCAGGGCATAATGGTCGCTATTTTATGCTTTAACCGG
Organism: Calotriton arnoldi; assembly: GCA_963921515.1. NCBI lineage: Eukaryota > Metazoa > Chordata > Amphibia > Caudata > Salamandridae > Calotriton > Calotriton arnoldi. The sequence continues at coordinate 2,090,391 of CAWUFW010002372.1, forward strand.
TATTTCAATATGAGCCACGAAAAGAAAATGTTTGGAAATGAAAGTGCAAACAACATAAAATGCTCAGCATCTGGAAAGGACGCAGGCCATTAACAGACAACGAGTTAGGCACAGTATTCAATAACACATAATTTTTTTTTTTTAAAGTGCTTTAAGTGGGGGATTTAAAACACTCATGTTTGCGCAATTTCACTGCTCTTTCGTGATAGCAAGGTCGGCAGTAGGAGACTGGCAGTGGACAGATTTGCTGTGCGTAGCAGAGCCCTATACTGCAGTGAAAAATAGTTCATTTTATGGTCATGCTTCAGAAAGCCATGCCCTCTGTATAAAAGTGTGGCTACCCTTAAATGTACTTCCTGCACCCTAAATGGCAACTGTACAAAATCAAAGAGTCTTTGCTGATATTCCTATGTCTCTTTGATAAAGGATATAGGAATATCTAAGAGCCCTGGTGGTAGTTCCTTATGATGGAGGCATTTGTTTTCCATTATTATGGTAGACACAACTACTCTTTCTAACTTCTACACTAAGTTGTCCTTAACAATCTTATGAGTCTTTCTGGTGGTAAGTCAGCCAAAATGCCTGAAATGTTTACCGTCTATTGGCGCCTGGAAATGGCTTCCAACTTTTTCGTACTACTTTCCCTCTTTCCTTCTTTCCTAGGTGTTTGCACTGTTATAACAAATGGACATTGCTCAACTCAAAAACGAATTATAAACTCAAAAGATTATTTCAAAAGAAATATCGTGCATTATGTTTTATATATCATGTCCACAAGAGTGTAAGTACTTACTGAGTAAGGTGATGGTACATTTTAGACTGCAGATCACAGAGGTTTTTGAGAATGAAAGTACATCATTATGGTTGTATGTGTAATTTTCTGTAAATAGGGCCCCATGCACGAAGCCCTATTCTCAAATCAGATTTGCACAATAACTGAGTTCAAGCAGGGCTTCATTTTGTGAAGAGACTGATATGCTAATCAGTCGCATCACCAAATGTATATTTTTCGGAGCTTGAACAACCTTCTGCCTCATTTATAGTAATGAGGCAAAAAGTATTTTGCAACTTCGTGTGGCGGGGTGACGCCTGGGGTTTGGGGGGGCCTAGGGGGTGTCAGGACAGCAATCACTTGGGGCCTAACTATATAGAGCGTACTCACAATAACGAGCCACACCAGTTGCTCTCTACTTGGCGACAGCACGAGCCCTGACGTCACCTTTATTTATACCCCCGGGCCCGGCCCAGGCGGTTGCTGGTGGATACATTGTTGGGATGCGGCCGGGTGGCTCACTACATCCCTCCCAACCAATCAGGATGAACACAACAAAATAAAATAATAAACGAATAAAACAAACTAAAACAACTAACAGCGAACACAGTTCTTTTTGTAGGATAGTTAATTCATGCCACACCGTTCTCAGCACATGAAGTCTCTCAGCTTGTAACTCGGTTGTGGATTGGCTCTTAAATGATATGGATGTTCCCTTTCAGACGATCTGGCATTTCCTTTGCTCGGGGCAGACACCTCCATCGGGTCTCCTCCTTTCTCCCCTGTCTCCATCTCAGCATCTGCCATTCCATCTTCCATTCTTGTCGAATCCTGCTCTTCTGCTTCATGCGCTCTTGTTGGCATGTTCCTTTGCTCCACTCCATGACTGCCCTCTTTCTCCTGATACAGCAGTTTCTTGAACCATGACACATTTCTCGCCAGCTTCCTGTCGCCTCGCCTCACCGTGACCATGGTTCCATGCACGTCGACCACTTCCCACGGCTCATGCTCAAAGGGGGTTCTGAACTTCCCCCCCGGGTGTCGATCTTTCACCACCACTCTGTCGCCGGGGCATAGTTGTACCTCCCTTGCTCTTCTTGTCTGGCTGGCATTGCCATTGTTCTTCTTTTTTCTTGTCTGCGCCACTTCACTATCCAATTTGCTGGGGACCCATTGTTCACTCGATGGCACCACGTCTCTCTTCATTATTAATTCACTGGGTGAGCACCCTGTCGTGCTGTGCGGTGTTTGCCGGTAGTCCCTCAGGAAACGATGTAAGCACGTCTCCAGATCCTCCTTCTGGTCCACACCAATCCTTAGCACCTTGTTGATCATCCTCATAAATCTCTCTACTTCACCATTAGCCTGGGGCCACTGGGGTGTTAACTTCCGGTGTCGGATGTTGTAGTGCTGCAGATACTCTTTAAACTCTTGGCCGTGAAACTGTGGCCCATTGTCAGTGCGTATTTCCTCCGGTGTACCCAACAGCGCAAACGTCTTCTCCATTGTTGCCTTGATTGACTCGAATGCCGTAGACTGCACCACTTCTATCACAGGGAACTTTGAATAACTGTCCACCATCCCCAAGGTGAACCTCTCATCCGGGAATCTTCCAAAATCCATGCCTATATTCACCTATGGCTTCCTACTGGGTGGTTCCGTTATCACGGGGGGTGCAGGCCTGTCTCCTCCAGTGATGATGCATGCATGACAGCCCTTGACTTTCTCTTCAACCATCCTGTCCACTCCCGGAAACCATACTTGGGCTCTCAATCATGCCTTCGTTTTCTCAATCCCTTGATGACCTTGGTGAGCCAAGTCCACTGTCTTCTGCCACAGCCCCGATGGCATCACTATCCTCACGCCTCTGAGGATTAGTCCTTCACCACTTTCTCTTAGCTCATCCTGACATCTCCATACACCCATTCTGGCCTCCTTCTCCTGCTCCATTAGTCTGTTCACTCCTTCCAGAAAATTCTTCCACTTGCGTTCCCGCAGAGTCGTCCTGACGGCTGTGAGGCATGCGTCTGCTCCGGGTGGCTTCCACGATCTCCTCCAGTGACAGGGCACGAGGACATGCCACATGCGTGATGTGCCTGACAAACATCTCTGCCCCCATGTCCACCTCTCGTTGCTGACTTGGATCCACTGCCTGGGGGTGACGAGATAAGTAATCGGCCGGATTGTTGACACCAGGACTGTACACGATGTCAAAATTGTAGTGTTGAAGCTGTACCGCCCAACTCTCAAAGCGGGGCGGCCCGCTTCTTGCAGTCCCTCCAAACAGTGGCACCAGTGGTTTGTGGTCGGTGACCACCCGGAACCTGTGCCCGCAGAGATAGATGTTAAAATGTTGGCATGCCCACCTGATTGCCAATGTCTCCCTTTCGATTTGAGCGTATCTTGATTCCACTGCAGTCAGTGCTCTACTGGGGTACGCTATGGGCACTCATTCCTCACTTGCGTTTTGCTGAAGGAGCACCGCCCTTAGACCCACAGGGCTAGCATACACCACCAGTTCCGTTGCGTGTCTAGGCTTGAAATAAGACACCGTCACCCCTTGAAACAGCGCACCTTTCACTTCTTGAAATGCTTCAGCTTCCTCGCATGTCCACTGCCACTTCACTTCCTTCTTGGTGAGTGCTCTCAATGGCTCCGATATAGTCGCCAGATGAGGAATGAAACAGCCGCAATAATTAGCCATGCCTAGGAAGCTCCACATCTCCGTCTGGTTCTGCGGTACCATTGCAGCTCTGAATGCCTCCACTTTCGCGGGGTCGACTTGAAGCCCTGCCTTGGAAAATCGGTATCCCAAAAATTCAACCTCATTCATGTAGAATGCACACTTCTCCTTGTGCAGCGTCAAGCCTTGGTCTACCAGCTTTTTCAGTGTTGCTCGTAGACGTTGATGATGTTCCTCTAGCGACTTTGAGAATATGAGTACATAGTCGCTGACATTAATTACTCCCACTAGTCCTGACAATGCCTCACGGATCACATCCTGAAAGACCTACACCGCCGAGGATATGCCAAAACGTCTTTTGAATCTTCGCAAACCCATGTGTGTGGAGAACGTGGTGATGTAGCGGCTGGTCTCATCTAGCAACAGCTGGTGGTAGCCAGAGTAAAGGTCCACTTTCGAGAACCATTGTGCTCCATTAATGTCTGCCACTATTTCGTCAATCGTAGGCGTTATGTGCCGCTCCCTCCTTATCGCTTTGGTGGGTAAACGCATATCCACACACAGGCTGATCACGCCGGGCTGTTTGGGCTTCGGGCGGTTACCAATGGGGATACCCACGGGGTGGGTCCCGATACCTTCTCAATCACCCCCGCTTTCTCGAGCTTCTCCAATTTGGCCTCAACCAGTGGCCTCAGATGGAATGGCACCCTCCTGTGGCGGAGAGCCATGGGCTTTATTGTTTTGTCGATATGTAACTTGACCTTCACACCCTTCAGACAGCCCAGGCGTTCGAACAGTGTGGGGAATTCAGCCATGATTTCATCTGCATGCGACTGGTGCACCTGCCGTGCAAACATCACCAGCCCGAGGTCTTCGGCTGAGTGACATCCCAGCAGCGTTCCGGCACTGTCTTGCATTACATGAAATCTCGTCCTCGCTCTTATCCCTCCATGCGTTACCTCCACCTCAATAACCCCTTGAAGAGGGATCGGAGTGTCTCCGCCATACGTGAAGATTCTCGCTTTCATCGTTAACAAAGGTGGTCGGGCCTGAGTTGCCTGTAGTGGTCGGTATCCAGTATGTTCACGGATGGCCCAGTGTCTATGAGTGCCGTCACTGTGTTTTCCCCAATGTTTATCTGGCACATTGGAGGCGGGCGCCTCTTTTGGTCTACTCTACCGGTGTAGGATATGACAAACACCTCATCCTCCTTGTCCGTGATCCTCATCCTCCTGCATAGATTGTCCACTTCCTCTTTGTCCTCCGCTGCTTTGACCACTTGTCTGTTGTTTCCAGGCTTTCTTGTCGCCCCTTTCACTGTGGGTGTCTTTGCTGCACTCCTGCACACTTTGGCAAAATGCCCTATCTTGCCACACCTCAAACAAGGTTTTCCTTGGGCAGGACAACCCCTCCGTGGATGACTGTCGAGCCCCCAACTACCACATCCTTTTCCTCCAGAGCGCGCACCTCCTGCTGCACAACCTCTGCAGGATCCCTTCCGGATGGCTTCCACCCTTTCTTCCTTGACCGTGATGGGTTGCGCGTGCAGTGGTCCCGTCGCCCTTCTTGCCAACACGGACTCCATTTCACCTGCTCTTGCATCCGCTAGCTCGTGCGATCTTCTCAGCACCAAGATATCATCCAGCGAAATGCCTGACTGTTGCAGAATCAGCTTTCTGAGGTCCGACCATTTACAACCCTGAATCAGCTGCACCCTGATCTCCAGCTGCTTGTCGATTCCCGTGCAGGAACTCGCTAACTTCCTCAATCTTGCAAAGAACATATCCATGGACTCCTCTTCCTTTTGCTTGGGCTGCCTCAGCTTGAAGTGCTCAAAATCAGGGTTTACCTGCGGGTCGAAATAGCGGTCCAATGCTCTTACCGCTTTCTCATAGCCATTTCTGTCACCGGTGTCAGGCAAGTCTTGGAACAGCTCATACAACTCGTCTCCTCCCATATGTAGCATAGTTGATCGCTTAACTGCCCCATTCATTTCACGCACCGCCACAAAGTAATTTTCTAGTTGTCCAATCCATTTGCGCCATCTGGGGGCCACAGTAGCCAGATCCGCCAACTGACTGAATGGCGGCAGTGCCGCTATTGTGGTCGAGCCCCTTGTTCTGCAGCCCCCTTCTCCTCCTCCTTCTGCCTGCCTTGACATCTGTGATGTAGCCCTGTTGTGAGGCTACTCGCCCGTGCACCTTGCTCTGACCTCCGCTGTCTCTTCTCCCTTTTTGTTTTTTTCTTGGTCCTGTTCCTCCCCGCTGCTCTGGCTCTCCCTCAGTGTCTGGCCTTTGACATTTTCTTTTTTTTTTTGTTGATACAGTCCTCTCCGTTCTTTTCTTGCTTTTTTTGTTGTTTTTTTACTCCTCATGACGTGATGCCCAGCCCCTAGGCCTCATGCCCTCTCTCTGGGCTCTGCCTCTCCTGCTCTCCCTTCCACCTCGCTGCCGCACTCATGTGTTTCCTGTCCCAGGCCTTGTGCACAGCCTGCTCTCCACACTCCAGTGCACTCGCTGCCCCCACGGCTGATCAGCGGGCCTCACCACTGCTCCGCTTCACCTCGTGCAGTGCGGCCTGGTCTCCGGTCAGGCCTCCGTCGTGTTTCAGCGCCTATAGGCCATGCCCCCGCACTTGCATGCAGCCTCAGGCGTTCGCTCACCACTGTCTTGGCGCTGTGGCACTGCAACTCGCCGTCTCCTCGTCATGACCCTCGCTTTCTGACTCTCCCGCTCTCAGCGCCTTTTAGACCGCCTCCGATGTACTCCGCTTCTACTGCCACCGGTAGGTGTTGTGGCCTCAAGCACGTTGTGGGTCCACTCCGCCTCGTCGCCAATGTGGCGGGGTGACACCTGGGGGTATGGAGGGGCCTAGGGGGGTCAGGACAGCAATCACTTGGGTCCTAACTATATAGAGCGTACTCACAATAACGAGCCACACCAGTTGCTCTCTACGTGGCAACGGCACGAGCGCTGATGTCACCTTTATTTATACCCCGGGCCCGGCCAAGAGGGTTGCTGGTGGATACATTGTTGGGATGCGGCAGGGTTGGCTCACTACACCTCGTATAAACACTGCAAATGCAAGGAGGGCCTCCATGCCTGCGTCCGCATTCTCTAAATGTATTTTTTTAAGAAGGTTATGCTGCTTTAAAAAAAAATTGTCATCAAGGGAATTCATTTGAAAGAAACTACAGTGGTCAAACAGACAGTATCTGCCCCCAGGGCATGCACCATGATTTTCAAAGTGGAAGCTGCCCTCAGGGTGCAGCTTCTCCTATGAGAATTAGTGACCCCTCCCTCCAACTCAAGTGACTGACTAATCAACAGTTTGCAAAGGCGGTCACAAACCATTTATAATAGGCCCGGGTGGAAAATTTCATTCCGCTTGCTGAATTGACGGAATTTGGTCACTCCGTGTCACTCGTGTAACACAGCGTTATGGCCAAATTCCGCCAATCTCTGCGTGGTGGAATTTTGCTCCTGTTTGAGCAACTTGATGACAATGGGAATAACGAGGGGCTCCAAGCGAGCAAGATTTGGCATCTCCTAGCGTGATTTCCAGTCACTAAGAAGCCTTTCGTCGCCATTTTCTAAATCGGGCAGTCATGAGAGGTTGCATTCAGAGGCCTGCTTCTCAAGGAGATTTTCAACTCGAAATTGAATTTTCGAGTTACTATTCTTACTCGAACAGACGGTTCAGGTAGTTTTTTTGCGCGAAATCCAATTTTTATTTAACTTTTTTTTAACAGGAAGGAAGTGCTACAGAGACTTCAACTTCCTCTTCCTGTCCAGAAGGCTCCTCCCAGTGCTTTGCCCATCCCTTAGTCACTTTTCATTTGAATTTTGATGGTAAAGTATTACTCTCTTCTTTGTCCGCAATCCTTGTTTCTGAGAAATCAAGTTAGTTTAAGAACTTTAGGATAAGTATGATGTCTAATCGAGGGCATGCACGGGTATTTTTTCACCTTTTTGTTTTTTCTTCAATTTAAAATTTGATTGTGGGTGGCATGGAGTCGCAGTAGGGGCCTATTTTGCATTAACCTTTTTTGTTTTGTGTAACGGAAAAAGATTTCACAGGTCTGGGAAGGCTGGGGTCTTGATTTTAAACATTTAAAGTTCTTTTTCTCCATTTCCTTGTGTGCTGTTTTTGAGGTTTGCTCTCTTATTTTGCTAATTTTACTGTGGGGCCTTGTCTGCCCATGGGCCACGGCCAGTCAGCCATTACTAGGCATTCGTTTTATTTTAAACAACTGTTACTGTGGTATATGTTTTTTTTAAACATCTTTTGATTTAGGATGACTTTAGATTAAATGCGAAATGTGTTTTTTAGTATTTTACGTTTTTCTGCAAAGAATGAAAGTATTTTGGTGGGATCATTTTGAATGCCTTGGGATGTTTGTGCTGGGTGAATTTTTAAAGTTGACATAATGTAAGTTTTTGACATTGCTGAAAAATGGTAGTGTTTTCTTCTTTGTTTACCATGCCTCCTTTCTTTGCTGGCCAAGTAGCCTTTTTTGTTGTGTGGCCAGTCTGTGTGTGTGTTTTCCATAGGCCTATGCCATTTAGTTTTAGTTAATTTTTTTTCTTTTTCCCTGACATGAGTTTAATGTGCTTAAGTATGATTGTGGTACGAGTGTACAATGTTTTTTTATTCATTTTTTCCATTTTCCCCTGTGCTTCCTTGCCTCCTTTAGGATTTTTCATAGTACCTCAGGAGGCACCAGCAATAATTTTTTTCAATTATTTGATTTTTCCCTGCACCACCTATCTGCAAGAGGAGCGCACCAGCAATATTTTTTGTAAGGATTATTCCATTTCCCCCTGCACCCCCTGCCTGCCATAGGCCACAGGTGCACAATAGCAACAATTTTTTAGGGATTATTCCATTTTCCCCTGAACCCCCTCCCTGCGTCAGGCATCCTATAGGCACACTCTTGCAACAATTTTTTAAATGATTATTCCATTTTCCCCTGCACCCCTGCCTGCTATAGGTGTCTCAAATGCACACACCAGCAATAATGTTTTTAAGGATAATTTTATTTTCCCTTCCACCCCCTGTAATATGTGTCATTGAAATATTATGTTATGGTGTGGAATCGATACACTATTGTTAATTATTTGTGATGTGACCTCACTAAATTATATTGTCTGTAGATTCAAACTGCAAATGGCACATTCCACTGAATTTTGTTCTTGATTTTTTGATTTGAGGTGCACAACAAGAGACGTTGCTCACAGTTCTGCCAGAAAAAAGGCCGGCAATGACAATACCTGTGTCCTCCTCTGCTTCTGCTTGTGCAGCTAAATGGTAACCGCCAGAGCTAAGAAAAAACTTGATGATCGTTCAAAGAAGGGGGTTCCTGCCAAGAAAGTGGCCAGTATGGAAGAGAAGAAGAAGGATATTGCCACCACTGGCATGCCACCCTCTCCCTTTTTCAGGAAACATGGTGTACCTATTGCACCCTCTTCTGGGCAGCAAAAGACTGGGAGCTGCACTCCTGCATCATCAACAGCACCACCCCAACCTAATGTTAAGCTCAAGCCTCTGCCTCTCAGTGATGCAGCCACTGCAGTCATGGTAACGAGCAATGAGTCTGAACTTGATTTGTCTCAGCCGCAAGTATCCAATAGTCGCAGGAAAAAGACATTGCACACAGTACTACAAGAAAAAAGGCCTGCTGTGACAACACCTGAGTCCTCCTCTGCTTCCGCTTGTGCAGCTAAGTGGCAACTACCAGAGCTAAGAAAGAGCATGACGATGGCCCAAAGAAGGGGGTTACTGCTAAGAAAGTGGCCAGTGTGGAGGAGAAGAAGAAGGATATTACCACCACTGGCGTGCCAACCTCCACTTTTTTCAGGAAACATGGTGTACCTGCTGCACCCTTCTCTGGGCAGCAAAAGGCTGGGAGCTGCACTCCCAAATCATCAACAGCACCACCCCAACCTAAAGCTAAGCCCATGTATCTCAGTGATGCAGCCACTGCAGTCATGGCAACGAGCAATTAGTCTGAACTTGATTTGTCTCAGCCACAAAGTATCCAATCATCACAGGAAAGTTGAACAACAGGAGCCGCAGCCAGCAACAGTTCTACCTGAAGTAGGAGCAGAGCAGGAGGTTGAGCTTTCTGCTGAGCAAGATGTTGCTCTTCAACCATTGACTTCACAATCTCCAGCAAGAAAACGAAAGGGTACTCCACCATCTTCTCTAAACCCCTCTTCTGATGATCTGGATATGGATTGGACCCCAGCCAAGTCCGAAACCTGCCCAAAAGAAAAGAGAAAGTTCCTGAAAGCCTTAGAATTATGGAAAGTGACAGTGATGACGATGAGGCAGAGATTGTCAGTATGGAGGGCAGCTCAGAGGACACCGGGATGATCCCTACTATTCCACCACCGCTGGCTTCCATAGAGTGGCACACTAAAAAAGTTATCCTCCCCAGTTTGGGACTTCTGTACGATTGTCAAGCAAGAGGATTTCATTGCAATATAGTCTATTTGCTATGCCAGTGTTCATCGAGGTAAGCCATTTTCGCACTACAGTACTGGAGGCCAAACGTACCAAGTGAGAAAAAAAAAAATCACACAATCCGGTGGGAGGAGCACCTTAAAAAGATAGCCGTGGGTGGTGGTGGTGATGATGAGAGAGGGAAAACAGCTCAGTACACAGTGAAGAAGAAGGTGGTCATGAGGAAGGAGAGAATGATGGCATTGCACAAAGCAGCCCTGTCCCCTGTTGTGTTCCAGCATCACATGCATCATCAACCTCCAAATGGCACAAGACTCACGTGCAGACACCTCCACCACATACAGTGATTCTCCAAAGATGTACATCGAGTCTACTACCCCTTGGTTCTCTCCAGAAGTCACTTGCGTCAGTGGCACTACAAAAGTAAAGAATCCAAGCTACTATTTCAGGCATGTTTAGGCAGGAGAGGCCCTATGAACGCAACCACCCAATGATACGTTTGTACAAAGGGAAGCTTGCTTTAATGTTTATGCTGGACCTCCTCCCTTTTTCTTTTGTGCAAGGAGTGGGATTTTTACAATTTGTGGTGGGCATCTGCCTGAAAAAGAAGGTTCCATCAGGACCTATTTTGCCAGAGTTGATGTTCCAGTGCTCCATCATGATGTGCTGCAGTTGGTTGGCCAAGCTATGCAGCAGAGTGCTGTTCACACTATCCACCTGATGACAGACATGTGGACCAGTTGTCAAGTAACCGATTACATGTGTGTCACTGCACACTGGACCCTTTTGTGGAGGTTAGGTAACGGCTATTTGCAGGTCTCAGAGCTGAAGAAAGTTTTAAGGGCGTTCAGCGGCATTCCAAGTAGCGATGTTTGCCGGGGAGAAATCCCATACAGCTGCAAACATCTTGGAAGAGTTTAATAGCAAGGTGTTAGAATGGCTTCGACCCTGAGGTCTCCGAATTTGATTTGTTGCCATGGACAATGGCAGTAATATAGTCATGGCCATGGCAAATGGTGAATAGCTCAGGGTCCTGTGTTTGACACATTGCATCAACTTGATTGTGCAGGACTTTAAAAAAAAAGAAGCCATAGTCAGCAACATACTGGTCAGCAGCCGGAGACTCTGTACGCATTTTAGTCATTCTTTTAAAGCCTGTTAGCAGTGTAGGATCATTCAGAGTGCTATTAGAGTACTGGTTAAAGCCCTCATACTGGAGGTGCGAAAACCTTCAAACTCGACCTGATACATGTAGCAAGGTCTGTTTGAGAAGTACAGATGGATCACTATGTCTTTCAAAGGAGAGGGGATGCAACTGGGAAAAGCATGACAATGGAGAAGGACAAATGGGGCGTAGTCAAATGCCTGACACAAATGCTACTTCATTTTGAGTTTTTCACATGGGAAGTTAAAAAGGAGGACAGTACGATGAGCCAAGTCATCCCGTCGTTGCATCTGCTATAGGACCAGTTGAAAAAGGTGTCGTAAAGGTTCACCGGTGTTGATGAAGAAGCAAATGAGTTGGTTCAGAGCTTAATCCTTTGCTTTGTTTCAATACATCATCTATATCAGTATCTAAGTTTGAAGAGCCTGATGCACTACCATTGTTTCAGTTCAACCAATATTTTTTTTTTTTACAAATGTATATCATACTTTTCATGAAGAAACGCCACTTATACTACTGTTATATTTCATCATAGTAAATATACATGCATTTTTTCTTTCACTTTACTCCTTCAATCAAGCCCAAGTGGGCAATATCTAAATGAAACAAAGAATAGAAAAATTGAAAACATTTAAATATAAAGAGAGAACGTGGTAACATATTATCTGATTAGGTAGGCGATCCGTAATCATAGTATATATGTATTATTGTCCATGTGTTCTCCCTTTTCTTACTCTTAAAATCAAGTCCTAGTGGGCAATTTGTAGAAACAATAAACAGACAGAGAACATGATAACATCTTATTTGATTAGGTGTGATTCATTCTCCAAACTCTAGAAGAAAAGGTTAGGGGGTAAACCAATTGGCTACTGATCCTCTCGCCCACAGCGACAAGAGTCCCCTTCCTCATCTTCCTGAAACAATGAGAGAAAAAAAGAATGAGTATTAAACCTAAAAGATAAAAAAGTCCTCCTGTTCATGCAATTAAGAAATATATTACTGTTACATACAAGTGTGTACTAAACAGAATACATAGGAGAAACTTCATTGACTATTAATCACAATCTTTCTTCTAGATCTTTGTTTTCTAATTAGGCTCCTAAATGAATTCTCAGTTGTTCCTCAATGTTTGATTCCTCAGTTCTCAGGGCTTTAGATCCTGGGACCATTTTATGCAATGCAGCACATATTCCTTGTTAGCACCGGGCAAACCTTTCAAAAGGTGCGCTCTGCACTAACAAGGAGAGGGCATCATATTACATTCAATGCACTGCTCCCAGGGCAGCTGCAAACTCGTGCTGCCCTCAAGGTAGCACATTCAAGTGAAATGCGGAGTGGCTTTAAAAGCAGTCACTCTGTGTTTCACTGTGCAGGTGGCAACCAGCCTGCACTTTTAAGAGGAATTAGAGATCCCCTTGCAGGCGGGGGCAGTGACTGACTGCAACCGCCTGCAAGGGGATTCTGGGGGGTATATAGGACCCCTTTTCCCCCTTCCAGACGGCTGCTATCAGGGGGCGCACTGACAGTGCGCCACCTTTTTGATGGCGCACTGTCAGTGTGCCTTCTGACAGCTTCTTTGCCTCTGTGCTTGCGTCTATAATACTGCGTGGCCGCAGAGGCAAAGGGATTCCCTCATTTGCATGGGTCCATGCCCTCATGAAAATGAGGGAACACCCTCTGGTGATAGCACTGGCGCAATATGTGCACCAGCACTATCTGTATCACAGAAAGGGCTTCACAAGCATCTGCGGCCCATTCTGTAATACCAAAGTGGCCAAGGGGGCCACAAAGTGGGTACACATGCCTGTTGCACCCCCGGAACACTTTTCATAATACGGCCCTAGGTCTACTATCAATTTGGATCCCCTTTTCTTAAGTTGCAGCACTCTATTGCTCCCTCCGGATCCCATTCTTATATGTGCTATGGGGTGAAGAACCAAAAGGGACCAATTATTAAAATGGTGTTCAGCAATGCCTTGCTACCAGATAATGTCTATCATTGCTGTTAATGGCACGCAGGATGGATCGTGCTTCCAATGTACCTTTTGTTAGATGGACACATAAGAGCATATACCACATAGTTTGAGTCACAATTGAGAAATCGTTCTATCTTCTTACTATCTCAACCATATGGGACTGGATATTCTTTTCTATTGCAACTGTTTTTACATGCTCTCCATTTCTTACATGGGAAAAACCTTTATGGGCTGTCCTGTTATACTTAATTCTGAGAATTCACTCCTCATGTGTAAATCCCTCAACAATTTGCTCATTATATGTGTGACTTTAGGTGTATCACCCATCTTATCTCGCAGTGAGATGTCACAGTTTAGAAGATCCAAATTGTTTTCCAGAATTTTGGTCACTTGTCTTGCAGTGTTACTATATGACGTGATGAATCTTATTTCATCATCCAATGTTTTCTCCTGTCTTCTCTTATTATCAAAAAACGATTCTCTAGTATTTTCCTTCACACTTATAACTGCTTTTTTGAGCACCAAGTCAGGATATTCTCTTTCCTTAAATCTTGACAGTATCTGTTGTTCTTCCCAGTAATATGCTTGGTCGGTGCTGCAGTTCCCCCCTGCCCTCATGAGTTCACCATAAGGAATACTCCACTTGAGAGGCTCGGGTGACTGCTGAGGGCATGGAGAATGCTGTTGCTTGCTGTAGGTTTACTGTATGATTTTGTACTGATCTTGTCATTCGTAATCTCTAATTGTACTTCCAAAAAAGTGATACATTTCTCATTTATCTCACATGTAACTTTCAAGTTGCAAACATTTTCATTCAGTTTTGTTGCAAATTCCAAAGTCATTGTTTTTGTCCCTTGCCATATGTGAAACAAGTCATCTATATAACGTAACCATAATATTACATGGTCAAAGAACAAATTCATATTCTCATCAGTGGACACCTCTACTCCCACCAGCCCATGGTCAAAGTAGCATAGCTGGGAGCGAAGCATTAGCCCATCACAGCCCCCTTTTTCTGTCTGTAGAAAGCATCATTAAATTAAAAAAGTATTGTTTTCCAAACAATACTGTATCATTTCCATTAACATATTAGTGTGTGATAGGTAACAAACTAGTCTGGCAAATAGAAAGTGGCTTGCTGCCCGTAACCCATCTGTGTGTCTGATACTGGTATAGAGTGAGGTCACATCCATCATCATTAACCAATGGTCCTTTTCAAGTGTGATTCCCTCTATCTTAAATAGAAAATTGTTTGTATCACAAACATATGAGGGTATGCTTGATGAGTTGAAGGTGACAGGATTAATAGAACAGCAAGAGTATGACTATTTGAAGTGTTATTACCCATGCACACCAGTATTGTATCCATTACCAAAGGTTCACAAAAATCTTGAACACCCTCTTGGTAGACCGATTGTATCCTCTATCGCTGGTCTACTAGAGAAGAGATAAAAATATGTAGACAAATTCATGAGACCTTTAGTCACTAGTTTAACCCTTTATGTGAGTGATACAAAGATTTTCTCTCTAAGAAGATAGCATCAAAGGGGAGGGCAGGAACGCTAGGGATAAGTGCAATATCAAATACATATTCATGTAATTTGCACACTAGCTTAGTAACGGTGTGCAGACAGAATATTGGGTTTAAAATATCAAGTTGCACAAATATAAAGTCACTAATATCGTGGTTCAGAGATATCGACAGCAAGAATATCGTGGTCAAGAATATCGAATTAAGGTAAGTAATATCGATTTAAAAAATATCAAAGTGTTTAATATTGTTTGCAAAAATAAAGTTGTAAAAAATATCGATTTATTAATTAGTTTTATGTATTTTAGTATATGTGTTAAATGTGTGTGATGTATTTTTTTGTATAAGAATTGTATGTATTTTTAATATATGTGTTAAATTTTTAGTAGTTATTAATTGTTTTTTGCGTTTTTAGTTCTGTGGCGGGTTGTGGGTTTATAGGGGAATAGGGTGGGAAGTAATTTAAGTATTTTAAAATAATTGATTATTTTTTATTTATTAATATTTGTTTAATTGAGATGTTATAGTGTTAAATGTGTAAAGTAATTTATTATTAATTAATTAATACAATGTTGTTACTTAATAATAATAATTTAATTTGTACTGAATTATGGTAATTGTGTAATTAATTTTATGTGTGTGTTTTGGTGTTTATAGGTGTAAAGGGTGGGAAGTAATTTATTTTTAATTGATGAATTAATAATTGGTTGTTAATTAATTTTTATTAATTAATTGGTATTTAATTATGGTAATTGTGTAATTAATTTTAGGTGGGTGTTTTGCTGTTTATAGGTGTAAAGGGTGGGAAGTAATTTATTTTTAATTGATGAATTAGTAGTTGGTTGTTAATTAGTTATATTAATTAATTGGTAATTAATTATGGTAATTGTGTAATTAATTTTAGGTGTGTGTTTTAGGGTTTATAGGGGTAAAGGGTGTTAAGTAGTTTATTTATTTTTATTAATAATTATTTGTTAATTGATATTAATTAAAGTAATTAAAAATGTATTATGGCAATTGTGTAATTAATTTTAGGTGTGTGTTGTGGTGTTTATAGGGGTAATGGATGGAAGTAATTTGTGTTTAATTAATTAATATATAGTTGTTAATTAATGTTAATTATTTGATATTTATTTTGGGTAACTGTTTATTTTTTTGTGTGTTGTTTTTACTTTTAAAGGGGTAAACGGTAGGTATTAAATAGATTTTAATTACTTTATAATTAGTTGTTAATAGTAATAGTTTTTAATTTAAAAATAAGTTTTAATTGTGTTTTATTATTTTATAGTTTAATTTAGGTGTGTGTTGTGGACATTATAGTGTTAAAGTGTGTGTAGTTAATTAATGTTTATTAGTTTTTTTTTAAATAATATTTTTTAATTGATTACTAATTATGTTAATTATGGAAGTAAATTTAATTCAAAATGTTGAAGTGTGTTGTTATTGGTGTGGTGTTATAGGGTAGGAAATAAAATACACACATTACATGTTTTAATTAATGTTTTTGTTTGTAAATTATTTCTAGTTTAAAAGAATTATTTGTTTTTAAATTATTTATTATTTAAATTTATATAAAATTTGTATGTATTTATTATGTGTCATTAATATTATAATATATTTTCTTTTTATATATTTTTTAAAATGTGAAAATATTATTTATTTATTTTTATAATGTTTATTAATTTTTAATATAGATATATTTTTTTAGCTGTTGGAGTGTGAATAGTAATTTTTGCCTCTCCGCTATCCAACACTTTCCCTACTGTTGCACTCATTGTAGTGGGAATAGTAATTTTTACCCCTCCGCTGTCCAACACTTTCCCTACTGTTGCACTCGCTGGAGTGGGAATAGTAAATTTTACCCCTCCGTTAACCAACACTTTACCTACTGTTGCACTCACTGGAGTTGGAATAGTAAATTTTACTCCTCCGATATCCAATACTTTCCCTACTGTTGCACTTATTGTAGTGGGAATAGTAATTTTTACCCCGCCGCTATCCAACACTTTCCCTACTGTTGCACTCACTGGAGTGGGAATAGTTAATTTTCCCCCTCCGTTATCCAACACTTTCCATACTGTTGCACTCACTGGAGTTGGAATAGTAATGTTTACCCCTCCGCTATCCAACACTTTCCCTACTGTTGCACTCACTGGAGTGGGAATAGTAATTTTTACCCCTCCGCTATCCAATACTTTCCCTACTGTTGCAGTCACCGGAGTGGGAATTAAATTTTTTACCCCTCAGCCATCCAACACTTTCCCTACTTTTGCACTTACTGAAGTGGGAATAGTAAATTTTACTCCTCCGATATCCAACACTTTCCCTACTGTTGCACTCACTTGAGTGGGAATAGTAATTTTTGCCCCTCCGCTAGCCAACACTTTCCCTACTGTTCCACTCACTGGAGTGGGAATAGTAATTTTTACCCCTCCGCTAGCCAACACTTTCCCTACTGTTGCACTCACTGGAGTTGGAATAGTAAGTTTTACCCCCCGCTATCCAACATTTTCCCTACTGTTGCACCTACTGGAGTGGGAATAGTAACTTTTACCCCTCCGCTATCCAGCACTTTCCCTATTGTTGCACTCACTGGAGTGGGAATAGTTATTTTTACCCCTCCGTTATCCAACACTTTCCCTACAGTTGCACTGACTGTATTGTGAAAATTGAGGGGCCGATTCCGATTCCGGCCGGAAAACGTACCGACCGACTCGGAGCCGGAATTAATTCCGACCGACACGTACCTGTGCAGCCCGACCCGCCAAGTACAATGAGAAGCCAGCAAAACCCGACCGACTCGTACGGAACAGAAGCCGAAGGACCGAGCCGCGCAGAAAACAGCAATCCGGCCGGAAAAACACGCGATTCGAACCGACCGACTCGCACCCGGAACAATACCCAACGAGACGTACCCGCGGACTCCCACCCGCCAAGTACGATGCAAGGCGTGGAAAACACGACCGAGTCGCACGGAGGACAAGCCGTACGACCGACACGCATACAAAACTGCGAGCCGAAGCAACCCAAAACACTGCGACCGACGCGTACGCAGCATAGAAAACAGCACAAACACAGCGTGAGCGAAGCGGACGAGCCCGTACGAGACAACTGCAGGGTCCGACTCGGTCACAAGAACGTCTCCTACATGCACGAAAAGTACAAAGGGAAAATACACAAAAAAAGGCCAAACAAGCAATTACAAAGCCAATAAATACTGGGGGGAGGGGCAGGGAACAAAGACACACCCACAACTCCACCCATATAAAGGACACAAATCCCTACCATGATCCTTTGCAAATTCAAATTACCTGCCAGCACTCAACAGACAGCAACCACACACCCACAGCTCATCCATCACACAAGCCACACACCATCAGCACCACAACAAATAGAAACCTCACATACACCTAGCAAAACACACACTCACACACCTTCACCTGCACACCAATACACACATCACTCACCATCACCACCCATCACCATGCCCCCAAAGAAGAATCACAAGTTCCTAGATAGTGAATTGGAAGTCCTGGTAGATGAGATCCTCAGGGTAGAGCCACAGCTCTTTGGTACACTGGTCCAACAGACACCCATGTCACAGAAAACAAAGATGTGGGAGAGGATCGTCGACAGGGTGAACGCACAATCACCATGTTTGCGCACAAAGACAGACATCCAGAACAGGTGGTATGATGTGCGCAGGAGGGTCAAGGAGCTGCTGAAGAAGGACTACATCTTGAGCCAATACACCGGCAGTGGCCCTCCTGCCAAGCCAGTATACCTCAGGCCCTGGGAGGAGAAGGTGCGGGCCATCCTACCACCAGTGAGCGTCTATGGACTAGAATACATCCCAGAGCCTGGTGAGTACACAACAAATGTACACAATATTCTGCGACTACACACACACATCACTGTCAAGGGAGAGTCAAACCATGCACTCTTAGCAAATACACAGCAACCAGAACAGAATCATCCCAAAATGTGTATGTCACTCAGAGAAACACAACACATGCCATCACAAAGTGACATTTAACTGTGTCATCACATGTACAAACACAACTACAACTACAGCTAGGCAGTGGCACAAATATAACTGACAAACACATACAGACAAGTAGCCACCACTACAACACCAGCACACAGTGAAGCCCACTGAAAGAAAGGAAATATGTGTATGCTGGGCAAGTCAGTGTAGCCAATAGCATGATGGGAGTTGTAGGCACAGATATTGCTCACCCCACAACTGTCCCATCAACACCACCCTGAACCATGCGCACATCACAGGGAGTGGAAAACAACTTACAAGATGGCTGACACTGGCTACTGCTGTGGGGAGCACAAGGCCCTGCTGGCAACTGTGCACCAACCAACAGCAGGACACCACTGACTGACATCCTGAAAGACAACTTGCACTCCTTGCAATGGAAGCACGTTCCATGGTGGGATATCTGGCTGGGTGGGAAGGAGGACTCACAGCCCTGACCATAGTTACCAGCAGCGTTTCTCACACACACCCCTAACACAAACTCCACAAAACTCACCTGGGAGAATGCATTGCCTCACACTCCAATCAAATATCCCACAAAGAACCACAACCCTGGGTCATGCTGAGTGAAGCACAGGGACACACATGGGACTTGTAGCAAAACTAACCCCAGGATAACACTGTCAGCCATCTTGTCAGCACAGGCACACAACCCCACAGGGAAGCAGAGTCAAAGGGAAGGAAGCATGGGCATGCTGGGAAGGGGGGTGGAGGCAATAGCATGATGGGAGTGGTAGTCACAGCTCAACATCCCCCACCCACATGGCCCAGCAAGCTCACACTCAAGCAAGCACACCCCACAGAGAGTTGAAAGCCCCATCAAAGATGTCTGACACTGGTGCTCTGTTGTGGGGAGCACAAGGCCATGCTGGGAACTGGCCACCAACCAACAGCAGGACACCACTGTCAGCCATCTTGCCATTGCTCTCACACTCACACACAGTGAAGTCCACCCAAAAGCAAGTAAGTATGGGCATGCTGGGAAGTGGGGTGGAGGCAATAGCATGATGGGAGTGGTAGTCACAGCTCAACATCCCCACCCACATGGCCCAGCAAGCTCACACTCAAGCATGCACACCCCACAGAGAGTGGAAAGCCCCATCAAAGATGTCTGACACTGGTGCTCTGTTGTGGGGAGCACAAGGCCATGCTGGGAACTGCCCACCAACTAACATCAGGACACCACTGCCAGCCATCTTGCCATTGCTCTCACACTCACACACAGTGAAGTCCACCCAAAAGCAAGTAAGTATGGGCATGCTGGGAAGTGGGGTGGAGGCAATAGCATGATGGGAGTGGTGGTCACAGATATTGGTCACCCCCACAACTGTCCCATCAACACCACCCTGAACCATGCGCACATCACAGGGAGTGGAAAACAACTGACAAGATGGCTGACACTGGGCACTGCTGTGGGGAGCACAAGGCCCTGCTGGCAACTGTGCAACAACCAACAGCAGATCACCACTGCCAGCCATCTTGCCATTGCTCTCACACTCACACACACTGAAGTCCACCCAAAAGCAAGTAAGTATGGGCATGCTGGGAAGTGGGGTGGAGGCAATAGCATGATGGGAGTGGTAGTCACAGATATTGCTCACCCCCACAACTGTCCCATCAACACCACCCTGAACCATGCGCACATCACAGGGAGTGGAAAACAACTGACAAGATGGCTGACACTGGCTACTGCTATGGGGAGCACAAGGCCCTGCTGGCAACTGTGCAACAACCAACAGCAGGACACCACTGACTGAAATCCTGAAAGACAACTTGCACTCCCTGCAATGGAAGCACGGTCCATGGTGGGATATCTGGCTGGGTGGGAAGGAGGACTCACAGCACTGACCATAGTCACAAGCACCTCCCCTCACACCCCCCCCCCTCAACACATACTCCACAGAAGCCACCTGGCAGAATGCAATGCCTCACATCCTAACTCAAGGTCCCACAAAGAACCACCACCCTGGGTCATGCTGTGTGAAGCACAGGGACACTCCTGGGACATTTAGCCAAACAACTGCCCGGACAACACTCCCAGCCATCCTGTCAGCACAGGCAGCCCACCCCACAGGGAAGCAGAGTCAAAAGGAAGGAAGTATGGGCATGCTGGGAAGTGGGGTGGAGGCAATAGCATGATGGGAGTGGTAGGCACAGATATTGGTCACCCCCACAACTGTCCCATCAACACCACCCTGAACCATGCTCACATCACAGGGAGTGGAAAACAACTGACAAGATGGCTGACACTGGGCACTGCTGTGGGGAGCACAAGGCCCTGCTGGCAACTGTGCAACAACCAACAGCAGGACACCACTGCCAGCCATCTTGCCATTGCTCTCACACTCACACACACTGAAGTCCACCCAAAAGCAAGTAAGTATGGGCATGCTGGGAAGTGGGGTGGAGGCAATAGCATGATGGGAGTGGTAGTCACAGATATTGCTCACCCCCACAACTGTCCCATCAACACCACCCTGAACCATGCGCACATCACAGGGAGTGGAAAACAACTGACAAGATGGCTGACACTGGCTACTGCTGTGGGGAGCACAAGGCCCTGCTGGCAACTGTGCAACAACCAACAGCAGGACACCACTGACTGACATCCTGAAAGACAACTTGCACTCCCTGCAATGGAAGCACGGTCCATGGTGGGATATCTGGCTGGGTGGGAAGGAGGAGCGGATGACAACCAAATACAACCAATGCAGACCATGTACACACCCCAACATTCACATAGAAATGCCCAAATAATGCAGGACAATGTGCTACACCAATATCAACCCCTGACTGTGACAACTTAGGACAATGCATTGTACAGGCCCGCATCCAGAGGCACAGTCACAACTGTCAGGTGTGTCAACCATTGATGCCTGCAGAAACATAACATACATTGTGTGTGTCTCCCAAAATCAGGTGATGATGGGGACACAGCAGCAGATGCTGAGGAGTCCTCGTCCCAGGCTCAAGAGGATACGGAGCTCACTGGTGTGGAACAGCCTCTGCCCTCCTCGGATGAAGAAGACTTACCTGGCACCTCCGGAGCAAGTCATCATGCAGCACCAGCAGGACCACCAGCTGCACCCCCTGCACCCACCCCTCCAACGATTGTCAACACACATACCACCCCTGCCGACATGGACAGACCGAGGAGCAGCACCACCACCAGCACAGGGACCCTGGACCAACGTGGGACCATGGACACCACCACCAACAACCCACAAGGTGGCCCAGGGTCACCTGTGCCTGCCACCTCAGGTACTGCACATGTCGCCAGGGGTGGTGGGAGGGGTGGGAGACATAGGTCGCTGCTCACAGAGGGGTCTGGACTGCATGATGAACCACAACTGGCACGCATAGCCGATGCGTACCAGTCCAGCACCGGAGAGTTCAGCCAGGTAGTGGGGCTCCTCAGCGACATTAAACAGCAGCAGGCTGCCCATCATGCCCGCTTGGACTCACACATGTCCCGCGTGGAGTCCAAGTGGGACACACTACAAGAGATGACGGCGGTGCATAGGGACATATTACAATGCCTCCGCCAGATGAGCAGCAACCAGTCAACACCTCCCTGTGTGCCCACAACATCTGCTGCTGAAACAACTGCAACTGCCACAGGGAGGCAGGATGACTCTGGCGGAGAGTCCCCTGCACCGCAGCAGCCTGCACTTGAGGGTCCCCCAAAGAAGAGGGGCCGTCCGAGGAGGGGCAAGTGAGAGGCCGATGGCCATGTGCAACCCCAGGAAGCCAAAACCTGTTCTGGAGAATAACCTTTGTGCGCAAACTGTTCACCCTGTTGACTGCAACACAACTCTCCCACATGACATGGGGAGCTCAAGTTGGACCAATGTCTCTGATTACTGTGGACTTTACTCTGGACATTTCTGCTACCAGGACTTCCAAACTATCTAGGAACTTTGGATCACAATCACAATGTACAGCACCCAACAACCTGTGCACTATACTCACACATGTATGTCAATAAACTCACTTATACACCATACTTGCCTCTGTTGTGATTCCTATGTTGTCTCAGAAGTTGCGATGATGATCGGGAAATGACACTGTGCATGCTAACTGCTACAGCAAGTACAACACCGGCATGTGAGTCATGGCGACTTCACACATATGGGGGAGGCACACCACCAGGGCTACACAACACATACACACCATGGACATCTGACTCATCGCCTACACTGGTGTTGCCAGGAAATACGTTGCATTGCACAGACCCAACACCTATTCACAGTCTGTGTTAACTAGCCCACTGGTGCAGTAAGCAAATGTCAGTCAGATGTGTGACCACAGACAACGCACATCACAAAGTGAAGCACAGGTTTATTACACATTTGCAACATGTTGTAACCACCACAGATGCAAGGTAATCCCACCTGGCAGCGGGCACACAGTCAACAAGTGTAGAAGGAAGGAAGTCCATGGGTGTGGCGCACATCACCTGCAGGGACACGACAGCTACCACCCTGGAAGTCGAATCACGGTGTTGGGGATCACAGTTGACCAAACGACTCAGAAAGTACCCTGTGAAGGACAGAAATGACACACAGTCAAAAGTACTGAAGAACAGGACAGAACTGCAATACTCATGCACAATACATGTTACAAGATACCCACCCAGAACCAAGTTAGCATGTCAACACTGTTGGGGAGTACAGACTACCTGCAAGGACACATCGCTACACGCATACAGACATGTAGCCCATGGACACACTCAAACAGCACCAGAGCACCACCAACACATATCATGCAAACTCACATCATTGACATGCCATCTCTGGATACTCACATTCAGCTGAAGAAGTTGGTGATGAGCTGTGTGCCGACATCACCCTCAACATCATCATCATCATCACTGGCATCGTGGTCCAGGCCAGGATCCTCCACAGGTGGCGGACGTTGGTCATCGTCATCCAGGATGAGAGGCAACTCCTTCCGCACTGTCAGGTTGTGGAGCATGCAGCAGACGATGATAATCTTGCACATCTTTGCTGGGGCATATGGGAGGGACCCTCCTGTCTTGTCGAGGCAGCGGAAGCGGCTATTCAGGAGACCAAATGTCCGCTCAATAACTCTCCTGGTCCGACCATGTGCCTCATTGTAGCGCATCTGGGCTGGTGTCACAGGGTTCCTGAGGGGTGTCAGCAACCACGGAATGTTGGGGTATCCGGAGTCACCTACATACAGACAATTGCACATTAGCAGAGTTGGAAAAGAGGGTGGAACACTACATAGCAGAACACACACAATGGTACAAAGTCAGTACACACCTACAAGCCAGGCACGCTGGTTCCGCATCTGTGCCATCATCCTCGGGATGCGACTACTCCTCATCACGTAGGCATCATGTGCAGAACCAGGGAAACGGGCACACACGTGTGTGATGCTCATATCTGCAAGACAGACCACCAGTGCATTGACCGAGTGGTAGTGTTTGCGGTTACGGTAGGCCTGCTCTTGGGCCTGTGGTGGTACCAACGCCACATGTGTCCCATCAATGGAGCCAATGACATGCAGCATCCTCCCCAGGGCATAGAAGTCACTCTTCACGCCAGTGAGTCGTTGGAGTCTAGGGAAATAGATGTACTGGTTCAGGTATATCAACATAGCCTCCAAAACATCCCGGAGCACACGGCTGAACATGGTCTGTGACATCCCACCAGCAGTCGCCAGAGTGTGTTGAAAGGTACCAGTGGCAAAGAAGTGTAGGGCTGCCATCACCTTCACCTTGGGGGTCAGCGCTGTAGGGTACGGACGGCCAGGTTGCAAATGTGGTGCCAAGCGCACTGCCAAATCCTCAATCAGCTGCCTGGTGAAGCGGTACCGTCGGATGCTGTCACGTTCCACCATCGTTGCCAGGTCAGGGAATGGTCTATGGACAGCTGGTGCCCTGCAGTGCATAGGTGAAGAAAGCAAGATTGTCAGTCACCCCACATATGTGGCATTGAACACACTCAACATCACATGATACATCATAATGAGGCACAAGTACATGATGTGTGCAGTTCCGTACGGATATGTATGGCACATACATGGCCAATATCTAACATCACAGTCCAACAAGTGGCATCAATAAGTCCCAGGTCGTGCCATTGGATACCATGAGGCCGTGTCCCAGTACCCATCTCCTGCTGCCAAATAACAAACACACGCCACAGTGACATGTGAGGACTGATGTGCCCCAGGCATCACAGTTCAACGACAGGTAGATTCCCAGGGACCCTGTATTGCCACATGGACACTGGCATGACATGGTGTATCATGTATACACCACAGCAAAACAACCATGAGCCCCACTGGTCCCTGTTGCCTCGGCAGGACAGACATGGACGTCTGTGACACACACACGCACAACATCAAAGTCCATGCACAAACAACGTGGATGTGGAGACTGCCTCCCATTGTGCACATGAAATCAGAGACATTGTAATCACAACATGCACACAGACTGTGGAGGACCATCACCATTGTGCCAATGGGTCACCCTGGGTTGAACATAACGTCCCACATGGGACTCAGGGGGTATGTGACATGACATACACATACACCACCGTGAACTGTGACCATGCCACATGCTCAGATATGAACAGTTACACATCACAGTGGTCATGTACACGAAACACCAAGGATTCTGTCCCCATAAACATGTGCACAGCCTGGGGGTGGCTGCCCCCAAGTGACACCCACAGAACAACATGTAAACCCCCATACACGGAATAGGTAATGCAGCCTTACATGCCCCAGGATACAGTTTGGACAGGCTGTGGTGTTGTAGGTGTGCCCCTCACTGCCTGGGAAGTATATGTGGCTGGCATATGTTCACCTGTGACAGGCATGGTGACATATGCCAGTGACTTGTACAGGGATGCGTTGGACAGCAATGGACCGATCAGTGCGCACACATTGGCCATTGCATTCAATGTGCTCTGGTACGCGTTGTATTGGCAATACGCGTTGGACAGCAATGGACCGATCAGTGCGCACACATTGGCCATTGCATTCAATGTGTGCTGGTACGCGTTGTATTGGCAATACGCCTTGGACAGCAATGGACCGATCAGTGCGCACACATTGGCCATTGCATTCAATGTGCGCTGGTACGCGTTGTATTGGCAATACGCCTTGGACAGCAATGGACCGATCAGTGCGCACACATTGGCCATTCCATTCAATGTGCGCTGGTACGCGTTGTATTGGCAATACGCGTTGGACAGCAATGGACCGCTCAGTGCGCACACATTGGCCATTGCATTCAATGTGCGCTGAGTACGCGTTGTATTGGCAATACGCCTTGGACAGCAATGGACCGATCAGTGCGCACACATTGGCCATTGCATTCAATGTGTGCGGGTACGCGTTGTATCCTATGTACGCGTTGAACAGCAATGGTCCGATCGGTGTGCCCGGCCGGCCCATTGCATTCAATGTGTGCGAGTGCAGCGTTGTATCCTATGTACGCGTTGAACAGCAATGGTCCGATCGGTGTGCCCGGCCTGCCCATTGCATTCAATGTGTGCGGGTACGCGTTGTATCATATGTACGCGTTGAACAGCAATGGTCCGATCGTTGTGCCCGGCCGGCCCATTGCATTCAATGTGTGCGGGTATGCGTTGTATCCTATGTACGCGTTGAACAGCAATGGTCCGATCGGTGTGCCCGGCCGGCCCATTGCATTCAATGTGTGCTGGTACGCGTTGTATCCTATGTACGCGTTGAACAGCAATGGTCCGATCGGTGTGCCCGGCCGGCCCATTGCATTCAATGTGTGCGGGTACGCGTTGTATCCTATGTACGCGTTGAACAGCAATGGTCCGATCGGTGTGCCCGGCCGGCCCATTGCATTCAATGTGTGCGGGTACGCGTTGTATCCTATGTACGCGTTGAACAGCAATGGTCCGATATGTGTGCCCGGCCGGCCCATTGCATTCAATGTGTGCGGGTACGCGTTGTATCCTATGTACGCGTTGAACAGCAATGGTCCGATCGGTGTGCCCGGCCGGCCCATTGCATTCAATGTGTGCGGGTACGCGTTGTATCCTATGTACGCGTTGAACAGCAATGGTCCGATCGGTGTGCCCGGCCGGCCCATTGCATTCAATGTGTGCGGGTACGGGTTGTATCCTATGTACGCGTTGAACAGCAATGGTCCGATCGGTGTGCCCGGCCGGCCCATTGCATTCAATGTGTCTGGGTACGCGTTGTATCCTATGTACACGTTGAACAGCAAGGGTCCGATCGGTGTGCCCGGCCGGCCCATTGCATTCAATGTGTGCGGGTACGCGTTGTATCCCATGTACGCATTGAACAGCAATGGTCCGATCGGTGCGCACCCATTGGCTATGGCCTGGCCTGGCAACGGACGCGTTTTCAAAATTTGAACGAGTCTGATGCTGTAAATTCAGTTGGTCACCCACAACAATGTTGCAATTTCATGGGTGTCATGAAGTTGAACATTCGAAGGATGCTGGGGGCGTGTGTAAGTGGTGCAATTCCATGGATTGGCCAGATTCAGATGATGCAAACGACTTGGACCTATCACTTTGGACACATGGGACAGTATCTGCCTCTGCAGCACACATATAATGCTGGCTGTTCCCCTGAGAGCTCACTTGCCTGCACTACATGCTCCAGGACGACATCTGCCACTACACTGCTGCTGTATCTGCACCCTCTGGACCCTGCAATGGCACGTACTGTGGAGAGAGCCCCAGCCTTCAGCACTGAGGAGAACCAGGCCCTGCTGGATGGCCTCCTTCCACAGTACAGCAAGCTGTATGGGAAAGCAGGGGAGCAGGTGAGTGTTCTGTCCACTGCCTTTCTAAATGTGCATGTTGTCTGACTAGCAAGGCTAACAGTCTGCACGCCACTGGCTAGCAGGCTCACTGAGTAGTTGTCACCCCCATAGTGTGTAGTTACATGCACTGGACAGGTATAGTGCAGTGACAGTGCATTTAAACAAGGTTTTACTTCCCAGGCAATGATACCATGTAGTAACTGCTGGCATACTGTCCATAGCCATCGTTGCACTGCCTGTGTACATCATGTGCCCCTGTGATTGAGACATGTATATCCAACTGTGTAATGCACGGATATGTTGCATGTGTAGTAATGGCATTCTCACTTTGTTATCCTCACAGGTTGATGCCCACCAGAAGCAGAAGATATGGCTGACCATCGTCCGGGCAGTGAGATCCGTGGGGGTCTACAAGCGCCGGATCCGCAACTGCCAGAAGAGGTGGCAGGACCTTCGGGGCTGGACCCGGAGGATCGCACGGGTCCAGCTGAAGCTGTCGCCTCCTCGCAGGAGGGGCGGACACCGGACCCTGACCCCCACATGCTGAGGATCCTGGCGGTGGTCTTCCCTGATCTGGATGGGCAGCTGAAGGACAGAGAGCAGCAAGGAGGGGGTGAGTCCATGTCTGCATTGTGAACTATGTCTGCCATGCTATGTGCCCTCCTCTGGCCTGGTTAAACTTCCACAGTACATCAGTCTTGTGGTCCAGGACCCATGTCCCTCTATTGTGCACTGCCCACTCCTCATCTGATACCCAGGTGTGGCCCTTACAGTCAGGGTATTGTGTCACTTGGGTACTGTGTCCTTGCAGTTTGCTTGACTCAAGGTGGGGGACAGCATCTGTTTCCCTGACTCTGTGGTGGGCATCATGGGTGGGTCCATTGCTTACACATTGCCTGTGTTCTGACATGTGTTCTGCGTGTCATTTTGATATGTGGCCCAATTGCTGAGCTGATCCACCACATGTGCCTGGGGTATCTGGCACACACCCATGCTGCGGGTGGGAACAATGTTTGTGCCCCAGGAGTGTGTATATAACGTGTGTCACACATACTTAGCCAGCTGCCTACTGTCCAGGGCTCATCCCTCATTCATGTGGGACAGGACAGTCATGCCTACTCCAGGCCATACAATACACTCTGTACTCCCACTGCCGTGTATCAGCTGACACGTTTTGCTCAGTGATTTGTCCCCACAGGTGTCTGCCTCTGTGTCAGTGTGCTGTGGCTTCGTTGTCAGGTCTGCTGGGGTGTTCCTCGGTTGGGGCTCCGCATGCCACCGGAGATGTGACCATAGGAGATGATACATGTGTGACAAATAGGTGTTTGATCACCTGACCGTGCAGACTGGGGTATGCGAATATGAGGTTCAGGCAGCTGTTTCCCATTCACAGCAGATTGTGATGTGCTCAGGTGCAGAGGGTAGTGTTACAGGTCTCCCATATGTCCAATGGGTATGACCTGGACAGATGAGGGTACAGATGATGTGGTGTGTGGGGGATGTACATGTGCACTTGTTCAGCTCCAGGACTTGCATTCCCCATGACCTACTATTGTGACACAGTGCAGAGTGTTGTTGTCTGGCTGCCCTGCCCATGTGACTGGAGACAGTGATGTATGACTTAGCAGGCATGCCTGTGCCATGGCATGTGACTTCCTATGAGTGATCCTGCAGGGGAGTGACATGTGCTACATGCACACCATTGTGGCAATGGCTATCAGGACATGGGTGCATCATGGTGTCTGTCGCTGGTATGCATCACATGCATTTCCTATTTGACTCTGGGCATCCCTTTCATCCGGACACCTGCACTGACTCAGTGGCAAGAGTTGTGATGTGTGCATGTCCACATGCTTCACCGGGTTCTCTGCACTGTCCAAATACTGTGTAGATGGTGCATGTGTCCACACTGGGGTATTGCCATCCAACAGACACCAGACAGATGGGTGCAAGGCCAGGTGGGATGTGAGTGCCATGGTTGACCATCAGACTGACAATTGACTTCTCCTGTTCTGTTTGTGCAGTTTTAGCAATGTTCAACTAAGGATGCCAGGGCTTGCTCTGTAATGTGCTGTACTTACTGTGGTGTGTGCGTTCGGTGCAGGTGACTGATGTCTGTCTGTTTCCCTATTGATTGCAGATACATCCACGGCCACAGGAGGGGACAGCTCCACGGACCAGGAGGAGCCGCAGAGCCAGACTGGGTCAGCAGCCAAGGAGTGGTCGGAGGGACCCAGTGGCACGGAGGGCGAGGGAGCCACACCGAGGAGTCCTCAGCACCATCCACCTCAGCTGAGGACCAGAGCAACTCGGACGATGACTCCCTTATGGAGGCGGGTGTCAGCAGCCACCACACCCCAGCTAGTGTTGCTGTCCCTGCCACCACCACCACCACCACCGCCCTCCCGTTGGCTCCCATTCCCGAGGTCCGTGGAGGCTCCCATGTTCGGGAGCGTGTCTCCTTCGGGCCAGGCACCGCACCCCTGCCCCTGTGTCCCCTGCTGCCCTGAGTGAGGAGTCTGTGTACCTCCTCCGCCAGCTCCATGTAGGACAGACAGCGATGCTGAGTGTCCTCCATGCACACACCAGTCTGTTGACTCAGCTGGTGTCATTCATGGAGGGCATCTCATCCGGCATGTCTGACCTACAGAGGGGCAATAGGTCCATGGACTCCTCCCTGACGGCAGCAGTGTCCCTCCTCCGACAGTCCCTCACCCCTCCTGCCTCTGCCCCATCCACACTCCCCAGCACCTTACCCGTCCCAAGCACACACACACACTGCCACAGGCACACACCAGCACAGACACATGCAGCACACGTACACACACGCCACAAACAAGACGCACATGCATGCACCGTCAGGGGACTGCAACCACACTCACAGGGGATGGGGCACAGGCACAAACACACACATCCACAAGCACTGCGCATTCCTCAGTTGCCTCTCCCTCCAAAGACCCCTCCCTTGCCTCAGCTCCAACCCCAAAGACACAGCGGCTCTTCCTCTGTGACCTTGGCCTCTCCCCCTCCGACCCAGCTGATCCAGCATTCAGGGGGAAGAGGAAGCCCACCCACACAGAGCGGAGTGCCCCTGGCCCCCGGACACCATCCCCCAGGCGCAGACCGACTGAGGCCCCCACCCGCAAGTCCCCCCGGTCCCGGAAGAGCAAGACCCCGCCGCCGCCCTGCAGCTCAGGCACCAAGTCTCCTTCCTCCATCCCTCAGGCCCCCACTCCACAGGTGCCCCCACCACACCCTGCCCCAGGTTCCCCCACCCACAGATACACCATCCCCAGAAGGGTCAGGCCTTCTCCCCTGCCACTTGCTCTTCCAGCCCCACACCCCCGCTGCGCTTGTCTGGACCACTGATGTGGTGAGGGTGTCCTCCCCCTCTGTCCTGCCCACCTTACCTGATCCCCATTCTCCTCCCCTGGAGGTGGGCACTGCAGTGGAGTCCACTATCACCCTGTCTGACTTGGGCGCTGCAGTGGCGGACCTGTCCACTCCATCTGCAGGGTCCACTGCAGTTGTGCCGGCACCCACAACATCTGAGTCATGCCCCCCAGTTGTGCCGGCACACACCATGTCAGACACCTCCACTGCAGTTGTCAGTGGCTCTCCAGCACCCACCACCCCTTCCCTGTCTCCTCCTGGTGAGCCCTGATCCTGTCCCGGCGGTGCCTGGCCTGCCCCCCGTATGCCCCTCCTAGGGGATTGTCCCCGGCTGTGATCAGTGCAGGCATGCGTAGGGTGACATCTGCCACTGTCACCCTGTATAGACTTCCTTGATGGACTGGCCATTGGCCTTTGTTGATACCTTGCAGTTCTTCCAAGTTTTGAACCCACATGCTGAATAAAGCAACTTTCTGTTCTCTAGTGCTTTTACTTCTGATGTACATGATGTTGATGACGCTAACCATGCCCTTGCTGCAGTGATTGTGATATTTGGACTCATGAAAATGAAGTGTTACTGTGCAGGAACCCATGTGTTCCAGGGGGACAGTGTCCTATCCTGTGGTGAATCCATGTCGTCCTTAGCAGCATCTGAGGGTGTCATGTATTCAATATTTGGCAATGGGATTTCCTACTTACATTAGCAATGTCACATCTGTGGGTTCCACCCATGCACATCTGTTGTGTTTGCCATTGTTCAATTAGTCTAGTTCCCTGACCGTGTGGCCATCTCCACTGGACATGCAGGTTTGGGCATCAATGGGGAAGGTCTCATCTGTGTTGTCAGTGCAACTTGCTATACATGTGTGTTGGATCTGTGCTGTTGATTTCGTTGACATTCCCATGACCAGGCTGATGTGACGGGAGCCTTCATTTGGTGCTAATTGTTGACTGTGTGACCAAGTGTTCTGCTGACATGATGGAGCCCTACTGATGCGACATATGGCACAGCTTTCCTCACACAGGAGTGGCGTCCCCTCATGGCAGTGTGTACTCCTGCGACATCTCGTGCGCCCAAGGTGTGTGTTGTATGAGCATGTGTGTGTGTTCACTTCCATGTTGCTGTGCATGCTGGGATCCCTAGTGATGTTCCTGTTTGTGATGCTTGCTGAGTTGAGCTGTGTTCCACCAAAGTCTTCTCCCTAGGTTCTCTGTGATGTGGGTGCATGGCACATTACTGGTCATCAGGGTGTCACCCATAGGTGTGTTTGCTGTCAGGGCTGAGTTTGTGGGCAGACGCTGATGTGTCACAGTCCGGATTCCCCTTTGCACTTGTTGTTTACACCTGTCATGTGATTTCTGGTTTGTGTTAGCTTTCATTGGTTGTGACACGTTGTGTGTGTGACTGCTGGCACTCCTCAGGGCTGCAATGTTGGTAGTTGTCTATGTGTGTTCTTTGTGGGTGACCTTGGCTTCTTCATAGGTGTGTGACTGTGGCTGGGATCCCATTGGTTGGTGTGGTATTGCCGTCATGTCCATGTACAGCGTAGTGTGCAGTGTGTCAGACATTCAGGAGTCTGGTAGAGTGGCCATGTGTGATGTGTTTCTGCACCTTGGTTCCCACCACCCCCTGGGATTGTCATGGGTGCATGTGCAATGTCACCAGTGCATGTGAGCTTCACTGCTGCACATTGTTGGAGGTCGAGGTGTGTGGTGTTGAGTGTGTGCAGATGAGAGTTGTTGCCCGGCTAGACCCCTGCCTCCATGTTGGCCTTGGCTGACAGGCCGTGCTGGTTGATTTGTGCTTGTGTAGGTGTGATGGTAGTTTGTTGCTCAGGACACATGACTGTGGTTCACAGTGTGAACGACATCTAGCTTTGTCATCACAGTGGGATTGTAATGCAGCCCAGGGTCACCACATTGTGGGGGCCATGGGTGTGGTGTTGTGGTGTCTGTGTGTCTTGCTGTGTCAGTTGCTGTTCCTACATGCTTGTGTGACATGTGTGATTTGTGCTCCCTCTCATCTGACAATGCCTGATTGCCCACATAGGGGATTTGGATCCATGAGTTACCTTTGTGTGGCACTGTATGCACATCTGTGTAATTGGTATTCAGGCCTCCTCATGTGTTGTGTGGTTGCCTGGGGACACTGGTACCCCCCCTCACCTGTTGTGTTTGATGTGCAGTGTGGGTCTGCCTGTTTGTGTATGTGCATCGGCACCACTGCATTGGCATATCTTAGGTGTGCCATTGGCTGTATGTTGTTTGGTGTGTTTGCCCTGCTGTCGCTGGGACTCCTAGGTCATCAGTCAGCACAATGATCATTGTGTGTGTGTCCCATTGCTGCCATGGTATGGTATCTGTTCACCTCCCTTCTACAGTCTCCACTGGGTATCTGAATTTGTGTGCCCATTGGTGCAAATATGTGGGTCTGCATTCTGATGGTCACTTCTGTCATTGAGTCATTGATGAATGTTGACAGTGTCAGCCCCCATGGGTGATGTTTGTCTGCACATGGCCAAAGGTATGTCTTGTTTCCACTGCACTGTTTGCCTCCCCCATTCTATGTTGCTATGGGACAAAAGCACTACTTTGCCACTGATGTGTTTGTTGTTCTGTGACCAGGAATCATCCATGCAGTTTGGCAGTTGCAGCTTATTCTTTGTCAACACATACATTTTGGTCACTGTGATGATGCGGGTTTGGACCCCATTGCCACAATGGTCATGGCCTGCTTGCATTGTGGGTGCCACACACATTTATGTGTGGCACTTGTGATAGGGGGTCACATTGTATGTCCACAGTGCTGTTCAGTGTTGTAGGCATTTGACACAGTCTACACACGCTTGTCATGGTGTTGGGGGGGATGTCTTTGTGTTGCATTCTTCCTGCTGGTGTGTGCTTCTTGTGGCATGTATTTGCCATCCTGTGAGTGGGGGTGGTAGTAGTAGGCATCCAGCCCCCATGGGTAGAGGTGGTAGTAGTGGTAGGCACCTGGCACCCCCTGGGTAGAGGTGGCAGTAGTGGTAGGCACCTGGCACCCCCTGGGTAAGGGTGGTAGTAGTGACAGGCATCCAGCCCCCATGGGTAGAGGTGGTAGTAGTGGTAGGCACCTGGCACCCCTGGGTAAGGGTGGTAGTAGTGACAGGCATCCAGCCCCCATGGGTAGAGGTGGTAGTAGTGACAGGCATCCAGCCCCCCTGGGTAGAGGTGGTAGTAGTGGTAGGCACCTGGCACCCCCTGGGTAAGGGTGGTAGTAGTGGTAGGCACCTGGCACCCCCATGGGTAGAGGTGGTAGTAGTGGTAGGCACCTGGCACCCCTGGGTAGAGGTGGCAGTAGTGGTAGGCACCTGGCACCCCCTGGGTAAGGGTGGTAGTAGTGACAGGCATCCAGCCCCCATGGGTAGAGGTGGTAGTAGTGGTAGGCACCTGGCACCCCCATGGGTAGAGGTGGTAGTAGTGGTAGGCACCTGGCACCCCCTGGGTAGAGGTGGCAGTAGTGGTAGGCACCTGGCACCCCCATGGGTAGAGGTGGTAGTAGTGGTAGGCACCTGGCACCCCCTGGGTAGAGGTGGCAGTAGTGGTAGGCACCTGGCACCCCCTGGGTAGAGGTGGCAGTAGTGGTAGGCACCTGGCACCCCTGGGTAAGGGTGGTAGTAGTGGTAGGCACCTGGCACCCCCATGGGTAGAGGTGGTAGTAGTGGTAGGCACCTGGCACCCCCTGGGTAGAGGTGGCAGTAGTGGTAGGCACCTGGCACCCCTGGGTAAGGGTGGTAGTAGTGACAGGCATCCAGCCCCCCATGGGTAGAGGTGGTAGTAGTGGTAGGCACCTGGCACCCCCATGGGTAGAGGTGGTAGTAGTGGTAGGCACCTGGCACCCCCTGGGTAGAGGTGGCAGTAGTGGTAGGCACCTGGCACCCCCATGGGTAGAGGTGGTAGTAGTGGTAGGCACCTGGCACCCCTGGGTATGGGTGGTAGTAGTGGTAGGCACCTGGCACCCCCATGGGTAGAGGTGGTAGTAGTGGTAGGCACCTGGCACCCCCTGGGTAAGGGTGGTAGTAGTGACAGGCATCCAGCCCCCCATGGGTAGAGGTGGTAGTAGTGGTAGGCACCTGGCACCCCCTGGGTAGAGGTGTTAGTAGTGGTAGGCAACTGGCACCCCCATGGGTAGAGGTGGTAGTAGTGGTAGGCACCTGGCACCCCCTGGGTAGAGGTGGCAGTAGTGGTAGGCACCTGGCACCCCCTGGGTAGAGGTGGCAGTAGTGGTAGGCACCTGGCAACCCCTGGGTAAGGGTGGTAGTAGTGACAGGCATCCAGCCCCCCATGGGTAGAGGTGGTAGTGTCATAAGGTTTCTGCACATACACAGAGCTATGCACAGGAAAATGGGACCCCGGAATACAGTGGTTTGCCACCATATACCGTAGCACCCAAAAACCCCAACCCAACTAGCTTAGCATCCCATTAGCACCCAAGTACCAATGATTGGACAACCCAGAACACGGTATCTTTATCTCAGGACTCGCAGAAGCAAGAACACTCTTTCGTCACTCACTCGTACTTGTCCACAAGGTGCGTAGGAAGAGACACTGGATAGGTTAAAATGTTTATTCCAACTTACGTGCTCTAATGTACAGTACACGTGTCAGTACTAATAGCATAATGCATATGACTAATATAAGCAGCATGGTTACAATTCCATAGAATACAAACGGGGAAAGCATCTCAGAGCTCAGTGGATAAACGTATAAATAACATTACCACCCTCCCCTTGCAGTAAGATAGTTTATTATAATAATAGAAGACCTCTGGGCTTTGACTAGCGAACCCCCATACCTCAGTCTCTAGATGCAGAATTACATCAGCAGGACATCATAGCTCTTCTCACTGAAAGGGATTTCTCCAAGTGTTCTTAAGCGCTAGTAAACCACAGTATTAAAAGCACACCAAATTCTTCATGGCAATTGCACCTAATGTTATGTCTGGGTGCGCGAGACTGGCCATATCAGGAAGAACCAAAATACATTGTTATGTGACCTTGTACATGTTTGTGCAGACCGAGCCCAAAAAGGTGAACAACAGAAAATGCAGACAGTGCAAAAGAACTTGGCACGAGCAAAGGGCGAGGGAGACCCGGCTCAGTGTAACGTGCGCAAAGAAAAGCAGCATGGCAGCCAGGCCTAGGCCAACATAACAAGGCAGGCAACAATCCACAAGACACCCTCCCCTGGTCAGTCCGGCGGCCAGGACAGAGGCCCATCAGAGGACAACACAGCCGTTGGAGCACAGGGAGCGCCCAAACGGCGAAGGGCAGGTCAATCCATGAAAGTGTAAGTGCAGAAAAAAGCCATACCCTCCAAGAGTTCATCATTGGAATCGTCAAAAAACATAGATGCCATCCAATCCATGAGATCAAAAGAGCAGGAATGCTCCTCAGCAAGGGGAGCATCCAGAAGCAATGCGGGACAGCTTGCGTGATAATTGAAACAGCTTCGTTGTAGGAGATCCTGGGCAGCCGCCCAGATATCCCATTGCGCCAAAATCCCCAGTGCAGCCGCACGCGCCATACAGCCAGCAACGGAACAGTCCTGTTCATGGGCCTCTAAGGGACCCATCAACTGAACAAAATCCGGAACAGACAATGACGAATTGGAGAGGCAATAATCCAGAGTCCAGGTGAAAGGACAGCGGATACAAGTCATCACAGGTTGCACGCAAGTGAAATACGCAAAGCGAAATGAAAGAGTATATGACACACTCAGTGTCGCCAATGGCAAGACACCAAAACCAGCCAAAATGCGCTCACGGAGCAGCTGGAGGCGTTCTGGATCGAGCAGGTCCCATCGGGGAGCAGCCATTGCGCAGAAAGCAAATTAAGAGCAAGACACCAGCCGCTAAAGCGAGGATCAATGGGAAACCGCCAAAGACGCTGGAAAAAATAGAATGTATGAATGCTGGGATGACACCAAAAATAGTTTGGAAGGAGGACACCAAGCCCGACCCCACGACCTTAAAAAAGTGTACTAGGCCTTCAGTGTTAGATGCGTTAAAAATACGATGTATTAACTCCCCAAAATGTTGGGGGAGATTAGTGTTTAAAAGGGCCTGTATTTCACTGTGGGTACTCGCCACCTGGAGAATGAATGTCTCCCGGGCGGACGTGAGCATAACTTCCTCGTTCAATAATAGTGCCTTTATTCTGCTCAGTCTATTGAAATCTGCCTCCATGGTAGGGATGGAAGGCCAAATAGAGATATCAACCTTGCCATGAGGGGGAGGAAAAAGCACATTTTTGCAGCAGACAACCCTGTGCGAAACTGTTACAATGTAAGGAATGCCAGCCTGCAGGCCACAACAGTTTTCGTTATTTAAAAGTAAATAACTACCATTGGAAAGGAGAGTGAAAGTAGGAGAAATAACAGGAGCAGGAATACCTTTCAGCACACAAGCAAGATTAGGAGCGGAAACGCTACATGAGCCATGCAATTTAATGTGTTTACAAATAAGCGAATGACCCATAGTCGAGTCGCAGTACTCCCCCGTGAGAAAGACTTCCTTGCCGTCCCGAAGGCATTTATACATGAAAGGCAAGGACCAGAGTTCATGCAGGAAAGCACTGCCCAAGGGCCGGTAACGGCCCACAGGATAATGTTTCATGCACGAGTCAAATTCAAACAAGGAAAAAGGTAAAGCGATAACCCCATGGACTAGCCATACAGCAGAATCGAGTTCTGCAACAGAGAACGGCAAAGGATCCATCTTTTCGATATGTAATAGAGTGTAAGTTGCATCTTTCATGGACATAAATTGCTGTTTGTCAGTTAAGTTAAAAGGTAGAAACAAGGCAGAGGTGTTCAAAAAATGCCAAGGCACTTTACCTAACTTAAGCGTTTGTAAAGTCCATGCAAACTGCATAACTGAGCGCAATTGATTCTGACCATGATATAACACAGAAACATCATCTTGTACAATATCGACAACAGAGGACACAATATTCTCTAAAGTGTAAATGCGAGAAGACAGGGTATTAATACTATTGTCAACAACAGCAAGCACCTTTTCCATATTTGCTTGATCTATTTCCCGAAGACGGGAAGCAGCTTCAATTTGTGATAGCTTCCAGAGTTCATTATACGTTTCATAAATGAATCTCTTAGGTCGGGGACCACGAGGTCCCAAAACAAAATCGGACAGATCAATATTGCCTGTAAGGAGGGACAAATGTTGTTTAACAGAATCAAGGGACGAATGTTGCAGCCATTGTTTGCATAATTTACCAACAGAATATGTAGTGACAGTACGGGAATCAGTAAATCTCGGATCAGGCCTATCCTGTGTGTAACTAGCTCCTGAGTCGTGAAAACGCATTTGACATGCATTTGATGATGTAGGCCATACCAACCAGGGTGACTGAACTAGCTCAGAAACATTAAACGAATTATTTTGTAACAGAGCCTGCAGGGACACGAGGGACATATTGAATCGTGAGCTTTCATTGGGAAAACTCGACAGGGATGGTATTGATGGAGTATTCAATTGTTTAGTGGTTGCTAAGCCCCAACATGTAGTCTGATAGATGGAGACATTGAGGAACATAATTTGTGTAGGGATGAGGCAAGCACGGTGTAATGCCTCGGTTCCCTGTACCTGCCATGGCTTGGAGCCCCAAATAGATTTTAAATCCACTGTATTATCCCAGTACTCATAACCACCCACAGCTAGGGCACTTAGAAAGGAACCTGAATAAAGCAATTTGGTGTGTGTTAACATAATTTTCTGAGTTGATGTGTTATTAAGTCTAAAATAATAGGATGCAGGGTTCGACCGATTAAAATCAGTAAAATAATTAAACTTATTTCGAAGAGTTTGAGAGCTACCTGGCAAGGGGTTTGGACAATGTTCCCATTGGGTATAGTTAACAGAACTACGCAGGGCACTGGGCTTATGGAGAAAATGATTACCCCAATGTTGGTAACAATACAAATCGGCATAATTAGCAGAATTCATATATAAATCTTCAGCATTAAAAGATGCATAATATTTTAAATCGGCAAACAATGCTTCAACGGCATGCACATCCCAATCATCAGAATGAATATTATTTTGTACTACATCACCCATTGAAACACGAAGGACATTAGGTACATTAATAATTTCCGTCGGACCATGGATTTGATAGTTCACTGCATCCCATACGATGCCATCAGCAACTGGGAAAGCTGAAATGTTCACAAATGTGTGGTCACGCTTCATGATGTGAGACGAGGAATGAGGAGCCAAAGTTCCAGAAACATAGTCTACAGCAGAGCGTTCAGGTAAATAGTGACCATTAATTAGTAGAAAAAACACTGTGACAAAGCCAATGGACATGAACAAAAAAATCAAGAAAAGTACCAACCAGATGTATGTCCAGGGTGGAATCAAAAAATTGTCTCTAAACCAGGATATAAAAATACTGAACTTGGATGGAACTTTTGAAGATGTGGAATCCGAATCAAAGGAATAACGAGTCGGGCTTAGTGGCGATATTGGTTGATGTGCCACCGATTCAGATGCAGGATAAGTATACTCGTCCTCGTCGATGTTGGTGGAGAGTTGGGGATCAATTATAGTTTCAGGCAAATCAACCATCTCAATTACAGCATCAGCGATCGTTCGCGCAGATGGACTATGAACATATGTCCGATAAATGGCAGGACAAGAGACCGCTGGTGTGACACTATTCAGGATCGGCCAGGCGCTGTAGCTTGACATTTTCAACTGAGATGTATCTGTTCTCTTTGCGACCAGGAAGCGGTGGTAAAATGACTGTACGTGTTCCCTTCAGGCCAAGAACTGGAACCGGTGCACGAAAAGAGGGGCCAAATTCTTTTTTGTTTTCAACCTTCTCTCGAACCAGTTCTCCAACTT
This sequence comes from Calotriton arnoldi, assembly GCA_963921515.1. Taxonomy (NCBI): domain Eukaryota; kingdom Metazoa; phylum Chordata; class Amphibia; order Caudata; family Salamandridae; genus Calotriton; species Calotriton arnoldi. The sequence continues at coordinate 2,130,147 of CAWUFW010002372.1, forward strand.
TCGGAAGCCAGCCGGCTACCGGAATCTGCAACGCAGGATCTGTGGCTGAAGGCAAATGTGTAGTTGCAAGTTTGTCTCGGGCTTCTTGTAAGTCCTGTAACATAGCAGAATGGTTATCTACATCAAACTTGGCGGATTGCGCCGCGATGTCTGGACCCTCAAGGTCAGGCACAAACATTCTTATGCCAAAGAGCATTTCGTATGGGGTCCGCCCACCCAGAGGTCTTCTAGGGAGATTATTAAGTGCACGCTGAACGGTATACAAATGGGCCAGCCAGTTCCTGCCAGTACCTATAACCCTAGCTGTTAAGGATTGCTTTAAGTCACGGTTCATTCGTTCAACGATAGAGTTGCCCTCAGGCCTATACGGAGACGAAAATTTCACCCGCACCCCAAGCGAAGCCATTGCATCCTTGTAAGCCCTAGAGGCAAACGCTGGACCTTGGTCCGAATGGAAGGTGCCGCATGCGAAAATTCCCACAAAGACACGCAAATCCCTGATTACATTTCGGGCGTCAGCACTCCGTTGTGGCCAGACCCAGAGAAACCGTGTGCACGAGTCCACTGCCACTAAGATGTATTTATAGGCAGTGTCTGATGAGAATGGACCGCAGTGATCCAAGTAAACACACCCAAAGGGTCTGTTAGCAATGCAGAGCGGTGTTTGTGGTGGACGTGTTACCGTGGAAGGCTTAATCTGTTGACAAACGTCGCAAGAAAGCACAAAAGCACGGGTGTCTTTATATAACCCACGCCACCAATAACGCTGCTGCAAGATGGAAACCGTAGCTGACACACCTGCATGAGCAGAAGCCATGCCTTCGTGTGCAGCTGATATCAAGGCACTCCTGCGGTCCGCGTTGGGGATCAGCCGATCTCCAACGTCAGGTATAGTTACATAAGGAACCTGATCGGGACTTAATGTGTAAGAATACTTGGAAGGGAAACCTGTAGGGTAATTATTACCTTCCTTGGTTGCAGCAATAGCTGCTAATATAACAGGGTCTATTTTAGACATGGACCTGGTAACCGCTGCTACTGAACACGTGACTACTGCTGAACGGGCAGCCTCATCTGCCAGATCGTTACCAATAGCGTGTGCGCCCACCCGCTGATGGCCTAAGGTGTGAACCACCTGTGTGAGGGGCAGACGTTGTTGCAATTCTGCCACTCGAACCCAAAGCATTTTATGCTTAATTGTGCTCCCTTTTGCGTCCTTGTAGTCGTTTTTCGACCAGAAAAACAGATTGTCATTGTAAGACTGTACACAGTAGAAGGAATCACATACAATAAGAGTTGTCTCATCCTGAGAAGCGAACTCAAGTGCAAGTAGCAATGCATGCAGCTCGGCCAATTGTGCGGTACTATCTCCAAGTGTGCGAGTGTGCACTACAGAGGATTTGAACGTTCCATTTACAAAGGAACCCGCAACAATAGCACATGCAGCTGAATAAGCGTGCTTGGACCCAGTGGCCGGTTGCGCCGAACCATCGGTGTAGATCACACATTTGTAATCCTCAAGCGGTAGTAAAAACAAAGGAGGAGGATGAACGAATTCATACTGCAAAAACTCCTGAGTCTGCAGAGAAGAATCAAAAACAAAAGTGACGTCCGAAGACGTCAAGGATGTAGCCCATTGTATCCAACGGGGATGCATTGCTTTTGAGTTCGGTACACTTGCCTTTGTTACTGCCTCTAGGGCAGGACAGGGTGTTACCACTAGAATCCGCTTTCCCTGTGCCAGTGCGCGTTCTTTTAGAATCGCCATTTGCACTGCAGTTAGAACTTTTCGACAGATGTAAAGCGCAATTCAGCGGAAGTGTACAGATGTGACTTGTATGCGATGGGTACTGTATCACCTTCATTAAAGGTTAAGTATGTGAATCCCACCGCCCCCGGAATTATTCTAATCACCAGGTTTGTGTGGTTATCACGAGTCAAAAGATATTTAGACTCCAATAGGTCTGTCTGCAAAGACTGCAGAATTGAGGTATGCTCAGGCAGCCAGCAAGACCTTGAATAAGTAGGTTGTATCAAAGCATACAAAGGCTTGATACGCTGGGCATATTCGGGAATGTAAGTACGCCCGAAATTCAGGAACCCCAGCAAAGACTGAAGTTTCTTCAGAGTATTTGGGGGGCACAAATGTGCACATTTTTCCAAGAAATGGGGGCTAAGCCCTTACCTTCGTTATTGAGCTCATAGCCCAAGAACAGAACGGTAAATTCAGCAATGTGTGACTTAGCAAAGTTAAATTTGTAACCCTGCTCCGCGAATTCAAGAATAATGCGGTCCACACGGGACAAATGCTGAAATAATTCGTCGTCCGTCAGATAGATGTCATCTACGTACGAACATGCGTCTTGATCAATGTCATTTAACAAAGAAACAACACGGGCGGCGAATATACCCGGACTATTTTTGTAGCCCATGGGTAAACGCCGGAACTGGAATAATTTACCACCGGAAGTGAATGCGGTCCATTGACCACTCTCCGGGGCTAGGTTGTGCGTGTAGAAACCGTTTGAAAGGTCAAGTGTCGTTTTGTATTTTTTACGAACAAGACTGTCTACAAGCGCAGAACTGTGTGTATTTTGCACCGCAAAGTTCCGACAATGAGTATTTAAATGCCGGTAATCCAAAACTAAGCGGTACGATCCATCGGGTTTAGAAACCACGAAAAGGGGATTGTTCATAGGTGATACGCATGGTTCAATTACTCCCTGATATTCCAACTGTGTCAGAATTTCGGAGACGGGGCCTTTTGCCTGCCGTTTGATGGGATATTGGGGTTGTGGCTGCGGTAGTGACCGCAAAGGTATTGCATGAGGAGGTGATTCTTCATCCCATCCCACATGGTTGCGGTATAACGCTGGTGCCAGGTACACAGCCCACTCAGCTGCAAGTGCTTCAGCTTTGTCTTTTGGGACATGCCGTGAAAAGCTTGGAAGGATTACCTCCTCTCCTTTATGTGCAGCTAAAACGAATGGGGGTGGCCAATCCACCTCCGCTAACAAAATGTCATATGAAGAGGTTAGATTTTCCCAAAAAATCCCTTTTATTTCACGCGGTATGTCACCTTCAATTTGTATGACTATGTTGTAAAGTCTGTCAGGGGGTGCCACTCTCGTGTCAGCTGTCTCTACAGTAACGAATGTTTCAGTTGCTGTCGCCTCCATATGAGGACGTAGCGCCTCCCGCACTATGGTAACTTCCGCGGCGCTGTCTAGGAGGGTCACTGCCCACGTCCAATTCTGGAGTCTCGTTCTCACGGTCTGAGGCATATTTCGCTGTGACAGCGGCAACTTTTTCTTCTGAAATTGCGGTCGAGGAAGATGAAAGTCTTCTGCTTTCCCTCTGACTTGTTGTCGAGGTTGGTCTCGCTCCTGGGGAGCCTCTCGGCCCCTTCCTCTATCTTGCCGTCCTCCTCCACCAGCCTGTGACGACGTCTGGGCCTGTGAAGAACGAGGAGAACGCGTATCAGAGCTCTGAAACCTTTCTGGTGATTTAATCCTTGACCTATCACGTAAATCATAAGTACGTTCAGAAGAAACCGAAACTGGGGAAGCGCCTCTCGACCCCGGCTTCTTTTGTTGCTTACCCTGTTTTTTCTGTCTCCAACTCTTTTTAGTGAAGACTGGTTTATCATCTTTCTCAGATGTACTTTTTGTTTGTGTAACTTGTGTTTGCGATTGAGTTTGCATTTTTACAAAAGGCTTGTTGCCCAGGCTATTTCTTCCAATTGTTTTATAAGCCCGGGCAATAATTTTCGGTAATTCGCGGGGCCTGTCCAACTCTGGGACCAAAGCCAAAGCATTCGCTACTTGAAAGTTCATAGCATCGCCCTTGACATTTCCAAGGATCAGCTCAGCTACTACATCAAACACTCCCACTAGTCTCATCCCTAATTCCACAGCCGCTTCAGGGCCATGTTCATCCTGTACTTTTTTAATTACAGAGGGTAGAACCGTCATGGAAGGAGTTCCAAAACATTTTGAATAAACTGCTGCGAATACCTTACCCCAGTTTTCACATGATGTCAAATCGGGGATTATGTCTTTTGGCAAACTTATCGTGAGGATGCGGTGTTTATCTACTGGGGATGTATGGGGAAACACTGCTTCTATCTGATCGAACTTTTCTGCAAGCCAGTAAGGATAGTCGTCCTTATTTTGTGGACGTTTGCCCATCACAGAATTTACCATGACAGGACTTATGGTCACTCCAGCGGCTATAGCTGGTTGGCCTGCGACTACAGGAGCAGCTCCATGTAGGCTACCTGTAACGTATGTCACTAGGGCTCGATGCACTCGTACCAATTCGGTATGCATAGTGCGCAGTTCCGCAAGCGGTAATGCCAGATAATTTGGATGCGGGGTATACCCGGCCAATATAGGCCAAGTGGCCCCCTCAATAGATAAGGGGCCTAAACGAACTGCGGTAGTTGGTTGTGGTAGGGCGCCATTAAACCAAACACGGTGCTGCCAAGCCGTGAGAGGTACTTCAAGTTTAGTATAGGGTCGATAGGCAGCAGGAATAGCGGTGGGTTTATATTCATGAAACAGTTTATCACCTGCATCCACCGCCTCAAAAGTGATCCAAGTGTAAAACACTTCAAAGTGATAAGCCGCATCGGCTTGAACCACAAAGACCAACTCGACCCCAGTTTCGGGCACTCCATACACAGCTAAGTGGTCTCGGAGTGCTCCACGACTATGTGCAGCTATCGCCACACCAGCCATGACCAAACAATTATATTCGACAACCTAACAGGGAGCACAAAATGGGTTATTTATGTAACCTTTTTTAATAACTTCAAGCTTGAAAGAACCTATAAAGCGTTCAATATAGGAGGTATCACCGTCACTTACGCCTCCGGAAGCGTACGTGAGGGTTTTGTGGACAAGCACAAGTACTACTCAAGCGTCTCGCAGTTAAGCAGCCCCACGGTGGTCGCGCCATGTCATAAGGTTTCTGCACATACACAGAGCTATGCACAGGAAAATGGGACCCCGGAATACAGTGGTTTGCCACCATATACCGTAGCACCCAAAAACCCCAACCCAACTAGCTTAGCATCCCATTAGCACCCAAGTACCAATGATTGGACAACCCAGAACACGGTATCTTTATCTCAGGACTCGCAGAAGCAAGAACACTCTTTCGTCACTCACTCGTACTTGTCCACAAGGTGCGTAGGAAGAGACACTGGATAGGTTAAAATGTTTATTCCAACTTACGTGCTCTAATGTACAGTACACGTGTCAGTACTAATAGCATAATGCATATGACTAATATAAGCAGCATGGTTACAATTCCATAGAATACAAACGGGGAAAGCATCTCAGAGCTCAGTGGATAAACGTATAAATAACATTACCACCCTCCCCTTGCAGTAAGATAGGTTATTATAATAATAGAAGACCTCTGGGCTTTTGACTAGCGAACCCCCATACCTCAGTCTCTAGATGCAGAATTACATCAGCAGGACATCATAGCTCTTCTCACTGAAAGGGATTTCTCCAAGTGTTCTTAAGCGCTAGTAAACCACAGTATTAAAAGCACACCAAATTCTTCATGGCAATTGCACCTAATGTTATGTCTGGGTGCGCGAGACTGGCCATATCAGGAAGAACCAAAATACATTGTTATGTGACCTTGTACATGTTTGTGCAGACCGAGCCCAAAAAGGTGAATAACAGAAAATGCAGACAGTGCAAAAGAACTTGGCACGAGCAAAGGGCGAGGGAGACCCGGCTCAGTGTAACGTGCGCAAAGAAAAGCAGCATGGCAGCCAGGCCTAGGCCAACATAACAAGGCAGGCAACAATCCACAAGACAGTAGTAGTGACAGGCATCCAGCCCCCCCTGGGTAGAGGTGGTAGTAGTGGTAGGCACCTGGCACCCCCTGGGTAAGGGTGGTAGTAGTGGTAGGCACCTGGCACCCCCATGGGTAGAGGTGGTAGTAGTGGTAGGCACCTGGCACCCCCTGGGTAGAGGTGGCAGTAGTGGTAGGCACCTGGCACCCCCTGGGTAGAGGTGGCAGTAGTGGTAGGCACCTGGCACCCCCTGGGTAAGGGTAGTGACAGGCATCCAGCCCCCCCTGGGTAGAGGTGGTAGTAGTGGTAGGCACCTGGCACCCCCTGGGTAAGGGTGGTAGTAGTGGTAGGCACCTGGCACCCCCATGGGTAGAGGTGGTAGTAGTGGTAGGCACCTGGCACCCCCGGGTAGAGGTGGCAGTAGTGGTAGGCACCTGGCACCCCTGGGTAAGGGTGGTAGTAGTGACAGGCCTCCAGCCCCCATGGGTAGAGGTGGTAGTAGTGACAGGCATCCAGCCCCCCTGGGTAGAGGTGGTAGTAGTGGTAGGCACCTGGCACCCCTGGGTAGAGGTGGCAGTAGTGGTAGGCACCTGGCACCCCCATGGGTAGAGGTGGTAGTAGTGGTAGGCACCTGGCACCCCTGGGTATGGGTGGTAGTAGTGGTAGGCACCTGGCACCCCCATGGGTAGAGGTGGTAGTAGTGGTAGGCACCTGGCACCCCTGGGTAGAGGTGGCAGTAGTGGTAGGCACCTGGCACCCCCATGGGTAGAGGTGGTAGTAGTGGTAGGCACCTGGCACCCCCTGGGTGTGGGTGGTAGTAGTGGTAGGCACCTGGCACCCCCTGGGTAAGGGTGGTAGTAGTGGTAGGCACCTGGCACCCCCATGGGTAGAGGTGGTAGTAGTGGTAGGCACCTGGCACCCCCTGGGTAGAGGTGGCAGTAGTGGTAGGCACCTGGCACCCCTGGGTAAGGGTGGTAGTAGTGACAGGCATCCAGCCCCCATGGGTAGAGGTGGTAGTAGTGACAGGCATCCAGCCCCCTGGGTAGAGGTGGTAGTAGTGGTAGGCACCTGGCACCCCTGGGTAGAGGTGGCAGTAGTGGTGGGCACCTGGCACCCCTGGGTAAGGGTGGTAGTAGTGGTAGGCACCTGGCACCCCCATGGGTAGAGGTGGTAGTAGTGGTAGGCACCTGGCACCCCTGGGTAGAGGTGGCAGTAGTGGTAGGCACCTGGCACCCCCTGGGTAGGGGTGGTAGTAGTGACAGGCATCCAGCCCCCATGGGTAGAGGTGGTAGTAGTGGTAGGCACCTGGCACCCCCATGGGTAGAGGTGGTAGTAGTGGTAGGCACCTGGCACCCCTGGGTAGAGGTGGCAGTAGTGGTAGGCACCTGGCACCCCCATGGGTAGAGGTGGTAGTAGTGGTAGGCACCTGGCACCCCCTGGGTATGGGTGGTAGTAGTGGTAGGCACCTGGCACCCCCATGGGTAGAGGTGGTAGTAGTGGTAGGCACCTGGCACCCCTGGGTAAGGGTGGTAGTAGTGACAGGCATCCAGCCCCCATGGGTAGAGGTGGTAGTAGTGGTAGGCACCTGGCACCCCTGGGTAGAGGTGTTAGTAGTGGTAGGCACCTGGCACCCCCTGGGTATGGGTGGTAGTAGTGGTAGGCAACAGGCACCCCCATGGGTAGAGGTGGTAGTGGTGGTAGGCACCTGGCACCCCCTGGGTAGAGGTGGCAGTAGTGGTAGGCACCTGGCACCCCCTGGGTAGAGGTGGCAGTAGTGGTAGGCACCTGGCACCCCTGGGTAAGGGTGGTAGTAGTGACAGGCATCCAGCCCCCATGGGTAGAGGTGGTAGTAGTGACAGGCATCCAGCCCCCCTGGGTAAAGGTGGTAGTAGTGGTAGGCACCTGGCACCCCTGGGTAAGGGTGGTAGTAGTGGTAGGCACCTGGCACCCCCATGGGTAGAGGGTGGTAGTAGTGGTAGGCACCTGGCACCCCCTGGGTAGAGGTGGCAGTAGTGGTAGGCACCTAGCACCCCCATGGGTAGAGGTGGTAGTAGTGGTAGGCACCTGGCACCCCCTGGGTATGGGTGGTAGTAGTGGTAGGCACCTGGCACCCCCATGGGTAGAGGTGGTAGTAGTGGTAGGCACCTGGCACCCCCTGGGTAGAGGTGGCAGTAGTGGTAGGCACCTGGCACCCCATGGGTAGAGGTGGTAGTAGTGGTAGGCACCTGGCACCCCTGGGTATGGGTGGTAGTAGTGGTAGGCACCTGGCACCCCCATGGGTAGAGGTGGTAGTAGTGGTAGGCACCTGGCACCCCCTGGGTAGAGGTGGCAGTAGTGGTAGGCACCTGGCACCCCTGGGTAAGGGTGGTAGTAGTGACAGGCATCCAGCCCCCCTGGGTAGAGGTGGTAGTAGTGGGAGGCACCTGGCACCCCTGGGTAAGGGTGGTACTAGTGGTAGGCACCTGGCACCCCCATGGGTAGAGGTGGTAGTAGTGGTAGGCACCTGGCACCCCCTGGGTAGAGGTGGCAGTAGTGGTAGGCACCTGGCACCCCTGGGTAAGGGTGGTAGTAGTGACAGGCATCCAGCCCCCCATGGGTAGAGGTGGTAGTAGTGACAGGCATCCAGCCCCCCTGGGTAGAGGCGGTAGTAGTGGTAGGCACCTGGCACCCCTGGGTAGAGGTGGCAGTAGTGGTAGGCACCTGGCACCCCATGGGTAGAGGTGGTAGTAGTGGTAGGCACCTGGCACCCCTGGGTATGGGTGGTAGTAGTGGTAGGCACCTGGCACCCCCATGGGTAGAGGTGGTAGTAGTGGTAGGCACCTGGCACCCCTGGGTAGAGGTGGCAGTAGTGGTAGGCACCTGGCACCCCCATGGGTAGAGGTGGTAGTAGTGGTAGGCACCTGGCACCCCCTGGGTATGGGTGGTAGTAGTGGTAGGCACCTGGCACCCCCATGGGTAGAGGTGGTAGTAGTGGTAGGCACCTGGCACCCCTGGGTAGAGGTGGCAGTAGTGGTAGGCACCTGGCACCCCCATGGGTAGAGGTGGTAGTAGTGGTAGGCACCTGGCACCCCCTGGGTGTGGGTGGTAGTAGTGGTAGGCACCTGGCACCCCCATGGGTAGAGGTGGCAGTAGTGGTAGGCACCTGGCACCCCCTGGGTAGAGGTGGCAGTAGTGGTAGGCACCTGGCACCCCCTGGGTAAGGGTGGTAGTAGTGGTAGGCACCTGGCACCCCTGGGTAAGGGTGGTAGTAGTGACAGGCATCCAGCCCCCCATGGGTAGAGGTGGTAGTAGTGACAGGCATCCAGCCCCCTGGGTAGAGGTGGTAGTAGTGGTGGGCACCTGACACCCCTGGGTAGAGGTGGCAGTAGTGGTAGGCACCTGGCACCCCTGGGTAAGGGTGGTAGTAGTGGTAGGCACCTGGCACCCCCATGGGTAGAGGTGGTAGTAGTGGTAGGCACCTGGCACCCCCTGGGTAGAGGTGGCAGTAGTGGTAGGCACCTGGCACCCCCTGGGTAAGGGTGGTAGTAGTGACAGGCATCCAGCCCCCCATGGGTAGAGGTGGTAGTAGTGGTAGGCACCTGGCACCCCCATGGGTAGAGGTGGTAGTAGTGGTAGGCACCTGGCACCCCTGGGTAGAGGTGGCAGTAGTGGTAGGCACCTGGCACCCCCATGGGTAGAGGTGGTAGTAGTGGTAGGCACCTGGCACCCCCTGGGTATGGGTGGTAGTAGTGGTAGGCACCTGGCACCCCCATGGGTAGAGGTGGTAGTAGTGGTAGGCACCTGGCACCCCTGGGTAAGGGTGGTAGTAGTGACAGGCATCCAGCCCCCATGGGTAGAGGTGGTAGTAGTGGTAGGCACCTGGCACCCCTGGGTAGAGATGTTAGTAGTGGTAGGCACCTGGCACCCCTGGGTATGGGTGGTAGTAGTGGTAGGCAACAGGCACCCCCATGGGTAGAGGTGGTAGTGGTGGTAGGCACCTGGCACCCCTGGGTAGAGGTCGCAGTAGTGGTAGGCACCTGGCACCCCTGGGTAGAGGTGGCAGTAGTGGTAGGCACCTGGCACCCCTGGGTAAGGGTGGTAGTAGTGACAGGCATCCAGCCCCCATGGGTAGAGGTGGTAGTAGTGACAGGCATCCAGCCCCCCTGGGTAAAGGTGGTAGTAGTGGTAGGCACCTGGCACCCCTGGGTAAGGGTGGTAGTAGTGGTAGGCACCTGGCACCCCCATGGGTAGAGGTGGTAGTAGTGGTAGGCACCTGGCACCCCTGGGTAGAGGTGGCAGTAGTGGTAGGCACCTAGCACCCCCATGGGTAGAGGTGGTAGTAGTGGTAGGAACCTGGCACCCCCTGGGTATGGGTGGTAGTAGTGGTAGGCACCTGGCACCCCCATGGGTAGAGGTGGTAGTAGTGGTAGGCACCTGGCACCCCCTGGGTAGAGGTGGCAGTAGTGGTAGGCACCTGGCACCCCCATGGGTAGAGGTGGTAGTAGTGGTAGGCACCTGGCACCCCCTGGGTATGGGTGGTAGTAGTGGTAGGCACCTGGCACCCCCATGGGTAGAGGTGGTAGTAGTGGTAGGCACCTGGCACCCCTGGGTAGAGGTGGCAGTAGTGGTAGGCACCTGGCACCCCCTGGGTAAGGGTGGTAGTAGTGACAGGCATCCAGCCCCCCCTGGGTAGAGGTGGTAGTAGTGGGAGGCACCTGGCACCCCCTGGGTAAGGGTGGTACTAGTGGTAGGCACCTGGCACCCCCATGGGTAGAGGTGGTAGTAGTGGTAGGCACCTGGCACCCCCTGGGTAGAGGTGGCAGTAGTGGTAGGCACCTGGCACCCCCTGGGTAAGGGTGGTAGTAGTGACAGGCATCCAGCCCCCCATGGGTAGAGGTGGTAGTAGTGACAGGCATCCAGCCCCCCCTGGGTAGAGGCGGTAGTAGTGGTAGGCACCTGGCACCCCCTGGGTAGAGGTGGCAGTAGTGGTAGGCACCTGGCACCCCCATGGGTAGAGGTGGTAGTAGTGGTAGGCACCTGGCACCCCCTGGGTATGGGTGGTAGTAGTGGTAGGCACCTGGCACCCCCATGGGTAGAGGTGGTAGTAGTGGTAGGCACCTGGCACCCCTGGGTAGAGGTGGCAGTAGTGGTAGGCACCTGGCACCCCCATGGGTAGAGGTGGTAGTAGTGGTAGGCACCTGGCACCCCTGGGTATGGGTGGTAGTAGTGGTAGGCACCTGGCACCCCCATGGGTAGAGGTGGTAGTAGTGGTGGGCACCTGGCACCCCTGGGTAGAGGTGGCAGTAGTGGTGGGCACCTGGCACCCCCATGGGTAGAGGTGGTAGTAGTGGTAGGCACCTGGCACCCCCTGGGTGTGGGTGGTAGTAGTGGTAGGCACCTGGCACCCCCATGGGTAGAGGTGGCAGTAGTGGTAGGCACCTGGCACCCCTGGGTAGAGGTGGCAGTAGTGGTGGGCACCTGGCACCCCCTGGGTAAGGGTGGTAGTAGTGGTAGGCACCTGGCACCCCCTGGGTAAGGGTGGTAGTAGTGACAGGCATCCGGGCCCCTATGTGTATATGTGGCATTGGTGATGGGCATCCCGCCCCTATGGTGCTGCTGTTTCTGGAGTAAGTAATTTCTGCATCCCTGTGTGTGTGTGATATGTCGGGTACGTGTAGTTTGTGTTTGTGGTTGGTGTCTGACCTACCTTCTGCACCGTACGCGTCCGTGCCTGTTCCGGTAGTAGATGTAGAATATTGGTAGGATCGGAACGATGGGATTCATTGTTGGTTCGTCTCGTTCGTCTTTGTCGTTGCTTCGCCTCGGCCTCGTCGCTTGCGTGTTCGTCTCGTAGCCGTGGATTGGGTTCTGGCGCGAATCGGAGCTTATGTGCGCCTCTCCCGGATGCTTTGACGTGCCGTGCGTAGCGACGGGTTCGGCGCGTACGCGAAGCGCATCGTACTTGTCCGGCCAGACGGGGCTGCTTTTTGGCTTCCGGGCGACTCGTATCTGCGTTTACGGATCCGGCTCGGTCGGGGATCAGGACCTGGATTGGGTGAGTACGACTGGGTCGGAATCTGTGCTGTTGTGCGCATCGTACTTGTTCGTTCGGATTCATGTGCGGATCGGTCGGGAAACAGGCATTCGCATGGCTTTTTTCCCGACCGAATGGCGTTGGGTGCGTCTCCGACCGAGATCGGAATCGACCCCTAAGTGTTAATTTTTTTAATAGTTTAATGTTTTAATTTATTATTGATTTTTGTTTTTTATATTTTAAATCATTGATATACATTTTTATTTTTTATAATTTTAAACTTTTCAGATAAATAAAAAAATTGTTTATTAATTGTTTTAAAGTAAATATATATGTATAAAGAATTATGTTTGTGTGTTTATCTTTTTCATTAAGCTTATTTGTTATATTTTATTAAAATGTATATTAAATTTATTTTATTAGGTTAAAATTAAATTTAATATTTAATATATTTAATATATATTATTTTATTTTATATTTATATAAAAGTCGATATTTTATACATCTATATTTTTTTACATCAATATTTTTTAGGCAATATTTTTGTACTTACCTGTTTAAGTATAGGAGTCGATATTTTTGTTGTCTATATTTTTTACTCGATATTTTTTACATCGATATTTAGTACATCAATGTTGTGTCAGTGAACCCTTAGTAACATGTGGAGATACTCGGTCAGATCCCCTTTACTAATTTTTTACGCTTTAAGTTGAAGTAGTCCAAAGTGGCAGGCATAATCAATGGCTTTGGTAGAACAAGACCTTGGCACAATTTGACCCACACAGCAATGGAGCTAGGGCCAGATACACCAAGCAGGTGAGTCCTGGGTTCTGACTTTAACCCTTTTAAGTCCCAATCCTCTTCTAGACTACACTTCCAAAGCTCCTCAGGGCCTAAGAGGAGGCACTTAGAGGGCTCACAAAGTGTCAGGTAGAGTCTAGCGATCAGCTGGGCAGTTACAGGAAAGGCCATGTTGAGCTTATTGTATCCTTGTAGCTTGAACAGGAGATGAGCCTTATAGCCCTTGGAGTCCACTTATTTGCCCTGTGTACAAGAGAGAGAGAGCAGATCCATTCCTCGAGGGCTCCTCTCTGCTTGTAGACATCAGGCTCAGTCCTCTTCTGACCTTCTTCACTTACAGCAGTGTTCTGAAGTGGGTGTCTGGAGATGGCCACATTTATGCCTGGCACAAGCTAGTAGAAAAGAATTATCCCCCTGGGGATGCCATAATCAGTGGGAAGCTCCAGCAATGACTGTTCCACGACTCTCAACAGGATCTTCACCGTACAGCAACAACCATCTGAGACACCTGCCTGCTCTTCACGCTACAGCTACAACCATCCACTAGGCTCTCCCTGCTTCTCTTGGCCTTCTTCCCTGCGAATGGAACTCTTCAATTTGGACTTTAGAAGGAACATATTTCAGTGGGACTAACCTGGTCCCTTTATCCAACTAGCACTCTATTGCCATTGGAATGAACTTGTGACTTTAAGCCGGTCTCGCTCGACTAGATAACTGCAAGTGGCGCTTTGTGCTTTTAGGTGCTATGCTTACCATAAATCTGTGAAATTACATATCTACAGTTCTACTGATTGGAATTTTGTCGTTTTGGTACCAAATAATTTATTACATTTTACTCTATTGTTCTAAATTGATGTGGGATTTTACTTATGTTGTGTTTTCATTTTATTATTGTTTAAGTACTGCATAAATACTTTACACATTGCCTCAGAGTTAAGCCAGGCGTACCTACTTTTGTGCCAAGCTACCACAGGTTTAAGCGCAGGTTAATGAACTGACTTTTTGTGGTTCACCCTCACAAGGAATGTGGTTGTTGCTTGAGTAGGGTTTCACCTTCCTCATCCAACAACCCCAACTTCTCATATACGTTGTACAATCTGCTGCCATTATATGTAGAGTGTTTGATGCACATATGTCCCAGTGATTAATGTATGTATTGTTTGGGCACTGCATTTGTTCACTATTTTAACCTGCACTGAGTCGTCACCAGGAGCACATGTACTTGAACTGTCTTTGGAATGCTTTTGGGATATGTCTTCAATATAGTTCACATACACTGATTATGTCGAATTTATTGCATGATATAATAGGTTATGAACTTTTTGAGGCTCTCTAGGGAATGTTGAATGATTGCTGAATGGATCCTAGTGGAACACTGTATTTTTATGTCTATATTTATTTGGCCATATTCCTTGGAATACAGGGTTGACCCTTAGTTGTTTTGAGAATTTAAAAAAGAGAGGACCTTGACTCAATATTCTTTAGGCAGTGCAATTAGAGTTTGGAACTCACTCACCCAAAGCTACATTCTACCACTTCTGTTGCAACATTGAAGAAGGATCATAAATGCCTTCTTTTCAAATACCCTTCTGATTGGTTTCTATCCAACTGTTTTTAAAAAATCCACATCATTCTCTTGACACTTCTTCATGGTTACCTTGTAATGTCTTACTGGTCACAACTTTGTTGCCTGTTGCCTCTCCTTTTCCCATTCTGGCTTCTCTTGAAGAGCTGGAATTTTTTTACAGTTTTTTGATCTAGTAATTTATCCTCCACCCATAGCTTCCTGTGTTCCCTCTTCAGTCTTACACTCTTATACCAAACTCTCAAATCTGAGGTAAGCCTCGTCCCTTCAAATTCCAAAGGTACTGTTACTTTTCCCTTCACTAATTTGTACATGTTAACTGGTAGATGCACTTTACCATTGTCATTTGTAAATATATATTAATTTTATTTTATTTTTGTAATTAATTTTAAAGCACTCTGATGCACTATATACAATCACTTGGCATTCTCTGTCATTTAGACTTATTTCTGGGCTATGAGTTTTAATAAAACACTTCATTGAGTAGGTTTTTTGTAATGAGAAAAGTTGCTTTCAATTCAGACATTTTGAGAAGCAGATATACATAGTCTGTGAGACTCCACATTCTGTGACTTCTGTAATGAGTTGTTCGATTAAAATCATGAATCTCAGTGTGGGATCCCTGGGATTATTGTCTTCACAGAAAAAGATGCCAATCACACAAAGATAAAGCAGAGGTGGTGAAAGAGGGAGAGAAGACAATTTGTATTGGTTCTGAACCTAGATAAAAGGACGTTCCATGACAGAGTAGATGTCACAGCTAACTGTCATTTAACTGTCTTATAACTTGCTATCACAATCTTTAAAACAGACTTTCCTCTTCTTATGCATTTATCAAATGTTAGGGAATATGCTACTTGTTTCTATTGGTCTCATTCAATTCCCTCTATAACACTAACGTCTTGAACATTTGCATTAAGATTTATGATTAGAACACTAGTGAAATCCAGAAATATTCCAGATGTATGAAGCCTATTGTGCCCTGATTCAACATATCGAAAACAAATGTCCTCTTGTTTTGTTCATACATCTGACTCCAACTATTCTTTCTTCTTTTGTGCTGTGACACAATCATCCATAACACACATATAAACCCTGGTAATTGCCTCTATAGCTCACCTTTAAAAAACTCAGCAAAATATAGCTTTGTATGTGAAATTTCCTAGCTATCATGAAGGAAAGTTTCAATTCTATTAATGACTCGGAGGCGAGGATTATTTTTCCTTTAGGACTCTCTTCTGACCCTTGGTGCACCATCAAGATGCTGAAGCTAGTCATGGAATGGCTGCATTCCAGGGGAGTCCAGTTGTTAATATACCTGGACGACATTCTCATGCTACCCTAGGACCCGCCTCATCTCTTGTTGAAACCAAGGTCCTGTAGGAGTGAGCGAGCCATTTGTAGAAGCTCCAAGAGACGAGATGGGTCCTGGTGTAGCAGGAAATTGTCGTCCAGGTAAATTAACAACCAGACTCCCCTGGAGTGCGGCCATTCCACATCCTGCTTCAGCACTTTGGACAGCCCAGAGGGCAGGGTGCAATGTTTTTAAAAAGTTGGACATGTACTTTTAATTTTTACATGTCCTGATAGTGAAGAACTCTTAAACTCATTTTTCACTGCTGCAAGGTTAATATCGCCCAGAGGATAACATTGGGATTATCTTATTATATTTTTAAGTGTAATTTCCAAATGGGAAGATATAACTTCTTCATGGTTTGTGTCTCTGGAATTCAAGTTTAAAATCCTTTACTTATGATGAA
Source organism: Calotriton arnoldi (assembly GCA_963921515.1). Taxonomy (NCBI): domain Eukaryota; kingdom Metazoa; phylum Chordata; class Amphibia; order Caudata; family Salamandridae; genus Calotriton; species Calotriton arnoldi. The sequence continues at coordinate 2,146,124 of CAWUFW010002372.1, forward strand.
GTCGGGTTTAAATGACAATTCTGAAAATGCCACTTTTAGAAAGTTGGCATTTTCTTTTTTCTTACCTTAGCCATTTGGTGCATGCAGCCTGTCTCTGGTCAAATGACTGGGTGTAGTTGGCAGTTGGGCTTTGTGTATTACTCCTAGACTGCTACACATAATGGGAGCTTAGGTGCGACTGAGTAGGCTATCATTGGCAGGATGGGAGGGAGGAGCTGGATCCAGCCTCACTTACACCTGCCCTCTGTAGTTAGTCTGGAGCCAAGGCTGGCAGGGCATCTGTTCACTACAAAGGCTTGCCTCTAGAAGCTTTTCCCCACTTCAAAAGGACAACTGTGTAGAAAAGAAGGGCCTCAGATACCATCCCTTCAGTACATTTCTGGGCCTGTGGATACTCTGCCAGAAAGAAGGACTGTTGTGCTTCTGAAAGGGCTACCGCTCTGCTGGACTGCTACTCTGCTGGACCCCAGCTTTTTAATTTTTTAATTTTTTTATAAGTTTTATTTATGATTTTCACAATGCATCACAATACATATCGACGATAATGCAATATAAGGACAATGTGGACAATTAAAGACTAATAAAAGGGGGACAATATCATCAAACATAATAACAACAGAAAAAAGAAAAAGGCCGAATTAAATACACATAACAGGGTAGATCCACGTGATGCAACATAGCCACCATGACAATATAGCATACTCATAGACAACAGTAACAGTTATACAGATTCCGTATCATAGGCATTGTGTGTAGCAGTGGAGTGTAAATACATTAATAGGGGTTCCCAAATATCATTTGGACGGGAGGTTACAGGCAGCTCTTCCGCATATAACACCAGATTCTCCCTACAGTGTGCCAAGTCCTTAAGCCATTGCGCCTCTGTGGGGCTGCGTTTACTGTCCCATACCATCGCCACTTGTCGTTTAGCAATGAGCAATGCTACTCTGGCTAGCTTACCCATGGCACCTTTTAAAAGGGGGAGCAGGCCCAACAAGCACACCTGGGGTGAGCAAAACAAGGTAACACCAAGAACTTTCGATAATGTGGTGGTCACCGCGGTCCAGTACGTCCGTACCTTGTCACAGGACCAGGCTAGATGCCAAAAATCCGCCCCAGAAGCACCACAGCGGGTACACCTATCTGACTCTCGGAGACCATATCTAAAAAGCCGATGTGGTGTGTGATAAATTTGGTGAAGAAACTTGAAATGAATGATGCGAAGAATCCCATTAGATGTGAGGGCCCCAGTTAATGCACAGCAATGTTCCCAATCTTCGTTAGAGAGCGGCGGGTCTAAGTTCTCATTCCATTTATTCAGACTCTTATCCTCAGGAAATATTCTATCTGCCCTGGCTGCCTGATATAGTTTTGTGACAAGCTTGCGCTTAGTGGGGCTAATGAGCAAGGTATGTAAAGCCATTGATGACGGAGGTTCCGTAGGAAAGGTAGGAAAGTGAACCCGCGATGCCCCTCTCAATCTATGCAACGTAAAAGTAAACAGCAGGGTTTGATGTTGGATATATTCCGTATCCGCAGGGGTCAGAAACGAGACGTTAGGGAATAGATCCTGCATCTTTTCAATGCCCGCCGACGCGCATAAGTCCTTCCTCATGCGTCACCGAGATGTCCGCATGGTAAGCAACAGGGAGTAAAGGTGAATATAAGGGTAATTTACCGGCCAGGCGGCCTAGTGCTTGCCACGCCGCAATCGTCGAGTTGACAGTATTTATTTCGTTACGGGGGGGTGAGGCGACGGCTATGAGTAAGAATAGAGTTCAGCGGAATAGGATGTGAATCCCATTGTTCCACCGCCACGTGAGGAATGAAGTCATGGTGCGTGAACCAAAAATGCGCATAGCGAGCCGAGCACATAAATAGTACAAGTAGAAATCATGTGCATTAAAGCCCCCATGTTTGTACTCAAGAAGAAGAGTCTGCCAGCTCACTCGTGCCTGCTTCCCACCCCAGACCAAGCGAAGCAACAGCGACCGTAGTGTTTTAAAAAAATGTTGATTAAGGGGAATAGGCACGTTATTGAATAAATATAAAAATTTGGACAGCACCACCATTTTTATAAGCGCAAGACGATCCGCAAGAGATAGTGGAAGGCAAATCCATTTATCTATCTGGCGTTCCAGCCACGTAATAGCCGCACCATAATTTTCCCGAAAGACTATATCGGGATCGTGGTGTATCCAGATTCCTAGATATTTGACCGAGTCCGACGCCCATACAAGAGGGAAGTCCAATTCATGTGGCTCCGTGCAGATGGTCAAAGGCATCACTACCGATTTCGCCCAATTTATAGACAGCCCAGAGAAACGTGCAAATCGAATTTATTCGCGCAGTACCGGCGCTAGATGAGTGCGCGGTTCACGGATAAAGAGCAGCATGTCATCTGCATAAAGCGAAATAATAAGAGGTCGATGGTGTATAGTGATAGCCTCTTGTTTGTGGCATTGTCGAATAAGACAGGTCAGAGGCTCTAAAATCAGGGCAAACAGCAGCGGCGACAGTGGGCATCCCTGCCGAGTGCCCCTAGTGATGGTAATCGGGCTCGAGGTGTGACCCCCCACCCTGACCCGTGCCGTCGGTCGTGTATACAGTAGCTTAACCCAATTGATAAAAAAGGGGGAGAAGCCCATGCGTTGCATGATAAAGAAGAGATAGCCCCATTCAATTGAATCAAACGCCTTAGCGGCGTCCAGCATAACAGCCACAGCTGGCAATTCAGAAGAGAGAGTATGGAACAGTGCAAATAAAGTACGGAGATTGTAGGATGTAGAACGCGCGGGTATAAATCCTGATTGATCTGGGAGGACCAGATTCTGCATCAGTGGTTGGAGGCGTGCGGACAGAATTTTTGCTAGTATTTTCACGTCAGTATTAATTAATGAGAGCGGCCTATAAGAGTCGCAGTGTTCAGGAGATTTGTCTTTTTTCAATAGCGTGATAATTAAGGCCTCGCGAAGAGATGGAGGGAGGATCCCCGAATCGTAGGCCTCCGCGTACATCTCCAGTAAAAATGGGGCGAGCTCTTCCGCATAAGTTTTGTAAAATTCAGAAGTATAGCCATCCGGGCCCGGGGCTTTCTTGTTAGGGAGAGAAGCAATGGCCATACGGATATCCTCCACTGTTATAGGAAGACCCAAATACTCCCTCTGTCCTTCTGACAGCCAGGCAATAGCCACCTGGAACAAATATGAATCTAATTCCACCTGGTCAGTCTCGCCTTGAGATGTGTACAGTGTCTCATAGGTCTGCCTAAACTGCTCCGCAATGTCCGGAGTGCTATAATGATCTTGCCCCGACTCATCTGTTATCTTAGTGATGATGTCGCGGCTCTGGCGATGTTTGATTTTTTGAGCTAAGTGATGTCCAGGGCATCCCCCCTCTCCGTAAGAGCGAGCCACATAGCGCTTGGATATGTATCTCATTTCTTCTTCTGCCATCTTCGCATGCTCAAGCATGGCTTCTTTAAGAGCCGCCAGAGTCAAGTCAGTAGGCGCACATTCGTAGTCGCGTTCAAGACGAGTAAGTGTAGCTTCTACTTTGCCAATCTGACACCGAATGTCCTTTAATATGCCAGCCGTCGTACTGATTCACCTGCCCCGAATGGTAGCCTTAAAACCCTCCCATAATAATCCGGCGCTATCTACCGTCCCCGCATTCTCAGCGAAGTAGTGTGTGATGGCCTCACGGATGGTTTCTAAATAGAGAGGATCTAGCAGGGACTCAAAGCGAAAACGCCACGTGAAGGGCCGTGGAACTATTGTAGGAATGCATAGATTGAGTTGGATGGGGCAGTGGTCAGAGAGCGTGCGCGGCAGGTTCTCTACCTCCTTCACCCAGCCCGCCACCCCGTCCCCCACCAGCCAAGGCGTGACCAGCTGCCGTGCATAGAAGAAATATGTGTGCCGACTAGCGTGTCTATATGTCTGTGCCTCCAGATGTCTAACAGGCCGAACTCTTCCAGTCCGGTATTTATCACCTGTGCTGCGCGCAGTGAGTGCCCATCCCTGCCACTATACTTATCTTTCCTGGGGTCCAGGTGCACATTGAGGTCCCCCCCCACAGGATCGCAGCATCAGGCCAGCTGCGCAGTAGTGCAAGAGGCTCTCGTATAACCCCGGGTCATCTATGTTTGGACCGTAGCAGTTAACTATGGTAACCAGTTTACCTGCCAATGTAGCATGTACAATAACATAGCGCCCCTCCGAGTCAGTATGTGTGCGATGAGTTGCAAAAGAGAGACCCTTCCGCACCAGTGTAAGAACCCCCCGACTATAAGAGGAATAAGAGGAGGCAAGACGAAAGCCAGCCCAGCGGGCCCCGACTTGCTGCTCCGTGTGCCGTGTCAAATGAGTTTCTTGCAGTAGGGCAATGTCGACATTGTGTCGGTCTAAGTGAGCCAGCACTTGACGGATCTTTTTCGGTGATTGGAACCCCCTTACATTCCATGTTAAACAGCGGACAGTCACACCATTACCATGCATAGTGAAAAAAAAGCATATAGTTTACGGAATCTACCACTTGTCATGGATGCATATAGAAAACCACAAGCAAACTGCGATGGGACAAATAGTCGTCCGGCCATATTAACAACCCATAAACCCTTCCCTCCCCCCACACATCCCCCTCCCACTTCAGCAACCCCAACACGCCAAAGCCATCCCGAACACCCACAAACACATCCTCAGCATCATACCAAGGAGGTAACCATTGGCGGGGAACACCCATATAGGGGGGCGCCGAGCGCAAACTCCCTCCCGGTGTGAGTAGGAGGTGGCCAAGCTATCGCGATCAACCGGCCTTAGATGCATCAAATATATAACCACCCAGTACGTGTAGAATAACCATCTCAATCCAATGTAAACTAACAGGCTGATGGTCAACTAAAGGCAGCTGCCACCAATTCTGGAACCCCCACCTCCCCCCAGAAGCCCCAGCAAACTTGTACATGAAACAACATCAAAGATGAGAGATCAGAAACAATGCACTCTTGAAAATCAGTTATATCAGCAACCGCCTCATTCTGCAGCAGCGTCCTCAGGATCCCCAGCATCTGCACCACCCGCAGCCCTTGGGGATCGATTGTGATGGGACATAGTCTTTGCAAAGTCTAGTGCTGATTTCGGGCAGGTGAATATCTTGTGCTTTCCGCTGACCTCCACACGTAACCTGGCAGGGTAGAGCATAGCGTACGGGATCCGCGCAGCCAGGAGTAATTTCTTTGTAGGATGGTACTCCCGTCGGGCCTCCTGTACTGCCACTGTAAAATCGGGATAAAAAGCAAGGGTGTTGCCATCATGCGTGATGGTACCCCTCTCCCTGGCAAGGCGAAGGATCACATCCCGATCTCTATAATTTAAGAGGCGGGCAATAATGGGTCGAGGTGGGGCACCCGGTGGGGGTCTTGCAGCCAGTGAGCGATGGGCGCGCTCCACAATGAAGACCTGCGATAACTGCTCCCGGCCAAAGATATCACTGATGAGCTTCTCCATGTAAGTCTCTAGGTGCCCCGTATTCGTGGATTCTGGCAGGCCCGTAATGCGCACGTTATTGCGACGCGATCTAGCTTCCAAGTCCTCATTACAGGCCTGGATGACAGCGAGGACCTTGTCCATAGAAGTCGTCTTCTGAGTGACCTGTTGTAGCCCATCCTCTGCATCTGAGATGCGCGTCTCAGCCTCCCAGACGCTGTGCATGTTTGTCCAGTTTGGAGGACATGTGATCCATACGAAGATTAAGGTGGTCGATCTTGCCATTGATGGATTGTAGGCTGGCCTGCACCGCGAGGAGAGTCTTGTCTATGTTTGTCAGATGATCTGCGGGAGCGTCTGCCTCCGAGGCCGCATGTTGAGCTGCCCTCCCGGTCTTCCTGGGCTCGAATGTGAGGCGCGGCTGGCTTTTCCCCATGATGCACACCTAGAGTAGTGCACCCCACAGCTGGAGTAGTTAGGCCGCGAAGGTCGTCACCGTGCCCAAAACTAACTGTTGTCCCCGGAAACGGCTGTATGATAGCAACCGTAATGCCAGAACGCTGCAAGGAACTCGGGATGTTTCGTAGACAGCAGCGTAGATGGGTCGTTCGCTCCTCAACGGTTCAAACCCCTACAGTCTCCAAGCAGTTCGAAAGGCTCAACCAGCAGAGTAGCTACGCCGCAGCAGCGCACCGGCAAGACCGACACACATCAATGGCGATGGTAATTCCGGAGCATTCGGCCAGTACCCCAGGTCTGTGTTGTGCCCGAGGAAATGACAGAGCACCAGGTCCCAATGGTCAGCTACTTCGGCCTGGATCCCTGAGCAGACGCCTCAATCCGAAGTGTTGGCATGCAAAGTAGGCCCAGACGTGGAAGGATGGATGCTGGCCAACAGAGCGCCGCACGAACAGCGCCGATGAGACAAACACAGTGGGTTATAATCCGCAGACAGGCACCAGATGATCTCGTCACTCGGCAGCGGTCTCCCCGTGTGCACCGCAACTAGAGCTGATTCAGTGTGCCCGCCCCCGCAGGACAGCACGGTATCCTCCGCAGTTGCAAAGTATTCGGGACCAGTGGCAGCAGGGAGGCTCACCAGCAAAGTAGAGGGCAGTGCGCTGTCCAAACTCACGCGCTAAGCGGCGGCAGCCCAGTGTGCGCACCGGCTCACCGAGCAGCTCGCAGCAGGCCCGCAACCCAGCGCCGGTGGGCCGCAAGGTCCAGAGACGTGGCACAGATTCACGCAAGCCCCGCCATCGGCAGGCCGCGCAGTCAAGGCCCCCGAAGTAGCACGGCACCCCCGCGCCCGATATGCAGGCAGCGGAGCATCGCTGGCCCCCCGAAGCCGCCACACAGCACACCGCAAGCCAGGCTAGGATTCCGCACTCAGCCCCAGCACCCCCAGCCTCCCCCAGCACCAGTCGCGGCCTACCTTAAGCGCCCAGCCCGAGCGCGCCCGGAGCCGCCATGCTGTCTCGCACGTCAATACCTCTGGAAAGACGCTGCTGCGTCTCTCAATACCCAGCCACCATAGTCCGCCGCTGTCTGGGGGGCTGGTACAGCAGTCTGAGGCAAATAGCGGCCAGGATTTCAAGGATAATTGCCGGATCGTGAGCTCGGCCGGCGGAGCAGCTCTAAAGAGTGGCCATTACGCAGTGCGCCCTCTAGCGCCCCCCCTGCTGGACCCCAGCTTTGCTGTGCTGATCTGTTGCCTGCTGCCCTCTTGCCTGAGTGAGAAGGACTGGGCCTGCATCTCTTGAACCCAGAACCCAGAGTGACTCCAAGGGCTAGTTGGCTGTCCTCCTGATCTGAAGCCTCAGGAACATAACAGGCTTGCACCTGGACTCTGCCATCTGCCAGTCTACCCTGCCCAGTAGTGCCACCCCCGTCCTAGGCCCTTGGAAGTGGGCCTAAGGTGCTTACCAGAGGAACCAACACATCGCCTCTGGAAAGCGGCGCTTCCCCAAGCAGAACCAATGCATCTTCTCAGCTGAGCGACGCATCCTCGAGCAAAACTGACACATCACCACTGCTGCATGGATTGGACCACACAGAAGGCCTGCATCGCCCTACCCGTCCTCTGAACCGATACATCGCCAATGGCGTGGTGCGTCTTCGGTCCACCCCTTGTTGATGGTAGGTCGACGACAATGCCAGACTCTGCATCGCAGCCTCAAAGCTCTTCAGTACCAATGCATCGCCAGCTGTGCACCCTATCTCCAACGGCAGGACTTTGCATCACAATCTCCGTTGACAGGATCCTCAATGATGACGCAACAGAACATCGCACTGCAGCCTTGCTGCATCTCATAACTGATGCATCTCTTCGGCTGAGTGGCGCTTCTTTGACCCAGAATCATGCAACGCTCAGTAACTAGGATTTAAGGTACTCTGTTTAGCGGGACTAACTGGGTTCCTGTAGCCGGCCCATGCTCTATCGTGGTTGACCTGAACTTCTGACTTTGTCCTGGTGCAGTGCGACCAGGTATCCCTTGTTGGCGATTTGTGCTTTTTGGCGCCATTTTTACATAAAACCTAAAAATGTAATATCTCCGGTTCTACTGTTTGGATCTTTGTCATTTTGGTTTTGTTTTGTTTATTACAAAGTACTCTATTTTTCTAAACCTGGTGTGGGATTGTTTTTGTGTGGTGTTTTCACTGTTTTACTGTTTGAAGTGTTGCTCAAATACTTTGCACATCGCCTTCAAGTTAAGCCTGACTGCTCTATGCCAAGGTACCAAAGGGTGAGCACAGGCTAATGTGGGGTTTGCTTGTGCCTTACAATGACTAGGAGTGTGGTTGCTGCTTGACCAAGGCTCACACCCCAGTCAACCAGTAACCTAATTTCAAATAGACGTGGTCTTCCTCAGGACCAAAAGCAGGTAGCAACCTAACTAGAGGAATCTGGTGCAATTGAATCAAGCATACAAGAAACCAGTTATCAATACATGACCTCAAATTCAATTAATGAAAATAAAAAGGCTCTCTCTGCATGTCGGTGTGAATGCTTGAGGGTATCACAAAATTAATTAAAGGCATACTTATACAGTCAAAAACTAAGCAAATAATTATAAATCATTTCTGGATGGTATGATGTATTGCTAACAACATGCATGCCAATAAAGATTTTGATGCACAATATCACCCATTGTCTGAGTCTACATTCTACATTTATACAGGCTGAAAAACAACCACAGGACATCAAAAAAGATTCATACACACCAGAAGGCTAAAAGCTCCAGGGCCAGGAGGGCTTTCAACAAAGAACTTTTCTTCTAGTCTCATAAATTCCTCAAACTTGGAGACTTATAGTAGCTATTAAAATTTTAAACAGAGCCCTGTGGAGAGGTCTATGGGGCCCACCGCTGCTCCTAGGTGGCCCCAACAGTACAGCAAGGCTCCTGCAGTGCACTTTTCTCCAGGGTGATGACAAGCCAGGTAGCAAACTTTTCATTTCACCCTGGAAGATTCTGGAGTGTTTCTTAGCTCAGACGGCTTATTTTTGATGCAGTTGTGTCAGATTGAACTTTTACTTGTTCTTCTATGACCACTGTCACAAAGATGTTGTCATGGAAAGTGGATGCCCCTGCCCTGTTGTTTGGGGCACCTGTGCACAGGTTCACACAGCCGATCTGCTCCCCTAAGCCTGTGCAGCCAGGCAGATTCAGCCCACTAGACATCCTCCTGGCACTGGTAAGGGAATTCTGAGACAGGTAGTTTTTGCCCTGAGGGTGTCAAATGTTCTTATTTGCACCTGTCAGCACTAACGTGGGTATGAGAAACCACTGCAACGGCTTTCCCTCTTCTACGTGGTCAAGCAAGACAAGATGAGTGTGGCCCTGGGGAGACTCTCCTTGCACAAGACACATTCTTACAGTCCAGGGTCTCTCTGCCTTGAAAGGTGTGTTGTTCCATGAGGCACTGCCCTCTTCCCTGAAAAATCTGAAGATTTAGCATTACATGCATGTTATATTTGCTGACCCTAGTGTGCTGGTCCTCCCAGGGGTAGAAAGGGAGGGTACCACACATGGCCATTCTCGCAGAGGAATCCTTGGGGCACAGGACATTCCTGGGTGAACAACTGGATGTAGTTGTTGTTTTCTCAACAAGCATGCTAAACAAGCTGCACTCGAGATTCTGGATGAAGCACATATATCTCAGGCCGTTTGGGTCATTTTTAATGAAGTTTGCTGGGTTTTGCTCAGAGGGAGGCAATCTCCAGCCACCAGAAATGATTTCCTGGCCTCTAACTTTTTACAGTGTTCCAGGAGCTGATTTTCAATTTGTTATTTTTAAATGAGGGAGCCAGCCACACTGACTTCCAGCACTCCCCAAGTTCCACATACATCTGGACACTTGAAGGCACCTGTGTGTTGGGCAATACCCTGGGTACTCCTTTTAAGGTACCTCCAGTCAGAACTGGTCTACAAATGTTCCAGGGGGACACTCTCCTCCACAATCCCAAACGTCCACCTTCTACTCTCCTCCAGAGAGAGTTGGTAGGCCAGCACTAGTTGCCCTGGAGATGTAAGTTCAACAGAGTCCCTTTACAAGGGTTCATCCATGAGCACTTGTCTGTCTTTGTCATTTGCGGTCCCAGTGCCTCTCAGAGTTCTCCCCTTGTGCAGTAGTTTAAAAGTAGGGGTGGAGAGTTCTGGAAAATGGGTGTCTCAGCCCAATCCAAAGTTGCCACGTTATTCTTCAACCTGTTATCCATTTCTCCTACACTGCATGATGAGATTTGTTTATATGGTAGAATCAACCTTTGGTCAGCCACAGCTCCTCTAGACCTTTTAGCTTCTCCCATACCTGACAAAGCAAGCTGGTCCCTTCCCTCAAAAACGCTAAAGGAGAGCCCCTCCTGTTTGTTGAGACAGAGGTCTGGCCTCCTCTCTTCAGTTCTTTTTGGTATGCACAGGCCTGTCAGTGAGTGGGTATTGTTTAGTCCATCCAGATTTTTCCCCAACCCTCTTCATCTCCCAGGAACTGGCTTAATTCTCTCCAAATGGGCCACTGTGGGGAAGGCTTTGGTACACCTTATTCAAGCACAATAATTAACTTGGCCCACTAGGGTAACTCAAAGCCCAAATATCGTTAGAGGCTGACTCAAGAAAGTACTGCATCACCCAAAGTACATGAAGGAGTGCAAATATTGCTGAATTAATATTACAATTGCACTCATGACCTTTGTTTACCTATGGAAAGAGACGTTAAGGTTTTCTGTATTTTGAGCAAGTGTGAAGTTGGTATTTTGATGCAGTTTTCAGCTACAATGTGAATAGAGGAAAAAAGCACTAAAGAGACACTGCAAAACCCTGCAGACTCACACTGTAGTCAAAAGGAAATGGGGGTATTTCTTTTTGATTGGCCACTTGAATTATAAGGCCTGCACAGGTCATAATCAATTTATTAAAGGTCCCATCAGTGATGTACTACCTATGCACAGTTACCAGGCTGAGAGAGGCAGTAGTCTGATTCGCTCAGCCCACTCACTGGTGCTAAAGCATGTGCACACATGATAATGTGTATCTAAGCAAAGTCTCATTCCTAGCTTCACAACAGTTTACCTTAAGTTAAAATACTAGTATTTAGGGTTCACGTTCATGTCTATTTTAGCAGAGATTACAGTGAATCAGACTCACTCACTGCAGAGATCCAAAATCGGAGTGGTCCAAAAGCAAAAAGCTAGGGAGATTCAATTGGATCAGAATCCAATTCATCAGCCCATTTAACTCTTGATTTGAAATTAGGGTTTAGGTATTTCTAAAGGTTAGAAACTCTGGGAAGCAGGAGTTCAATTAACTGAACTTTTGAATAACTACACAAATTCTTCAGCTTTTATAACTTGATCTTTATTTGAAAAACAGGGGGGGGGATATTGCCAATTTTACAACTTCAAAAAGTTATTTAGGCTTGGAAGTATCAATAAGGGTTGTGATGTGCATGGCCTTTGTATTAAACATGTATATCTTAAAAAGATTTGTGGGGGGCCCTAGGGAGCCGGAGGACAAGATGGCCGCACCTAAGGGAGGCTCTGTCACCCCGAGAACAACATCCTGCATAATCCTGCACCTACAGGGCACTTCACTGATTTAAAACTACGCGCCATAACTCGTAAAATCAGCGAGAAACGGAACAGTCACTTTGAAGCCCCTGCGGTGCTGCTCTTTGAGGATATCACAACCTGCTCCTGACTCGGGCCTGGATTGCAAGGCAATCTACAAAATGGCGGCCCCCGGGCATTAAGGAGGTGAGAGCGGGACCCCCCGAGGCACCTTACACCACTGCCGCGAGCAGCACAGTCGCGCCTGCTAAGCCCATTACACGCCGGATCCTGCTGGGATCGGATGCGGGGGGGGCTCCGGTGCATCTGGAATATCCTGCCGAGGCCCGCCGGAGGCGCTGCAGGGCGACCGCTGAGGACCCTGCAGGGAGCCTTCAGAGGCAGATGCGCTGCTCCCGGAGGTCTGACGCGCGGGTGAGTGCCCGGAATTATTTTAATATGCTCCCGGTGGAGCGGCTACGGAGCTGACTGAACTGTGGCCTATTTGCGGCGATACTCTGCTTGGTGAGACCGGGGGAAACATCTACTCACGTGGTAGACAGCGGGCGCACCCCCTTGCACGGTCTGCCCGCGAGTGTATCGGCAGTACAGAGCTGGACCGCTTCTGTGTGGCAGCGCATGTGGTGAGCTGCTTCATGGACTGACGGGCGGCCCGGCCCTTGCGGGACGTTCCACGGTGTTTGGGTGGGAAGGGGCCCCCACTACAGATGTATGAGCCTTCCTATAGCTTCAGGCTTACATCTGATACACAGCGCTGGGGCTGCAGGAGACACCTCACAGTACTGATGGTATGCGTGTTGGAAGTGGTGCATAACACGCTTTGTGCACAGAGACGGTGACTTGTGGGGTGTGCCTGTGATCTCCACTGACGCATGATCAATTAAGCCTGCATATTCCTAGCTGTGGCTTTGAAACAGGGCAGAGGACCTCCCTGGCAGAAGACTCGCACTGACTCCTGGCACAATACATGGTCACGCCCCGCAGAACTTGTGGTCTGCAGTGAGTGCTTCGCGCCCCCAGGGGTCCCATGATTACGAGTGAGGGGAGTACGGGGAGCGCCGCATAGACCCTGGTGCAGAGTGCACAATCAATTCTTCACTGCTTATCTGTGACTCCCTGCAATCTTGATCTTGTAGCTACTGGAGACCATCCCTACTTGCTACGTGGGACCTGGAATGAACCTACAGGAGGGAGGAGCACAATGGGCCGAACAGACGGTAAGCAGACAAAACTGCAATTTTCAGCGCGGAAGCAGCCCCCCAGTGATCATGCAGATGCGCAGCGGGATGACGACCAGCCTCCCCGTCTCAACCGCAAGATGAAGACTTCAAAACTATCCTCCTCACGATCGTCAGAGTTTAACTTCCATAGAATCCAAGATGGATTCCATGAACTTGCGTATGGACTTTCTTGCGCAGAAACTAGAGAAACATGATGGCCGCATAGCGGAAACTGAACAACGTATCTCCACTCTCGAAGACACAACTGAAGCAAGCAGCGCCAAATTGCAAGGCATGGAGAAAATTCTCCAAGTCATAGCTGCGAAAAAGGAAGACCTGGAAGCGCGCTCGCGCAGAAATAATTTACGCATCGTAGGGGTCCCGGAATCCACTGCTACTGGACGCATGGAGGAATGTGTCGAGCGGCTGCTGCTGGGTCTCTTTGGGGCTGACGCCTTTTCCAAGGTTTTGATCATTGAGCGGGCCCACAGATCGCTTGCACAGGCCTGCACAGGTCATAATCAATTTATTAAAGGTCCCATCAGTGATGTACTACCTATGCACAGTTACGAGGCCGAGATAGGCAGTAGTCTGATTCGCTCAGCCCACTCACTGGTGCTAAAGCATGTGCACACATGATAATGTGTATCTAAGCAAAGTCTCATTCCTAGCTTCACAACAGTTTACCTTAAGTTAAAATACTAGTATTTAGGGTTCACGTTCATGTCTATTTTAGCAGAGATTACAGTGAATCAGACTCACTCACTGCAGAGATCCAAAATCGGAGTGGTCCAAAAGCAAAAAGCTAGGGAGAGATTACAGTGAATCAGACTCCTGGTGTGCCACCACGTCCTATCTTGGCACGTCTCCTAAATTATAAAGACCAGGACACTGCACTTAGGCTAGTGCGGGAGAAAGAAGACTTGGTCTAAGACGGAGTGAAAGTGGCGCTATATCCGGACTTCACCATGACAGTACAGGAGGCGAGAAAGAAATTCATCCCAGTGAAGAAGAAGCTCCAGCAGGCAGGCATTCCATATGCCATGCTATATCCAGCTAGACTAGCGTCCTGCACCGAGGGAAGGCGCACATCTTCACTAGCCCACAGCACGTCCAGGAGTTCCTGAAGACCTGCGCGAGACGATCACCTACCCCACCTGCTGCGGATTCTAGCTCTGGTCGCTCCACGTCCGCTCATTAGGAGATGTAGCGGCATTTTAGTAAACCTCGAGAAGACACTACGAACCTGCAGACAAGCTAACAGGCGAGGCGAGATGTACATTATTCTAGGAAATTTGACACTCTAAATACTCTGCCTGGCCCTACTTCGAATGACTTAACCCTGTGGTGTCTGCTGAACCACTGTTTTCTCGGGCTCCCTCGCACTCGCGAGGTGTGCTGACGGTCTCTCTGGCAAGTACCCCTAGAGGGAATCCCCCCTGCAAATGTTATACATGTTGAATGTGATGTTACTATTGCTTTTTTGGTCATGGCTACTGCAGAGACTAGCGGTATATGCCCCCATTCAATCTTGTCCCTTTATATCCTATCTTCTCATACAGAGTTGCTTTGGGTTATGGGGGAAAACTATTATTGTATGCTATTCGCACACCCTATGTTGTTGTTTATTGGGAGAGGGGGGGTATGTATTCACTGCGGGATTGGGCCGCATTTGTGGGAGGGGAATACTTAAGCAGACTGATATATTGCTTTGACTTGCATGCCATTAGCATTGATCATACACAACTAGCTTGCACATATTATGATTGGCACACACACCTCTTAACAACGGTGTCCTGCTAGGGTCACCCCCACATTCACCTACCACTGAATGGCTGATCAGTCGCAAATTCGCAAACCCACTATCAACTGCATAACGTGGAATGTGAGGGGCCTTGGAGATCCCCTAAAACGTAGGCAGGTCATACACTATCTTGACAGACACCATGTACAGGTGGCTATGCTTCAGGAGACGCACCTGTCCCCTGGGGCCCCGCCGACGTTCGGCAAGAAATGGGCTGCGCACAGCTGCTTTTCCGCATACTCCACGTACGCCAGAGGTACTGCAATTTTGATTAAGAAAGGTCTGGGATACTGTCCGCTGGGCTCCATACAGGACCCTCAGGGGAGATTCAGTTTAATGTGGGGCAGGTTGGCGGAGCACTTGGTCACCCTGGTGAGCAGTTATGCACCCAACATTGATGATACTCACTATTTTACCCAGCTATGGAGACACATTCTGGAGGCGGGCTCTACATTTATTTTATGGGGCGGGGATTTTAATTTGGCGATAGAACGAGGGATGGACTAGTCACACCCACACTTGCCCTCCCACCCACAGGCTACCAAACACCTTTCGGCCATAATGACCGATCACCGACTTTTCGATGCATGGTGCTCCCTTCACCCAACATGAAAAGAAGGCACCTTCTTCTCGACTGTGCACAATAGCTGGTCTCGTTTAGACTATTGGATATTGTCGGCTGGACTAAGCACATGGCTTAAAGAGGCAACGCAGCTAGCTCGCACCCTCTCAGACCATTCCCCCGTTTTCATGAAGCTGGAGCCACCGGGCAGGGGATCCCCATACCGTTCCTGGCACCTCTTACCCACCGCTCTACTAGATAGCGCCTTCCGGGAGGAACTGCCTCAAGAAATAGTCGAGTTTTTTCCCCGTAACATTGATAGTGTCCCCACCCTCGCCTGTGTCTGGGAGAGCTTCAAGGTAACGGTAAGGGGCCTGTGCATTGCCAAGAGCAGCTGGATTTTGCGAGCCCTTAGGGACACATTGCGTATGTTAGAAATAGACATCAAAGAAGCTGAGTCGCAGATAACATCCTCACTGGATGCGGCACCACGAGCTCGGCTCAAGGAGCTCCTGTTAGGATACTCAGAGTAAGCTGAACGTGAGGCCAAATTCCGATCGAAGTATTTCACTGAAAGGACTTACGGTGAGGGTGAGTGCCCTGGCAGGGCCCTGGCCGAGGCAAGTAGAATCCCTAGGTTTGCTAATCAAATCCTGGAAATCACGGATGACCAGGGGCAGAGACATGTAGACACACAGGCTATCCTTGACAAGTTTACTAAATATTACACCGCAGTATATCACATGGACGCTCGAACCCCCCAGACATAGCTACGTACTTTGAAGTCACGGCTTTGGGCTGGATTAACGATTCCCGCAGGGAACTTTTATCTGCAGACATTGAGGAGGATGAGATTAGGGCTGTCATAATGGGGATGGGATCTAGCAAGGCCCCGGGGCCAGACGGCCTACTCGCAGAGTTTTATAAATGTTATAGCGAGCAACTGATTCCCATCCTCATTCAAATGTTTGAAGAGGCAAGAGATTCCGGGGCCCTCCCCTCGTCTATGCGACAGGCTATGATTATATCTCTACTCAAACCGGGAAAGGCAGCCGATAAATGTGAAGCCTACAGGCCCCTATCTTTAATTAATTGTGATACGAAAATATTGGCCAAAGTAATTGCCAACCGCTTATCCCTGCTCATGGAGGGGTTGGTCCTACCGGATCAGGCAGGATTCGTCCCGGGAAGGGCCACCTCCCATAACCTGCGCGCCGCCTTCGCGCTTCTCCACGACATTGATCCTGATATTTCAGCTGCTGCGATCTTTTTAGATGCCACAAAGGCATTCGATTCCTTGGAGTGGGATTATATGCATGCCATTCTAGGTCGAATGGGCCTCCCTCGTCCTTTCCTGGCCTGGATTCAGCTGTTGTACTCCGAGCCGAAGGCGGTGGTTCAGATCAACAGACTCTACTCTGACCCCATCCCCATCAAGCATGGTACCCGTCAGGGTTGTCCGCTCTCCCCATTATTATTCGCGTTAGCTATTGAGCCTCTGGCTGCTAAGATTCGACAACATCATAGAGAGCACGCCATAGTCTATCCCTCCCGACAAATCCTAATATCCTTGTACGCAGATGACATCACCCTCTGCCTCCGTGAGCCCAGTGTCAGTCTCAACCCCATCTTACGGGAATTCATCAGATTCGGTCACATATCGGGGATAAATTTAAATTGGAACAAATCGCAGATTTTTCCACTGACCCCTAATACTCCTAGATTTTGCACCTGACTACCCACTAAGCTGGTGTAATGACGAAATCAAGTATCTGGGTATCAACAATACTAGGGACCCTGAGGAGACCATAAGAGCTAACTATGGAGCTGCGATTGAAAAAATAGGCATGTGGATTGATCGCTGGATTGCCCTCCCGCTCTCATTGGCCGGCAGGGTAGCCCTGATGAAAATGAATGTCCTTCCTAAAATTCTCTACTTATTTATCAATATACCTTACTACCCGGGGCGCAATTTTTTTAACACTCTTCGGTCCTTGCTCATTAAACTAGCCTGGGGTGGGAAGCAACCCCGACAGAGTTGGACACTCCTGACTCAGCCATTTTCTAGAGGAGACTTTGAAGCTCCAGATTTGGAACTCTACTACCTTAGCGCTCAGGCCCATTACGCAGTCTACTGGCTTCACCCGCTACCTTTCATGCCCCACCTGGCCATTGAACAAGGCTACATGTCACCTACACCACTAACCTCCTTGCTGGGAACGCAAGTTCCAGGCAAAAAAGTAACGCACCACACAGTCTCATGCACCAACAATGCCTGGAAGCGCCTAACCAGAATGATGGGTAAGACTCTACTCTCACCTCATGCCTCTGCCACATCTCACATATGCCCCAGTCATGCAGGAAGCAGTATGCCGAGACATGTTACGTAAAAGAGGGCTGCACACATGGGGCGATTTGTATCTCGAGGGCAGATTCAAAGATCAAAAGGACATACTGTCCGGGGAGGGGGTCACACCTTTGGAGATGTTCCTTTACATACGTTTGAAACATGACATGCGAGCCAACACACCTAGCTTCCCGCAGGAACCTGACATACTGGAGGTCCTGCAGGCCACGCTTAAAATGTCTGGTCCCCCACATGTCGTGTCTCGCATTTATCGTGCGGCACTGCTGGAAAGACCGCACACCCCGCCAGAATCGCTTGGGACTGCGATCTAGAATCCCCTGTGACAGATGAGAAGTGGAAATTCTGCTGCGAGCAAACCGCAGAAATTACAGCCAGCAGTAGGCTGCGTATCATACACTTCAAATTTCTCCATAGAACGTATTATACACCCACACTACTCTGCAAATACAAACTACAAGAGGATGACAGATGTGCAAGGTGTCACCAAGAAGGGGCCGACTTCTTGCATTTGGCATGGGCGTGCGTCCAGGTCCAGCGGTACTGGCGGGAGGTCCTTGCAGCTCTATCCGAGATGATTGCAACCCCACTCCCATGCTCTCCCTGCTTGCGCTGCTGGGCTACACAGCCGACATCCCCAAGACACACAGAAAATTCACTGCCATGGGGTTACTCCTGGCTAAGCGGAAGGTGGCTTGCAGATGGGGTAAGGGGCGGGCTCAGAAATTCAAAGAGTGGCTGCAAGATTTTATATATGGCAAAGACCAACTAACAGCCTATGCAGAATTGTTGCCGATCACTTCCCAACCTAGGGATGTCTGGGAACCATTGATTGCGTACCTTCAGACACATGATGAACGGGCTGAGGGTCCTCCCTCGAGGGAGACACATGGGGATGCCCCTGAGGTGTAGTATAGCAATTAATTGTATATGATTTATGCTCTGAGGACAATGAGACTCGCTGGAATGTGGACTACATATGAGACATGGGCGTTATTCTCTCTTTGCCAAACCCTCCATAGGGCTTAGAGGAACTATATGCGGCGGTGTGTGGGGGTGTCAGTTTAAGGATCTATACGGCTGTGATTTTGCATTAAGTGCCGCTCCATGTAGACTTTATCTAATGTGTAACTGTGCTTCTTTTGCTTTTATGATGTGCCATGGAAGTCTGCTATACGAAGAAGATATTGTTTCATGTGATGTTTGATAAAACATAATAAATAAAGTTTATAAAAAAAAAAAGATTTCTTGGTGCCCTAAGGTTGATCTGGTAGTAAGATAGTAAGATTGTCTCCATTTATTCTCCATTGGTCTGCAATTCTCACCATGATTTTCTTTCTTCAAAGAGTTCCCTATAAAACCATTGGGCAGAGATTTTTAGAGGCACTTTTTCATACTGCACTGTATCCTCCTATATTATGCAAATTTAACATACAATTGGAGGGCCTGATTCCCAAACTGCAATTTGTAGTACGAATTGTAGTACTACAGAAGCACTATAAAATGCAATTTACAAACCATGTGCAGAGTTACAGCTCAGCACTCCCTATACTTATGTGTGTGGAGTTTTCTGTCCTGACTGCCGAGTTTCCTGGAGCAGGAGAACTCCCCACACATAAGTATAAGCAGTACAGTGTCATAAAACTCCACACATAATTTGAGAATAATGAAAACTAGTAAACTTACTACAAAGAGAATCAGGCCCTAAGTTCTGAACGATACTTGAGTTGCTTTGACTGTGGCAGGATATATAATATAGGCACGTTTTGCCTGAAACACCCTGATCTAAAGATGCATTTTAAGCTTTTTATTTTCTCTTTGAGATATGGCAGCATTTTGTTTTTGCTGCCAGGGATGATTAAAACATCTCCTGGGTCAAAGATAAATATAATTAATGTATGCTATGAGCCCTACTGTGACATTGCCTGTGTGAGAGTTAAAATGCTTACTTGGACAAATGGAAGGAAGAGCGGAACTGTGCAGGAACCTGGTATGGACCTTTTGCTTTGTTCTCCTCTTAGAAGCAGCACTGCTAAATGCTTTAGATTTAGCTTTAATGAGAGTTCCTGCCTGAACCAGTTAAATTGTTGGTGGAGCATGGAACTAATACAAGATAAGATCAAATGTCCTTCCAATGGCATACTATGGTTTCCCTTTAAGAACAAGTGCTAATCCCAGTTTGAGAGCTTTTGCAGTAGGAAGAGTATCTGCTGCACCTGTGGAGAAAATACCAGAGAGCTGCCCAAATCCTGCACATGAATTCTGCTGTTGAAAGGGATTTGCTCCAGGAGTTTGACAAGCGTTACAAGTTACACTCCTGATTTGACCCTCAGGGATAGATGGGTCTGACTCTGTTGTAAACAATGGGGCTTATTAACAAGGCCCTTGCGCCACTTTTGCGTCATTTTTAACATGGGAAAAGTGACGCAAAAGTGGCGCAAGGGGCTTGTAAATCTGCCCCTATGTTCTTTACCTGTTAGAGAATCTTTCTCGTGGAAGTCTGGAAACTTGGAACAAGAATGTTCTGCTTCCAGAGGTTGCTGCTGACTAGTGGAAGGATTCCTTAGTTGGTGTATGTAATCTTACATTTTTTCATGCTGAGTGGAAGCTACTATTTTTAGAATGTTCTTGAAAAAACCTTTTAGCTTTTGTGCGATCCCTTTCATAAAGCACGTAAATATTGGTTCAATAAAGTCAACCTTTACCCATGATTTCACTGTATTGTTACCTTGTGGATCATTTAAACTATAGTGTGAGTTTAGCCAGTCCACCAGGGCAGTGGTGGTCCTCATTATGACTGCCCCAGCAGAAGACCACCTGATACAGTTTGAGTTCCTTGCTGCACTGGGAGGACATTTATGATGAAAGTGTGTGTCACCGCAGCAGGAGCACATTTATCTCAAGTTTAGAGCCTGGTGGACTGTCTTTTTGTGGCAGCCTGCTTAAAATTATTTTACTTTCACCATAACAGACCTCCAAAGCGGGGATTGTTTCTGTGAAAGAAAAAATAAATGTCATTGGAGAACAAAGGTATTACTCTCTTTTTCCTGCCCAGCACTGCTGTGCCTCACATGGTGGTCCTGGAATAAAAAGTGAATGTTGAAAGGCCCATCCTAAACTGGTCGGGCCTTTAAACGTTGAGTTGCATGCAGCCCTGTCGCAGATGTGCTGCCAAGCAAAGGTTTCTTATAGTGAATTTTACATCTATAAACTATGAAGTTGAGTCATGGGTTTGTCAAGACAGGAGCTCAGCCAATTTATGCCCAGGTTCCCACCCTACCAAACCCTACATGAGGGCCATTGTCTCATTCAAATTGCCTTGCTTTTTCCACACTTACATCATTCTTCACAGTTGTGGTCCTGGATGCTGCCAACAGCAAATTATGTTTTCTGCTGATGGTACTTGTTTATTTCAAATGTGAAATTCTCTGTTATATTCCATATATTGTAGTCAACTGGTTAGGGTTGCTCTATTTGAATCTTGTGGCAAGCTTTCAAGGTGTTGCAAGCCTGGCATTTCCCTATTGGAGGAATATGAGGAGTATATTATTAGAGAACATTTATAGTGGCTTTTTAGTGCCTACCACACTTTTGTTAAATTGCGAGAAACTCTTTTAGGCTGACTTGCAATAGTTCCTGACCCTAGTCAGTGTGTCCACTGACATTCAAAGTCCAATGAACCCACAGAAGATTAAACTAGATGCAACAGTTATGGACATAACAAATATACTGGAGGAGTTATAGGACAGCACCAGGAATGTTTAGCAGATTTAGGTCAAAAACAGAAGATTACTAAAAGCTACTCATTTTCCGCATTTATCTCTTTAAAGGTGACACATATCACGTGTATCATAGATCAATCCAGAGTGGTGGTGGGCTGGAGGAAATCCTAGGAAAGAGCTTAAGCCAGGTTCAATCTCTTCAAAAGGGATTGGTGATTGGGTTGTAATGACAGATCTCACCAATTATAAAAGGACAAGGAATTAAACACTTTATCAACTTCTCTTATATTTAGGTTAGCCATGACATTGCTACTGCCTTTGGCTGTCTGTCCTGTCTTTCAGTGATATTGATATCACACCAGTGGTGTTCAATTTTGTTTCGAGTGGCTTCAGTATATTCTTCTTTTATGTCTCCACATGATTGCCATTGATCTTTAAGTTCAACTTTCTCTCGGGATCCAGCTCCTTTTTCCATTGATGTCACCATCTTTGGTCCAGTGAAGCCCTTCACTTATCCATTGTAATTGAAATTACATAGCAAGTCACGGACAGCCTTCTGGTGAGCTCAAGTACTGCTTGCCTTGTGTTTCAAGGGAAGGGAGGGCTTCTTAGTGGGTTTGTTGTAGGGATTTGTTTTCTTGTTTTCTTACAGATCCCTGTGAGGTTCCGTCTTGTGTGAACACCCACTTGTGGTGACACAGGGGCCGATTCCGATCTCGGCCGGTAGGGCTCCGAATCGGATTCGGCTTAACCGGATCTGATTCGGAGCCCTATTTCCCGACCGATTCGTACGCGCATCCGGGCGAGCGAGTACGATGCGAATTCGCCGACCGACTCGTCCGGTCGTCCCGACCGCTCTGACCGACTCGATCCCTGGTCTAACCGCTCCGACCGACTCGCACGGACACGACTCGCACCGCGCAATGGAGACGTTCCCCGGCCGGGTAAGTACGAT
This sequence comes from Calotriton arnoldi, assembly GCA_963921515.1. Lineage (NCBI taxonomy): Eukaryota > Metazoa > Chordata > Amphibia > Caudata > Salamandridae > Calotriton > Calotriton arnoldi. Next base: position 2,168,305 of record CAWUFW010002372.1, read on the forward strand.
GCGCGCCGCGAGCAGTCCGACCGAGCCGCGCACGCCGGCTCGAAAGAGCTGTCGGAGCCGTACTTTGGGGGTCCGTGTCGGACCCCCCTGTACGCGTAGCCGCGCGAGTCGCACACAGGGGTCCCCCCTACCTGTGCGTGTACGGCGCGAATCGCTTCGCCGCGTACACGCTGTAGGGGGCGCCCTTGTCCGCATCGCACCCATTGAGTCAATGGGAGCCCGCGTACGCGTTGTACGACAGGCTCCCATTGACTTCAATGGGAGTCCGACCGACTCGAGTCCGATGGCATACGTGCGCATCGTACTCGTTCGGTCGGGCTGCACGGGTCCGATTCGGTCGGATATCTCTCCGGGTCCGGCTCGGTCGGAGAGATTTCCGGCCCGAATCGGAATCGGCCCCACAGTGTCTTACTTGCAGTGCATTTCCCATTGCAGCTGCCATCAGTGAGATTTTGACCAGTCTGATTCTTAAATAGTTTGAGAGAAGTTCATATTCTCTCCAATGTGACATAGAACAAAATCTCTGTGGCCATATTAGTTGCCTTGGGGAAAATTAAATTACGCCGGCATAATTTGTGTAATTGCAGGAATTTTGCATTACGCTTATTTCGTAAAATTCCCCAAACTACTCCATTATGCCACTTCATGCAATTACTTGAAATTCACTGGAAAAATACGCCATTCACAATAAAAACTTACCCTGAATGCACATGAACAACAGAATGTGAGTGGTGCTTTTGTTTTTTGCACATATGCATTCTTGCACCAAAAATTGACATGAGGACGCATTTTGTGCTAACATATAGCTCTAAATGTTGGATCTGCATTTCATATAATTACGTTTAATTTTGCATAATTTTGGAAAAATGTTACGTAGCTACCACAATTTGCACACCCCTACCTATTTGGGGCCTCATTTATGAAAAGTGTTGCATCGCTGCGTGAAAACAGCGATGCAACACTTTTCAGTGTGACCTCCTTGCAACACCGTGGATGCGCCGTATTTACTGTACGGCGCTCCATGTCGCAAGGATTTACAGATACGTCAATATTCCTGACGTATCTGTAGGCACAAAAGTGCTGCATTGCTGGAGTGTGTCTGAAAACAGATGCAACTCCAGCAATGTGTCCTTTCACATGGGCCAGCCCCATGCAAAAGGGCCTGCGTCACTCCTTATGCTTGCTGTGATGCAGGCGTAAGGATTTGACGCAGTGGCGTCCTACAAGTGTCGCAGTGAAATCTCATAGATTTCACTGCAACACTTCTTTAAGGGATTGCAGTATCCAGATAATATGACCAAGTTACAGAATCAGGTTACTCAAATGTTTTCTTAAGCAAGGAATTGATTTTTGGTTACACCACAATTTGATTTCCTTATAATAACCCCTATCAAACACTGGCCAGGCTTTGTTGGAACAGATTCAGTACATAATCCACAATACAGTGGAATGGTGTTGTTGGAGATGGAAAATAATTACCTCCACTACCCTTTTCTTAATAGTTCATATAAGCTTATATGAATTATCAAAACTTTGTTCCACAAAGTAGACCTTGGGGTATATTTACAAGTCCCTAGCACTACCGGAGTGTCACTTTTTTTGATGCTCTGGTGGTGCTGTGTGATGGCCCATATTTACAAGGCCATGCAAAGCCACTTTGCGTGGCATTACACGGCCTTGTATATATGACCCTCTTTCACGCAGTACTCTGAGTCAAAGGGGCGTGTCATGGGTGTTGCTGTGGGTGTTCCCACGCAACACTCATGGCTTTTTGACACTGCCCCAGATTTACAAGGATTCGTAAATCTGAGGCAGTGCCAAAAACTAACGCCTTTCCAGTGGAGGCATTAAAGCAGCGCAAGGAGGAGAAATACTTTTATTTTTCCTCGTTTTTTGCTCTTTCTATGTGTGCTGCATTATGCAGCACACATAGAAGGAGCAAAATGCCATTAATGATTGTTGTTGTGCAGGAAAGTGTCCCTTCCTGCACAAACACAAACACAATCATCCATGCAACGTAGGCACCCTTGCACCATGGTTGATGTTTGTGTGCCGGTGCAGGGGACAGCACAGGGCTGCACCGTATTCTTGTAAATACGGCACATCCCTTCATTTTTTAGGTCTCGCCTAGCGTTGCAGCGCGCATGCGCGATGCCCGCGTAGCGAGACATATTGGGGTAAAAGTATTTTAGGAGAAGGAGTTGTAATCCCGCCCATGCTTTCTATAGGGCAATGTCAATATTTATTTAAAACACTGTCTTGTGATTGCTCTGCAGGGTTTTTGGTTACCGCCCTGTGGCTTTTTTGTACACGCCCTTGGGACACCGAGTCTACGGCGTCTCTCAGTTTTATGGTTGTTCTGTTATCTGAGGAGGCGTGTCAAGGGAAGGTTCAGGGAGAGTTCAGCAAGCTTTAGCTTTTGCATGAAGCAGACGAGCCAGTCCGGCTCTCTCATTGGCCGTGTATTACTGATCACGCTGCCTTCACGCCGCATTCTGACTCTTTTCTCACCCTTTCACTGTCTCCCCGCCCTCCCACCTTCAGCCTCTTCCTCTGCAGTCTCCGCTGGACCCGCCCTCCCTTGGCATTGGTATGCACAGCGCCCTCTCTCCACCAGCCCCTCCCCCGCCACCTCTCTGCCTCCCTCCCTCCTCCTCACCTCTCTCCCATGACTCGGAGGAGCTCCCCAGCCTGCCGGGCCCTCTGCCGGCCGCCATGGCCCTCCGGAACAACCTGGGCTCCAACATTCCCAGCCCCCAAGGCCCGGGACCCGTCCTTGGCCTAACCATAAACCCCCTGCTAGGCTTGCCCCCCCAGCCTCTTCCTGGTCCAGCAGCAGCACCCGGAGCAGAACCAATACCACCAGTACCAGCTGCAGGACTACGGCTCGGAGGAGCTCCCCAGCCCATCGGGCCCTCCGCCACCCGCCATGGCCCTCCGGAACAACCTGGTTTATTTAATTATTTTTGAGTGCGGTCCGCTAACTTTAGCGGCCGTGCTAGGTTTATATATTTAATTTTTTTATTTTTTTTTAAATTCTTTTTATTAACATTGCTCATGTTCAAGTACAGTACACAGCGGCAGTTCATGATACAGTCATAGGGATCACAGTTCGTCATATGTTTTGTATGCATGGAAATACAGATGAGTGATTGCAACAATCTCCTATCCCAACCCATCTTGTAAGGCTCGAAACCTTTGCCAGGGACCCCACACCTTCCTCCATTTGTTCACACAACCCCGAGACCTATAGACCGTTTCCTCCGCCCTCTGACACCAATCCAAGTCACAGAGCCACTGATCCCACGAGGGGGGCGCCTGCGCATCCCAGCACCTGGCAATGTTGCGTTTCGCCACCCCTGCTGCCAGCCCTAACCAAATCTCATTATGCCGTGTCCAGTCTGTGGCTCCTTTAATCATGAGCAAGAGCCACTTGGGCTCCATTGGGACCGGGGACCTCACCACCCCCTCCATCGCCTGCGCCACCCTGGTCCAAAACGGAATTATGAGTGGGCAATCCCATAGAATGTGATAGAATGTGCCCTCCCCTTGACAGCCCCTCACACACAAAGGTGATAGAATCCTACCCCAGGAGAACAGGTGGGTGCGGGTATAATAGACCCTGTGAAGTATTTTTAGCTGCACGAGGCGGAATCGCGGCCGGATCGCAACTTCGCAAGGGCTCTGCAGGGCGTCCTGCCAGTCGTCATCGTCTAGTGTCCCAATGTCTCCCTCCCATCTCGCCCGCAGGGGACCAAGGGGGTCCGGCATATTATTTATACATTTTCGGTAGATCGTTGACGTGGGTTTCGCTAGAATGGGGTCGAGAAGGAGCCTGTCCTCCATAGGGGAGTACTCCGGGATGGAAGTGTCAGCGCGGATGTGGGCACGCAATGCATGTACAAGGCGCAGGTAGTGGTATTGTTGGGAATCATTAAGTTGGTATTCTTTTTTCAGAGCCGCAAAGGGGACCACACATCACCAAGATACTCGATGCCAATCAGTTTCCACCCCTTATAGCCTGATAGTCCCGCCACCTCCTTTAGCTGGTCGCCCGTCCAAAGCGGGGTCCGTCCCGTTAGGGTGTTCGCCCAGCCCAGGAATTTGTTGGCCTCCCTCCAACAGTGGAGCACCACCCCGGTATGCGCGGGCAGGTCACGACCCCGCCTGCGGGAGTAGAGATATGGCTCACAGGTTCCCCCAATCATAGCGTGCCTATCCATTCTGTAAGCCGGCTCCGAGATCGGCGCATAAACCCAGTCGTTGACCACCTGCAACTGCGCTGCCCAGTAGTAGAGTTGAACGTCCGGGAGGGCCAGCCCCCCGTCGTACACCCCCCGCGTAAGCTTCTGCAGTGCAATCCTCGGGTTGCCGCCGTCCCAAAGTAACGTCCGCAACTCCCGGGAGATCCACTTGAATGTCGCCGTCGGGACCAAGTACGGCGTATTTTGGAGGATATATAGAAGTCATGGCAGCGCCAGCATTTTAAAGAGCGCCACACGCCCCATCAAGGACAGGGGCAGAGACCTCCAGTGTCCAATGTCCACCCCCAGCCTCATCAGTTGAGGCTCCAGATTACGGGCGAAAAACTCCTCTGTGTCTCTGGTGACGTACACTCCCAAGTACCGGAATCCAGCGGTCTCTAGCGATGCTGGGCAGTCCCTCAGGATCCGAGGGGGTGGACCCGACAGAGGATAAACCACCGACTTGGCCCAATTGATCGAGTAGCCAGAATAGCTACCAAAAAGAGCGAAGAGGTGGAGAGCCCGCGCCATCGAGTGGTAGGGTCTGGCCATATATAGGACAATATCGTCTGCGTATAAATAAATACGCTCCTCCCATTCATCCGTGAGTGCCAGGCCCCAAAAGGCCCTATCTCTTCTGATCCAATGAGCGAGCGGCTCCAGGGCCAGGGCAAACAGGAGTGGTGACAGGGGGCAGCCCTGCCTAGTGCCCCTGTACAAGGATATTTAATTATTTTTGAGCGCAGTCCGCTGTGTTAATCCTTTGCCGTTGTTGTGGGTTAAACTAAGAACTTCGGTGGCATGTGGCCAGGCGCACAGTACATATATATGCATGCACATGGGGCACGGGGCAAGACTCATAAAACAGACACTTGTACAGTAGTAAACAGTAGACACAAATATCCGCACACAATTTCTGCGTGTGTATGCGTAAATTTCTATGTGCGATTGTCACTGTGACTTTGTATTATGTGTGCAATGGGTCGTTTAAAACATACTCCAATTATATCGGACATTTAACTCAAAGCATGCAGTCATGCTGCTTTCTATACTCCTTGACACCGCACTGTGTACTGGTTTACTTCATGCAGTCATGCTGCTGCTGCACGGCAGGCTCGGGGTGAGAAGCAGCGCGGGTGCTGGCCCTGGTGGGGTGCACTCTGAAACGCGGAGATAGACACACAAATTGCGCTTCATAAAACCTTTCAAATTAATATTACAGAAACCCAATGGAACACGTTATTCTCAAGTGAACTACCAGTGAGTTAAAATGGCATTTCCAGTTCTTTACCAGCAGTTTTCAGCTCTGCCTCTTCTCTCTAACCCTGGGCAAAGCACTACGCTACGCTCGCGTAGTTTGCGAAGTTTGCGCTACTTCGCACAACGCGAATTGCACGTAGCACAGTGCAAACACTCGTAGCGTAGCGTAGCGTAGTGCAGCGGTCATTTTTTGCTTGCTCGCGGTCCTCAACGTCAAGTTGGCGACCGCGAGCAAGCAAAATGACATCCCGGCGAGATTCTCAACGCGGGGAGGTCAGGTTTCTCATTGCGAGTGGTCGCGTATGCTCGCGACCGCTCGCGATGAGAAACTACCAGTCCGCGTTGAGAAAGCTGCCGCTCGAGTAAAAATCTACTCGAGCGGCAGTAAAAGACAGTTCGCACTGTGCAAGATGCCGTTTTCAATGATTGCACAGTGCGGACAAGCATCCGGCACTGTGCAATCATTGCGAACAGTGCACTACGCAGTTCGCGTAGTGCTACGCGTAGCTCGCGTAGTGCGAACTGCACTTTGCGTAGCTTCGCGTAGCGCTACTTCGCGAACTACGCCCAGGCTTACTTCTCTCACCCTTTCACTGTCTCCCCCGCCCTCCCACCTTCAGCCTCTTCCTCTGCAGTCTCCGCTGGACCCGCCCTCCCTTGGCATTGGTATGCACTGCGCCCTCTCTCCCGCAGTCCCTCCCCCGCCACCTCTCCGCCTCCCTCCCTCCTCCTCCCCTCTCTCCCGTGACGTCTCATCTCGATGCCTTCAGAACGATGCCCAAGCCCTCCGCTGCTGCCCCCCAGCCCCCCGAGGCCCAGGACCCGTCCTTGGCCTGGTCATAAACCCCCTGCTAGGCTTGCCCCCCCCAGCCTCTTCCTGGTCCAGCAGCAGCACCCAGAGCAGAACCAGTACCACCAGTACCAGCTGCAGGACTACGGCTCGGAGGAGCTCCCCAGCCCACTGGGCCCTCTGCCACCCGCCATGGCCCTCCGGAACAACCTGGTTTATTTAATTATTTTTGAGTGCGGTCCGCTAACTTTAGAGGCCGTGCTAGGTTTATTTATTTAATTATTTTTGAGCGCAGTCCACTGTGTTAATCCTTTGTCGTTGTCGTGGGTTAAGCTAATAACTTCAGTGGCATGTGGCCAGGCGCACAGTACATATATGTGCATGCACATGGGGCACATGGCTGTACTCATGAAACAGACACTTGTACAGTAGTAAACAGTAGACACAAATATCCGCACACAATTTCTGCGTGTGTATGCATAAATTTCTATGTGCGATTGTCACGGTCACTTTGTATTACGTGTGCAATGGGTCATTTAAAACATAGTGCAATTATATCCGACATTTAAATAATTGCAATATTTATAACATTCCATTCAGCGCCCAGAGATGGTGTCTTCCGCTGCCAGCACTATACCATACTTCCATTCCCTCCCTCATGAGGTCGCTAACCCTGGTCCTGTGATCTCAGGTCCTGGCAGGAAGGTAAGGAGCTGAAAGTCTCCACAGCGCCCTGCAAAGCAGCCCCCGGACCACTCAGCTTCAGGACAAAAAAAAACATATCACCTTTTTGTAGTGTGAAATGTTGGGAAAGAATGAAAATAAAAAGTGAATGGTTTAGGAGTTATGACGTGGGGTGCAAGCACAGGCATCTTTGCTGTTTTATGTTACTTAAAGGTGCATTCCTTCAGAGGAGTGCCGGTCTCCTCGCCCTTCGCTGCTTGGTATTGGATGCCTCGCCATTTTCTTCCTCCTTGTTTTTAAATGATGATGGATTCCTTTGGTGGGGGTGCGGTGTTCAGCGTTCCCACCACTGATGTCTTCAGTCAGTGCTGGTAACAGGATAATAAATGCAGCTCCTGTTTCACGCCCACGCCCCCGTCTGCCTCCTTGTGCACATGCTGGGGTGGGGGCAGGGGATACCTACAGCAGACTCTTCCCCACACTTGACATGTTGTCACTTGACAGGAGCCCATGTGTCGTGAGCACCCATCTGCTTTTTTTCATAGTACTGATTTCCTTCAGTAACTCCGTGTCGCCCCTCTGTCCTGGCTTCACTTTCCCGAACTTGTGTGGTCCGCTACTTCAGAACCGCTGTTTCACCAGAGGCTGCGGTAGAGTTTTCAGGGTGGGGTTGCAGAAATCAATACTGTCTTTGCCAAAGCGAGGTGAGGGGCCGCAGAACCATCTATGGCACTAATACTACAAATCCCAGAATGCATTAGGATAACTGAAAGCCCAGTAATAGAACAACATATTTCCCTTGGCATTTGCCTTTTCTTGCCGCATAATTTACTCAACCCTACCACACAATTTGGCCCTCTCTTGCCGCATAATTCCAGTGGCCCTGGCTATTGATTTAGTTGCATTACTCTAGTGTGGAGCAGCACAGTAGCGCCTTGGACTGTTAGTGCTGTAGGTTGGCGTGGCTGAAGTCCCGTAGCATTAAATGGCGGAGCTGCATCTTGAATGTCCGGTGGGTGATGGTTGTGTTGCAATAATGTCGCGTGGAACAGCACAGCAGCGCCTTGGACTGCTGGTCCTGTGGGTAGTGTGGCTGAAGTCCTGTGGCATTAAATAGCGCCGCTGCATCTTGATTGTCAAGTGCGTTGGTGGATTATTGCATTAATATAGTTTCGAGCAGCACCTTGGATCCTGGCCTCCCTGGCGTTTTTTCTGAAAAGCAATACTCACCAGGTCTCCAGTGTATTTTCTCGCCACTAGGAAGTGAAAGGGAAAGTGGGAGCTGGCGATAAGATGGCCTGCTTCGAAGGTACATCACTGCAGCAACAGAAGGCTTCTGTCCTTGCTTGGAATACAGCCCACATACATGCACGTTTCCTCTCAGAGTGGATATTGCTGGCTCAGCGCTCCACTGCTTCACCCTGTCTCTGTGGCATCCATAAACCAGAGGAAACTGTTTTCACACAGGCTGGTTCCTTTGACTTGTGAATGACTAATGACATAATTTAAGCACGTCCCATAGCATCTACTGAGGAGCAACAGAAGAGCTGCCCACTGCAAACACTAGATACAGATCGGGCAAATGCTCAATTTTAACCCACCCCTCCACCTGGAAAATGAGCTCACACTCATGTAAATGCAATACAATAGGTTCCGCATTTACAAAACTTTTAGCTATTGGCATTTTAAATTACAATGCCTTTTATTTATGTTTTACAAAAGAAAAACAAAAACAAAAACAATGACATTTACAATAACAATAGCTCAAAATAATGTCAGTGCGAGACCTATTGCATTGTAAATGCTTGTTAAATGATGCAGCTCAGTGCTGCAAAATTCTTGCAGCGCCGCACTGTGCCATTACATTATAAATATGCCCCTTAGTTTGATGAACTTTGAGGCTCAATTCAATTGGATTGTTGATATTTAACATGTCTAGTGCAGGAGGAGTCAATTAGAATGAGACAGGATATAAGGACTTGTTAAACTGAATGAATCAGTTCAAGTAACTGACATCTGAGTGGAAAGCTGCCCAGATAATGCCTATTAGGAAAAACACCAAACTACCCCCTGATGTAATTTCCAACTATCGTCCCATTTCACTTCTCCCTCTATATAGTAAAATGCTGGAAAAGCACATCAACACTCATCTTTCCACCTTTATAGAATCATCAGACTGTCTTGATTATTCGCAGTCGGGATTTCGTCCTAAGTACAGTACTGAATCAGCTCTGGTCAATGTCATGGATGACATCCGAATGCATGCGGATGCTGGTCGAGCAGTGATTCTTATACTGCTCGACCTCTCCGCAGCATTTGACACTATCTCACATCAGATTTTGTTGGAGAGATTACGAGCTATAGGAATACAGGACAATGCACTGGACTGGTTAACTGATTTCTTAAAGGGAAGAACTCAAACAGTTAACCTTGGCCCCTTCAAATCACAGACAAGTATGGTAACAAAGGGTGTGCCTCAGGGCTCTTGTCTTAGCCCTTCATTATTTAATATATATGTCGCCCCACTTGCAGCACTTTTAAGAAAGATTGGATTTACCCCCATCTCATATGCGGACGACACACAGCTCCTTCTCTCCTTCGACAAAAATACCCCTAACATCAAGAGCACTTTTGCAAATGGCATGAAAACTATCACATCATGGATGAGTAATAACTTTTTGCAGTTAAATGCAGATAAAACTGAAATAATGCTATTCAAAGACGCAGTGACCAGTTGGTCACCGTGCTGGTGGCCAGAGGAGCTGGGACCAGCACCATCCCCTAAATTAGTGGTCAAGAATCTGGGCGTGCTAATTGACAGCAAACTTAACCTGGATGACCATATAGCCACTACAAAACGGACCTGCTTCCATGTTCTCAGTCTGCTCCGGAAGGTTTTTCACATTCTCCCCTCTTCAACACGAAAAACCTTGATACATGCATTGGTCCTTAGCCGACTGGATTTCAGCAATGCTCTGCTGATCTCCGCTAAAACAACTGCCTTGAGCAGCTTACAAGTGGTCCAGAATACGGCGGCCCGATTGGTGACTAGTGCTCCCCCCCGAACTCCATCAGGTCCCCTGCTACGCAAATTACACTGGCTGCCAATACGTAAAAGAATAGAATTTAAAATTGGTTGCCTGGTTTTCAAAGGCCTCAATAAAATGGGACCTAAATATCTAGCAGACAAACTGGTTAGATATACACCGTCGCGCACCCTTCGATCAGCAGATAAGGGCCTTCTTACTGTCCCGCGCATAAAACAAACTAGGCTAGGAGGCAAAGCATTCTCCTACATAGCCCCACAATTATGGAACCAGCTTCCTCTGGAGATCCGCCAATGCACTAATTACCTAACTTTCAGAAAAAAACTTAAAACTTCACTTTTTAGTCCTCTGTGCCTCTCTAGTCGCCATTAGCGCGGAGATACCCCATTTGGGGTGATTCATGCGCTTTATAAATGACAGAAATAAATAAATAAAAAAAACATCAGAATTGGAAGTTCCATTTTCCTTTTTGTTTCAATCCTGTTTATTAAGTAAAAATACAACCGGGAACATAAAAATGAGACAGAGTAGACCATCCAAAAGCAGAAAATAACTCCAAAGGTGAATTTTCCTCTTTGGTACATATGTAACTTAAAATCTCAATTGTCTAAAATTGTCTGCAAGAGACACTAAGGACATAGTAAACCTTATGATCCATTAAATGATTTATGTTGTATGAAAGAGAAGGATAAAAACAAATGACAAACTCATCCAGAAGTATAAATCTGACAAAGCACCCACTATTTCTTGTATGATCCACCCCACAGCAGTTATGCTGGTGACTCATCTCAACCAGCCTGCAGACCCTTCAGAGCACAATTCTCAAGATCACTCAGGGGCATCTGCCCCTGTCTCCCAGTCAGCCTAATGGTGACAAAAATCTATTGAATCTTCAAATCATTTAAACATGATGTTTTCCCATATTTTCCCTCATGAGCTTCATCAGATAGCAAAGAATCTCCACAATCTGTAAATTTATCATTTTTCTTGAGCCCCAAGTCTCTGGACAGAGGCAGAGAAATTAAAGAAGGTGAGGTGACAAACTTTTTGACAAGTTTCCTACTTCTTGATTAAACTGTGAACTAATTGCTCAGATCAGTTGATCTCAGAAATGCCTTCATTATTCCTCCTTTATGTTTGCCAATTAACTGGCACATGCATCAAGCTAGGATTTTGCGAGTCCTTAATAGCGAATATTAAGGATTCGCAATTAAGGATTCGCAAAATCCTATGCATGTAGGAATCACTATAATAATAGCGATTCCTTCACATTCCTTATTTGCGACTCGCAAATTGCGAGTCGCAAATAAGGAATGGCTTCCCATTCATTCCTATGGGCCTACAGTCCCATAGGAATGAATGGGGAATTGCGTGCGCTATTTGCGAGTACCAATAGGTACTCGCAAATTGCGCATGCAATTTCAAGGGTGCAGGGGTGTCAAAAGGACACCCTGTTGCACCCCTGAAATTGTTCCGTTCACATATGTTGCGCACACACATGTCCCAAGGACATGTGTGTGTGCAACCTACAACTTTGAAAAATGCACTTTAGTGCATTTCTCAAAGTTTTTGCAAATTACCTTGAAGTTCAACTTCATGGTAAATTGCGCCCCTAGTAGCGAAATCGCTAATTTTTTACTTTGTTGCATTGCATTTAAGGAATCTCAATTGGCGATTCCTTAAATGCAATCGCAATTTAAGTAATCGCAATTTAGAGATTACTTAAATTGCGATTTTTGCATTTGGGATGATGCATCCCAAATGCAAAAATACCGGTCGCAAAGGGGCAGATTCTGAGAATCTGCCCGTTTGCGACCGGTTTTTCTTTTGATGCATGTGGCAGTAAGACTCTTAGGGCCAGATGTACGACCCACGAATTTGCGAGTCGCAAATTGTGTCGCATTTGCGACTCGCAATTTGCGACTCGCAAATTGGGATGCACAACAGTGTCTGAGACACTGTTTGCGATTCCCAATGGGGTAGCAAATTGCATGCCTCATGAATATTAATAAGGCTGTCGCAATTTGCAACCCCATCGGGAATGGCTAGCACTCCCAGGGATGGTGGCCTGCTGGGGTCAGCAGACCACCATGTCTGGGATTGCTTTTAAATGAAGCACTCTTTTTTTTTTTTTTAAATGCAGCCTGTTTTCCCTAAAGAAAAACGGGATGCATTTAAAAAAGAAAAATGAAACTTTTCAGTTTCATTTTTTTAAGGGCAGGCAGTGGTCCCTGGGACCACTGCCTGCTCTCAAAAATATTTTCTCACATACTCACAAAGGGGAAGGGGTCCCCCGGGGACCCCTTCCCGTTTGCGAGTGGTTTACTACCTACTTGAAGTAGGTGGTAAACTGCGAGTGTTTTGCGGCCGCAAATGTTGTCGCAAAACAGTTGTACATGGCATGGTGACTCGCTTTTAGGAAGGGACGCCCCTTCCTAATAGCGGGAGTCGCAAATGCTATTTTGCGAGTCAGTGACTCGCAAAATAGCATTTGTACATGCCATTACCCTTTTTTGCAGTCGCAAACGGGAGGATCTCCCGTTTGCGGCTGCAAAAAAGGGTCATACATTTGGCCCTTAGTGTGATTTCTCTATAGGTGTTGTGGTCAACCTTCCCTAAACAACTAAGTTGCATAGCAGATGCATAGAAGTAGCAGCTTTTTCACCATCACCTTCCGGGAGGCTCTCTCTATGACATGAATGCAACTCTAATGATTCTTGGGTGAGATCTGTTTCCCAGATTCTCCAAGTCTCCAAATTCTGATCTATCCCATACATGATCTCCATGACACTGCTGTGGAACTCCTTAATATCCACATAGACCTTCTTTGTCTCCAAATGATGCTGTTTCAAAAAAGAGGTCCACTCCAAGAATCTTCCCAGAAAAAGACTCAAGATTGGTCTCACTAGCTTTTACTGATTTTCTAATATTCCTTGAGGCACTGTATGACAGGGGAAAGGCAGGGATGCGCAGTATTTAAGGCAATATGGTGCTTTCCTGCCTTTTTCTCTTCTCTGGCGCCCTTTTGGCAGCCTAGCACTAACGCAGGCAGCCTTTCACCATGGTGCAATGCTGCATGCATGCATTGTATGCAGGGTTGTTTTTGTACAGGAAGGGGCATCCTCCTGCACACAAACAATCCTGAGAGGCATATTCCTTTATCTATGTGTGCTGCAAATTGCAGCACACATAGAACAAGGAAGTAATGAGGAGAAATAAAGATAATTCTCCTTGTTCTCCTCTCCTGGGAAAGGAGTATCTTTTTGTCACATTCCCAGGTTTATCAGTTCTAGTAAATTTGGGAATGCATTCAAAAACATGGAAGTTGCATGGGAACACCCACGCAACACCCATGGAATCCCTTCCCATGGCAGAGTAAGGCAACGCAGTGATTTGAGCTGCACTGCTTACTCCTGATTTATGGAGTCACTCAGGTCCACCCAAAGTGGCCTTGTGTAGCTACATAAATGTGATTTAAGGTTTGCATGGCTCTTGCACCACATCGCGTGGTGCAAGAGTGATGCAAACCATCTTGTAAATAGGCCCCTTAGTATTTTGTGGTCAGGTAGTTCTGAAACTTTTGATTGATTCCAAGAGCATTTTCTCACTATTAGTAAATAAACTCATAGACGGTGGATCCTTCTTCTGTAAGTCTCCCTGATTCTTCTGCTGCAAAATAGAATAAGCTTTGAAGAAGCATTCTCTGACAGACATCCTTATTGTTGTGGTATCCCTGGCCATGTCAGGGTTCAATAGGTGTACCAGAAAATGGAGTCACTCAGAAAAGATAAAATGCAATGTTCACACATGCCTTGCCTGTTACAAGGCACAGATCAGTATACGAAACAGCAATGAAGAGCTGGTCAGGATCAGGGTCAGGCTCATAAGGCCTGTGTGGCTGACAATGCCAACTTCCACCCTGACTGGGTATGACATGCACTGCTATGTTGGATTGTAGAGAAAGCATTTGATCCAGCGCAATCAATCAATCAATCAATCATTTGTATAGCGCGCTACTCACCCGGAGGGTCTCAAGGCGCTTGGGGGAGGGGGGTCCGCTACTGTTCGAACAGCCAGGTCTTGAGTTGCTTCCTGAAGGAGAGGTGGTCTTGGGTAAGGCGGAGGTGGATGGGTAGGGAGTTCCACGTCTTGGCAGCCAGGTAGGAGAAGGATCTTCCTCCCGTTGTGGCTCTTCGGATGCGGGGACGGCGGCGAGGGCGTGGTTGGTCGATCGTAGCTGGCGGGTGGGAGTGTAGAAGGTCAGACGGTCGTTGAGGTATCTGGGGCCTTGGTTGTGGAGGGCTTTGTGTGCGTGGGTGAGGAGTCGGAACGTGATTCTCTTGCTGACGGGGAGCCAGTGCAGGTCTCTCAGGTGTCTGGCGATGTGGCTGTGTCGGGGGATGTCCAGGATGAGTCGAGCTGCAGCGTTCTGGATGCGTTGGAGTCTTTTATGAAGTTTGGCTGTGGTTCCGGCGTAGAGGGAGTTGCCGTAGTCCAGTCGGCTGGTGACGAGGGCCTGGGTGACCGTCTTCCTGGTTTCGGTGGGGATCCACCGGAAGATCTTGCGCAGCATGCGTAGGATGTTGAAGCAAGACGAGGAGACGGCGTTGACTTGTCGGGTCATTGAGAGGGAGGAGTCCAGGATGAAGCCCAGGTTGCGTGCGTGGTCCGTTGGTTTGGGTGCGTTGCCCAGGGCAGGGGGCCACCAGGAGTCGTCCCAGGCGGAGGGTGATGATCCTAGGATGAGGACTTCCGTCTTATCTGAGTTCAGTTTCAGGCGGCTGTTCCTCATCCACTCGGCTACGTCCTTCATCCCTTCATGTAGGTTGGTTCTGGCGGTTGTGGGGTCGTTGGTGAGGGAGAGGATCAGCTGGGTGTCGTCGGCGTAGGAGATGATGTTGAGGTTGTGTTGGCGTGCGATGGCTGCGAGGGGCTCATGTAGACGTTGAAGAGGGTGGGGCTGAGTGATGATCCTTGTGGTACGCCGCAGATGACTTCGGTGGCCTCGGAACTGAACGGGGGAGGCGGACTCTCTGGGTTCTTCCAGCGAGGAAGGAGATGATCCACTCCAGTGCCTTCTCTTGGATTCCGACGTTGTTCAGGCGTTGCACTAGGGTGCGGTGGCAGACTGTGTCGAACGCTGCGGAGAGGTCCAGGAGGATGAGGGCCGCTGTTTCCCCGTTGTCGAGCAGGGCTCGGATGTCGTCGGTGGCTGCGATGAGGGCGGTCTCGGTGCTGTGGTTGGCCCGGAAGCCGGACTGCGAGTGGTCGAGGGATCCATTCGTCTCGAGGAAGGCGGCCAGTTGTCTGTTGACGGTCTTCTCGATGACTTTGGCAGGAAAAGGAAGGAGCGAGATGGGGCGGTAGTTTTTGAGGTCGGTGGGGTCCGCTGACGGTTTCTTCAGTAGGGCGCTGAGTTCGGCGTGCTTCCAGCTCTCTGGGAAGGTGGCGGTGTCGAAGGAGGTGTTGATGATGTCCCGGAGGTGGGGTGCGATGACGGCGTCGGCCTTGTTGAAGACGTGGTGAGGGCAGGGGTCGGTAGGTGATCCGGAGTGGATGGAGTTCATCGTGCGGATAGTGTCTTCGGTGTTGATCGGGGTCCAGGCTCGGAGGGTGGAGGTGGGGGACGTTGGAACGGTCGTAGGGTACGTCAGCTGTGTGCTGAAACTGTTGTGTATGTCTGCGATCTTGCTGTGGAAGAACGAGGCGAGCGAGTTGCAGAGGTCTTGCGAGGGAGTGATGTCGTTGTTTCCGGCGCTGGGGTTCGAGAGCTCTTTGACGATGATGAAGAGTTCCTTGCTGTTGTGGGCGTTGTTGTCCAGTCGTTCCTTGAATGCGGTTTTCTTGGTGGAGTGGATCAGCTGGTGGTGTTTTCGGGTGGCGTGCTTGAGGGTGGTCATGTTGTCTGCAGTCGGGTCTCTGCGCCATGCTTTCTCGAGGGCCCGGCAACACCTAATTCATGAACCAGGGACCAAGGGAAATCTCATCACACATAAATTGCTTTACCAAACAACGGGGCCCATCACAGATTACCCATAAATGATCCCTGAGGACAGGCGCTGGATTTGGGGGGGGTTTAATTTGTCAGTTTTATTAAGTACTATGCTTCACATTAATAACATTTATGTATATTCCTAACTATCCGTAATCTCAACTGTCTTCTTCCTTTGGTCGATGGACCATTAGTTGAAGAGTTGATGGTGACCATGATTAACTAAGCAGTTTAATATTTAACTAAATAACCACAAAGTCATTTCTTCAGTTAATGATTTTATCTTATTAAATGCTCATAATTCAGATTGTCAGTGCACACACAAGATTACATATAAGAGAACAAATTATCAAGCAATGTAATCAAAATGAATCATTTGCATCGACATCAAAGCATGCATAGGAATGGGGAAGAGAAGGTACAGCATAAATACTTGCAGAAATATATTGCAAAATTAAAGCAATCAAGGAGGGTGGTACCCACCAAAGAATCAGGAAAACCATTTCCTTGGCCGAGGTTGTGGCAAGAGGTCCCCAGAGATAGGCTCAGAGGACAAAGTTAACAGGATAGATATAGCCAAGTTTGCCATAGACTAACAACTAAAATTAATCTCCCAATCAATCTACCTTGATCTAGTTCTCCTCGGACGCAGTCTACTCCCAAGTACTCCCGCAACGTTCTCGTACATAAAGCGTTCTCTGGCTTAGTGCTGGTCTGCTCTCTCTGTCTTGGTGCGCTTCTCTGTGCGTTCCGATCGTCTCTTCTCTCTGATCTGCCACACCGGACTGCACTGCTATACCGGACCGCACTGCCTTGCCACACCCCAATTGGGATATCAATTATACCCTCATGACTAACTTACTATCTTACAATGTTGCAGTATCAGTAGAAACTCGGTCTGTGATTGGTTGTCATAAATCATACTAGGTTCGCCTCATCCTGTTCTCCTCACAAATCCATCCTATACCGGTTTTAACAAAGGAAGGATTTAAGACCAATACATTCATATACCACTAACATTCATAGTTATACATTTTGCAACAATTGTACATTATGATATCCGCTTCACATTCAAATTGCACGTAGTGATGGCTGTTCCCACAGTCGCTGTCGCTTCTTGGCACATAAACAATAGGACACAGGTCAACATGGCCTTCACACGGATTACATCAGCTGGAACACTCTGCAGTCTGCAAGCAGGCAACCCATCTTGGCGCATGCGCTCTCCATATCGACCAAAACAACCACATGCTGGTTCAAACAAGAGGCCATTTTCATGCAGTCCCAATCTCGTACTAAAGTAAATAAACACAAAAGAATATTAATTCATGAAATAAAACCCATTATGGTTACCTCCCACCATACTAATACCCTTTGTTAATTAAATCCTAGCGAAAGCTATTAATTTAAAGCAACCTTTTCGTTATTTGTGCACAACATGCAAAATGTGCAATGTACAACATAGCATAAACATGCATTAGTACGGTTTTTCAAAGCGCAAACGGTTAATACGTACTCATGCCAACATGGTTTAGTATATTATGTAAAATGCGTTTGCCCCTCGTGTAAATGTGTGCATTCAGAGTTGGTTAGTCCATGCAGTCAATACATTATTATGGGGTTACTTAATTTCATGAGGATGTATTTTACAAACCTCACTCCATCACATTCCACTGGCAATCCCTCTGCCCTCCCTCTTTCCTTTGAGCACGTAATTTTAATATCCTCGGTTCTAGTCTTGCTCATCCTCCAATAGGTGTCAGTGATGCCTGTTGCCATCCACCCCATGCGGGAGAAGTCAAGCTCACCTCCGTCAGATCCTCCTGCAGCACAAACTTGGGAGATCTTCTACAGGGGAAGTAGAAGGTTGCACATCAAAGTAGTAGTCCATAGTTCAGACTGCCTGGCATGTTCATGTCAATTCCTATGGGGCAGACCCATTCCCCTCCTCAGGACACTTTGACTCTAGCTCCTGGATGCACTAGTTTGGCCATGGTAGGCAAATATGTGGATGCTCTAAGCTAAAGCTGCCATTGTAGGCATTGGCTAGCTCTACCTCCCAAGGTCCCATTTTCTATAAAAGGCCCATAGAAGATATTACACATCTCTCTCTCTCAGAAGATTATCTTGAAGGTCTGAACTATTTAAATTGTTTTGAAAGTAGATACTAAGATGTTACAACTTGTGATCATTGCAAATAATAAAAAAGAGTGTAGACTCAACATATACCTCAGAGACTTCATTTGTTTATCAATTTCCATCAGTGTTATATCCTTCATTTAGGTACATACCTTTGCTGAATCCTGCCAGGAAAAGAAAACCAGAGGCATGTTAATGTATTTCCTTAGGAGGAGCCACTATATCTACTATTCTATGTACATGTACATTTATATAACTATATATATATGCACAAAATACATTTGCTGAAGGAAGTGCTAAATCCTTATAAGAATCTACCATAACCCTAGTGAAAGTAATTCCTCCATGAATTCTCCTCTGTATGTACCACTCCTCCAAGGAATCTGCAGATTTTTCATTACCAAGCCTTACGTCTTTAAATATTCCTTTGCATTTATAGCAGATTCTTAAATAGTTATCACAGGAAAACACCTATAGCAACCTAAAAAATAGTTAAAGAGCCCTATGTCAGTTCAAATGATTAATTGATCAATTACTTTCAGTTGATAGCTTTTCCATGAGCACAATTCCTTTGAACATGCCACTGAGCTTTTCTGCAAAATCACATTTATACTGTAATAACAATATTTATCTTGATCGAAATATTTCTGGTCTAAAGAGGGGGAAATTATAATCTTGTGAGACCAAGTGTTGCATTGTTATGTAAGCTGTTGAATACTGATCATCAAAAAATAATTCATAGTTTTTTAAGTTTTAGATAGCATTTGCTTATTTTGGCCCGATCTCATGGCCTGCTAAGATTATAGTGGTGTATCCTAAATTGCCCAATTTTTGCATCTGTTTTGCCAAACCTGCATATTAATGGCAAATCTTAGATGGGAATGAAAGGTGTATACATTTATTTAGCCCTATTCTCAAATATTTGGATTGACACAAACCACACCCTTTCCTTGTATTTATGACGTTTTGCACCGAGGAACACTTGCAGGTGCCTGGAACTTTTTTTAGATGATCGGTACATCTCAAAGAGCCAATTGAGCAAATATTAGGGAATTCTGTTTGCACACAACCATTTAAAAATATCCAAGGCCAGCCAGGACGCACCAAGGGGAGAAGGAATGAGAAAGAGGAAACACAAGCTCAGATAGAAACACTTGGAGATTTCAGTTGAACATTGTGTTGCCCCTAATGATTAACTTCTTGGCAAGGCTTCTTTATCTGCTTCTGAGGCCCAAACAAACGCATCTGGTTGAATATTCAAGGACGCATAAACATGTGTGGTGTAGTCCAGCACACCATCGATGTAATTACGAAAAGATGGTATGACTTGCTTTCTCGCGCAAAGGATTAGCTGGCATGTCAGAAGCGAGAGACAAGTGGCACTGGAGGTGGGCCTTCATCGACACAATCTTTGATTCTGATGTAACGCAAAATTCACTTTTCATTTGTAGGGGTGCTTCATAATCACGAGTGGTCCACACCTGCATATATTCCTTTGTCGTATTAAGATGAGACAGTAGAACGTGAACTGTAATAATGTGAATTGTGGTGTATTAAGGACATTTCAATGTGAACGTGAAGAGATTAACGTTGAAACTAGATGTGATTAGCTGAAAACATTAACGTGTAGGATTTGTACATGCTGCTGACAATTATTCACACATTTGATGTGCCTATGTAACGTGTTAATTTAGAATTGCTCAGTAAGAGTGTTCATTTTATATGTAATTACATAATGTCTGTGTGCCATTTTCTTATGTTGGCTGATTTCTGTATGCCTGAAATGCATTTTCCCTGAAAGCTTTCACATTAGATTTAATAGTTGAATTTCATGTGCACGTTGGTTTTGTTCTCACGTTTCTGATGCAGGTGGAAGAATCACCCTTGTTAGTTAGAATAATGTCTTTTTTTTAGGAGTTAGGCTTAGGGAGAAGTGGATACATTGAGCGTTGATACTGTTAATGGAGAGCTGTTGTACTTTCTCATCGGAGTGAGCCTGGAAATCAAGGCCATCTCGCCAAGATTGGGAGCATTGCTGCCTGCTGGAAAGTTACCTATGAGGAGGTGGCCTGACTGGATGGTGTTATCCGCAAAGGACCCTGGGATACTACCTGTGGTATTGCTGTATCGTAACTAGGAAAGTGTCAGGGGGCTTCTGCCTTGTCTTGAGGGAGAGAGCATCCTAGAACGAGCTCTGTCTTAGTAGCTTTATGCTGCTTGACCCAACTAATGTGGGGAGACTTCTTAGGAAGGCTTCACATGCTGACACATTAACTGATCCTGCCTTGGGAAATGCTATGTAGGGATGTCACGTTAGTGCTAGAGTAGGGACAGATTAATGCTTTATACCCATGAACTTCCGATGAAGGGGAATCTGGATGTCTGCTCTGTAATCTTTTGTATCCTGATTCCCGAACTAATCATTTTGTGCTTGTTGCACTGCCTTAACTTCATCCGTAGATTTGGCTTTGTATTTGTTCCAATGTATTTCTACACCCTCACTTTGAGGTGCCTTTACGTCCAATTATTCTTGGCTTTGTAATAAATCAACTAATTTTAATTGGTAGTCTGTGATTCTTAAGAGTCATAGTAAATTAGAAATGAAATGATTGATCTGCTAACGATTTCTCTCCCCCCACACTTTCACGCTGAGAAAAAGTACCATCGACTTGAGGTTCCAGAGCGGATCTAGAACATGAAACCCGGCTCCTTCAATTCCTATAAAGGCTGCGTCAGGAATAGCCAATATAAATACATCTGCTCCAGCCCCACCATCCTCAGGTAAGTGTACATTTTCAAATATCACCATTTCAATTGGGTTGTTTTAAAAAATGTAGAAGCACATATCAGCATTTTAATTATGTACAGATATAAGTACATGTTTTAGCACAATGAGGTCCATGGCTGTATTAATACTAACAGAGAATTGCACTATAGGATCCAGTTTTTTTTCTCGAAAAAGTGACATTCGATATGCTACGTTAGTGATATTATTAAATATTTTAAAAAGTAGCTATAAGCTAACTTATGCGTCCATTAACCCAAAAAATATAAGCATTTCATTTTAAAGTCTTTTGAGGAGGAACAAGCAGGAGGGAGGGGTAAGGAAACTGAGCTAGTGGAATTCGGAGAGCCAAGTCAACCAAACCTACAGACAAGCTAATTCCAGTGCAAGTGTCAGGCTCAGCAGGCCCTAGAGTAGCACAATACAGTACTAGGCAGTTCCAATCACAGGCACTTGTGAAGAGCACAATTTTAACAAGCAGGCTTCAAAAAAGAAAAAAAACAGAGCACGATACTCAAGTGATTTTGAAGGAGCGGGCGCTATTCTTACTTCCGTAGAATTTTGAGAGCTTGTAAAATACATGCTCACTGTACAAAAACAACTAGATACGGCCTTAAGCTGTATATCTCAAAAAGCTGGGGCCTGGATAATGAAACTAGAGAAGGCCACAAGGCTTTTTGTGACAAAAGTATTGATGGGTACTGGTCCCTTACCAATTTTGAGGAGGCTTTAACAGAAGCATTCTCTGCATTGTGCACTACAGTGTAAACAGAAACATGATCTCAAAGGTTCCAGCAGCACCAACTCATTTCCTATATGGATGGTTTTGGGAGTTCTGCATACTGTTTGGCAAAAGCCACTCAATTATCTAGGCACAAAGTTAATCGCTAAGCAAAATTGTGCATTACGAATACGATGGTGCACGTGGAATAGTGCAAGTAACCGCTGCACTTGAAATGTTGCAAACAACATGAACTGCTGCCACTGAAATAGCACAATCCTCCAAACAGTACGGAGACCTCCATACAAAGTAGCCTTTCAGTTCAAGAGGTATATGGTACCTAGGGGTTTTAAGTCCCTACTTCCATTGTTTTCTATGGAAAGGTATGGCAGTAGCAGTCGTTGGCAATGTGTAGTGCTGGACTTGCTACAAAAGTATTTGTTACTACAAAGGTGTAAGTTACTACAAAAGTGCAGTTTGTGAATATCGAAAAGTGATAAACTTACTCAAAAGTGTAAACTTCTCCTGAGAGACGCACCACCTGGCCCTCCCCATCGAGTGGTCCTAGCTCTGGGAGTCTCGTTCCGGTCCGGGATTCACTCACGGGAGGGCTGAAACTTCTGGGTCTGTGGCATTTTGCCCCCGGGCTGGGACCTTACATTGGATTAAGTGGCTTGGAGGCAAAGGCTTGCTAGGACCCCAGCACCCCCTGTGACGCACTCCTGGCCTGACTCGCTGTGCTGTGTTGAACGGAGAGGGGCGGCAGATATCCCAGCTTTCGCTGCCTCGCTTCAGAGGACGGAAACTGCTTCACCCCCCTCCAAAGCGACTCCCAGGCCCCCACTCCACGGAGGAGGATGGCGACGGCCCAAGTCAAAAAAGAACGCACGTTAAAAGACATGCTCACCAAAACCCCGGCTCAGGACCGCCCGGGCCTCTCGACAGCCTCTTAACCCCCGGAGGGCAAGGACGATAGTGAGGCCCCCATTACTCGCTCCTACCTCGAGTCCTTATTCACGTCGCTTAAAGAAGATCTGCAATCGATCAAATGAGACTTGGCTCGGGATCTGCAAGGGGTCAGAAAAGATATCTCTGACATAGGAGATAGAGTGCACACATTAGAATCAAACGAGACAACCAGAGAAGAAGAGCTGGAGCAACTTCGGCAGGAGATAATCCGCCTCTCTGATAGGCAGATAGCTCTCCAGGCCCACGCCGAGGACCTTGAGAACAGGTCAAGGCGTAATAATATACGGATCAGGAATGCCCCAACGTCCGCTGAAGCAGGGATTGTGGGGGAATATGTTAAGACCCTCTTCGCCAAGATCCTAGGCGACACACTGGAGTCAGACATTCGCCTGCACAGAGTCCACTGGATTAGGCCCCCTAGAGCTCCAAACATGCCGCCCCAGATATCCTGGCCTGTGTGCATAGCTTCCCCCTGAAAGAACGTATTCTCTGCGCTGTTAGGGGCCTTGATCCGACGCTCCTTCGCGGCCACCCGCTCCAGCTGTATCAAGACCTGTCGGCGATCACGCTGCAGAAGAGAAGGGAATTTCGCCCAGTGACCACATTCCTTAGCACAATATCTCATACACCTGGGCCACCCCTTCCGCTTGATCTTCACATGTGAGGGGAAAACTTGCCAGATGCGTTCCTTCAGTGCGGCCTGTGCCCTTTTTCAGATTGAGCAGCCGGAGGTACCAGCAGGGCGTGTGGTCAGAGAAGAGACTAGGTCCGGCCGTTGGGAGCGACAAAGATGGATGCCGCGGGGTAGGGGGGCCCTAAAGCCCGATCCCAAATCTATGGCGCAGGAGAAGAAAGTGGTCCTGGAAAGCCTGGTGGGCGATCAAGCGCCCGGGGGAGCTGGCTAACACTGCACAGTTCGCCTTGCCCAGCGCCTGGGCACACACCAGACACTTACCGGGGCCGTGAGGGGGGGATCCCGAAGACGCCTTCAGGCCACCAAGAACTCCTTCCTGTGGTTTTCTCCTTGGAGGACAGAGACCGCTCTAATGGGCCTCTCCCTTCCAGAGACTTTGTTCACTATAGCGGGGCATTGTATTTTCTTGTTTTCTGTTTATGAATGTTTGTTTGAAATGTACCACTGTGCTGCATTAATGAAGGGCGCAATTATAGGGGCAATAGGGACACTGCTGCATTACTTTTCACACCTTGGGCTTCCGAATCACAACACAATACTGTTAGACGGACAACAGGGCAGGCCACTACCTCATAGCATGACCGCATTCATCCGCTATGACTGCAGGTGACACCTTAAAGGTAATTTCCCTAAATGTGAAAGGGCTTAATAATCCAGTTAAACGCAAAGCTGTCCTTTCTTACTTGGAGCACACAGGGGCAGACATCTGCCTCCTCCAGGAGACTCACCTCCTTGCGGGCGACTCTCAGCGGCTTAAATCCAGATCCTTCCCACAGCAACTGTTCTCCTCATCAGGGCGTAAGATGGCAGAGGTGGCTTTCCAATTTTCACGTACCTTCCAAGGCTCAATCGGCCCTAAACTGATGAAACTTAAGGGCCGTCTCCTGGTCTATCAAATACAGCTAGGCTCACAGATGCTAACCCTGGGTACCCTTTACGCACCTAACGAAGGGCAGGAGCACTTCATTCGGGAGGCTTTAGCGGGGACCCTGACATCGCAGGACAGACTGGTTCTGATAGGAGCTGACCTCAACATAGTCTTCAATACGAATACGGACCGCTCCGTCCATAGGGAGGGGGGAACTGGGTCATTGTCGGTGGACGGGCTCGCCTGGTTCAGGGAGGCCGGACTAATAGACTTGTGGAGAACTTCCCATCCCAACACCATGGACTTTACATTTTATTCACACGCTCATAATTTCCTGGGAACTCAAGACCTACACCAACTCCTCCGCACGGTCAAGATCGAGCCAAGAACCCTATACAACCACTCAGCGCTGATACACAATCTCCAACAAAGGAATGCGAGACGCCATTGGCGGCAAAGGGAATAGCTGCTGCAGAAACCAGAAGTGGTCACGCGGCTCAAGAGGGCTATTTATGACTACATGGAAGTTAATGACAACTCAGAGGAGCCACTCCCTGTTATCTGGGATGCACTGAAGGTGGTTGTCAGGGGGGAACTGATATCCCTCTCGGCTGCCGAGAATAGGCAGCGTAAGGTCAAATGGGCCTAGCTGCAGGAAAAGGTTAGAGAACTTAAATTTATTCACCACAGCACTCGTGCCCCCTTGGTCTGGTGCCAGCTGGAGGCCGCAAGGAAACAACTGGCTGGTTTAGACCTCGACAGAGTGGAATTCGCTCTGCTGCACCTCAACCGCTCATTTTATTTGAATGGGAACAAGAGCAGCAGGCTTTTGGCCACCAGGCTCAGGGCTCAACGACAAGCCAATAGAGTTAATTTCCTCCTGACAGAGACTGGAGAGGAGTTGGTGAGCGACGCTTCCATAGCAGCCCACTTTAGGGACTTTTTTGCGACACTATACTCAGATCAATCTGTCCCCATGGCTCTCCCGTGACCAAATTGACGGTCTCCCAAGTGTCCTCCCTTGATGACCCCATACGAATTGAAGAAGTAATATCCGCTATTTCGAGGCAGAAACTGTTGAAATCCCCCGGCCCAGATGGATTTTCCTCTGGGTTTTATAAAACCTTTTGCTCGTAGCTCACCCCAGTCCTCACCCGGCTCTTCAATACCATTGCAGACTCGGACTCCCTCCCAGCTTTGATGCTCGAGGTGACCATAGTCGTCATCCCCAAGCCTGGGCAGGACAAACGGTCCTGTGCTAACTATCGCCCGATATCGCTGTTAAACGCGGATGCAAAGCTCCTCACAGGTATTCTTGCAGCTCACCTCAATCCTCTGATGCTGGGTCTTATGCACCCCGACCAAGTGGGATTTGTCCCACAGAGGCAATGTGCGGACAACACTAAAAGACTCTTGCACATAATAGACAAGGCGCACCACAGGCAAGACTCCAGTATGCTGCTCTCAGTTGATGCTGAGAAAGCCTTCGATCGGGTCCACTGGCCCTTTCTTCGGGCGACACTGACGCATTTTGGATTTAAGGAGAGATTCCAATCCTGGATCCTTAGCGGCTACGGGTCCCGACGGCTTCGGTGACAGTCAACAGGCTAGGCTCTGAGAGCTTCCCAATACGCAGAGGCACATGAAAGGGCTGCCCGCTCTCCCCCCTCTTATTCTCTCTTTATATGGAGCCCTTTGTGCAGCGGGTGCGAGACCATCCCCTAATTTGTGGGATTCCCTTGGGAGCGGAAGAACATCGCATCAGCCTGTACGCAGATGATGTAATAGTCATGCTTGATAATCCAGCTGAGAGCTTGCCCCCCCTTCTAAATGAATTAGCAGAGTTTGGACAGGTGTCCGGATTTCAAATGAACCTTCATAAGTCTTAGGCTCTTAATTGCACAATCTCCCCTCTCCCCTCTTGAGATGGAAGCACTAAAGCGAGCACACGCGATAGGTTGGGCGTCTGACTCTATCCCTTACTTAGGTGTCCAGCTCTGCCAGACACTAGAGAGGACAAATGCCCTAAAGTACAGAGCGTTAAAAGGACGCATAGGTGCTGTATTAGACCAATAGCGACACTATCCGCTCTCCCTAGTGTGCCGGGTCGCGGCCACAAAAATGACCACTCTGCCTAGGATCCTCTTTCTATTTTAGGCCCTACCACTAACCCCTCTCACCGGTACAATTGCGACCCTCCAGACCGCACTGAACCACTTCATATGGGCGGGTAAGCGGCCCAGAATGAGTAGAGAACAGAGTTGGCTTCTCACGGCGGAGGGTGGCCTGCTGGTGCCCTGCCTTCTTCAATCAATCAATCAATCAGGGAATTGTAAGCGCGCTACTCACCCGTGAGGGTCTCAAGGCGCTGAGGGGGGGGGTCCGCAGATCTGTTTAGCCAAAGAGCCAGGTCTTGAGGGTCTTCCTGAAGGTGTTCAGGGAGGGGGCGCGTTTGATGTCTGCCGATAGCTCGTTCCAGGTCTTGGCTGCAATGTGAGAGAAGGATCTTCCACCTGCTCTGGCTCTGTGGATGCGCGGGGTTTTGGCCAGTGTGAGGTTGGAAGATCGGAGGTTTCTTTTAGGTACGTGGAAGTTGATTCTGTCGTTGAGGTATTTGGGTCCGTTGTTGTGTAGGCATTTGTAGAAGTGAGTGAGGATTTTGAAAGTGACTCTTTTCTCCACGGGGAGCCAGTGGAGACTTCGTAGGTGTTGGCTGATGTGTTCGTGTCGGGGGATGCCGAGGAAGAGTCTGGCGGCGGTGTTCTGTATTGTCTGGAGTTTGCGGAGTAGGGACTTGTTGATGCCGGCGAAGAGTGCGTTTCCATAGTCCAATCTGCTGGTGATGAATGCATGGGTGACTGTTTTCCTTGACTCACGGGGGATCCACTTGAAGATCTTGCGGAGGATGTGGAGGGTGTTGAAGCAGCTGGAGGTGACGGCGTTGACCTGTCGGTTCATGGTGAGTGATGAGTCGAGTACGATGCTGAGGTTCTTGGCGTGGTCTGAGGGGGTAGGTGGGCTTCCGAGGGCGGTCAGCCACCAGGTGCTGTCCCATGCAGAATGGGTGGTAGAGAGGACGAGGAGTTCTGTCTTCTCGACGTTGAGCTTCAGGCAGCTGTTGGTCATCCAGACTGCGACGTCTTGCATTCCTTTCTGGAAGTTGAGTTTGTCAGTGGTGGGGTCTTTGGTGAGGGAGAGGATGAGCTGGGTGTCGTCGGCATAGGATACGATGTTGAGGCCGTGTTGTTGGACGATGGCTGCGAGGGGGGCCATGTAGATGTTGAAGAGGGTGGGGCTCAGTGATGAACCCTGTGGGACTCCGCAGGTGATTTTCGTTGGGTCGGAGAGGAAGGGTGGGAGTCTGATCTTTTGGCTTCTTCTGGTGAGGAATGATCGGATCCAGTCCAGGGCTGTTCCTTGTATGCCTGCGTCGTGTAGTCTGGCGACTAGTGTGCGGTGGGAGACGGTGTTGAAGGCCACTGATAGGTCGAGTAGGATGAGGGCTGTGGAGTAGCCTTGGTCCAGGAGGGTGCGGATGTCATCTGTGGCGGTGAGTAGGGCAGTCTCTGTGCTGTGGTTGCTTCGGAATCCGGATTGGGACGGGTCGGGGATGGCGTTCTCTTCAATGAATCGTGTCAGTTTCCTGTTGACTGTTTTCTCTGCAACTTTGGCTGCGAAGTGGAGGAGCGAGATGGGCCGATAGTTCTTGAGGTCGGTGGGGTCAGCTGTGGGCTTCTTGAGCAGGGATATGACTTCTGCGCGCTTCCAGTCGTCTGGGAAGGTGCCTGTTTTGAAGGTGGTGTTGATGGTGCGTTGTAGTTCGGGTGCAATGGTGGCTGCAGCTCTGTGGTAGATGTGAGGGGGTAGGGGTCAGTGGGGGCCCCCGAGTGGATGCTTTTCATGGTCGAGGCAGTGTCTTTGGCTGCGATCGTTGTCCAGTTGGAGATGGTGGGCTGGCTGGTGTTTCTGGGGGGCGGGGGCCATCTGTGGCGCATGGTGGATGGTCAATGAAGTTGTCGTAGAGGTTTTTGATCTTGAGGTGGAAATAGGTGTAGGAAGGTGGAATCTGGCTGCATGGTTGCCCCCACTTTTTTCCTGGTGTTTTGCTGGTTTTCGACTTAGTTTGGCTGGGATCCTGCTATTCAGGACCCCAGCCTATCTGCTTCCCCTTAAATTGGTTGCAAGTACTTTAGGTACACTCCATATTGGATTTTGGGATACCCTTGTGAGTCCCTAGTATATGGTATACTATGTACCCAGGGCATAGGTACCCCAGAGGCCTACCAGGGGCTGCAGCATGTATTGTGCCACCCCTGGGAAGCCTTTTAAAATGACACAACAGGTCTGCTACAGCAGCCTGTGTAAGGTGGTACATGCACCCCTTACTCAGATATAGGTTCCCTATATCTCTCCATATCACTGCACATGTAAACCTATCAGTCACACCTATGGCAGGCCTTAACAATCCTGAAGGCAGGGTGCTGGGTTTCATGTGAGAGAGTGCCCATGCATGAGCAGAGCCCCTCTGCAGCTTTCGGAATCTTTATTCCGGGGTTGTTTGTGATGCAGCCAGACCATATACTCTTAAGTGCATTATAACCCCGCGGTAAATGCTAACTTGAGAATGGCTGCATGGAAAACTGTCGTGTTTGGTGTCAAACACCTTGGAATCATACCTCCATTCCAGTACTGGGGTGGGAGGTATGATTCCTCCCTTCTAGAGGGAGCAACCTGGCACCACCGGTACACCCGGTACCAGCTTAACAAAACCCTGGCATCACAAAATGGATGCTGCAGCCACAGACACGAGTCTGCCCTCCTGCTGCTGGACGAAACTCCGGCAGGGGAGGCCTGGACAATAGGTTTCCTGTCACAGGGAGGTGTGACCACCTCCCAGACAGGCTTTAGTGTATTGGGGCTGGGTGGGTGCACACTCAGAGTGCTTTGAAGTCTGCACTGGGCGGCACATTTGGTGTCCCTGTGCATAGTCCAGCTCAAACCGGTTGCAGGGGCACATAGCCCCTGCTCTGGTGCGAAACTGGACAAAGGAAATGGGTGTAGCCACCCCTCTTTCCTGACCCTCCCATAGGTGGGTCCCCAGAGTTTGTCCCACCCCTTCCTTGGGTATAAGTAGGAAACCCTGACTACAGGACTTTAGATTACACCTGGACTAAACTCTGATACCAGAAACCAAGTACTTCGATGATCTACACTACGCTGGATGACTGAAGAATCTCCCTTGGAGTAAAGGAGTTACTCCCCTGCAAGGCAGGCACCTTTAACGCAACTGACCAGTTGGCATCTCCAAGCTCCGACGGACTCCGAAGAATATTGCCACACATGAGGTGGGTTTTCCAAGGTCTCTGAGGTCGATCTGTGCTCACAGCAAGTCTGAGGCCCGTATCCCTCGTGGAGACCGTGCAACCCAAACCCCTGGACACCGCAACCATTTGCAGAAGAATCAGCTTTACGGCGACCCCTGAGGCTCAGCTTTGGGCTACTTGTAGCCCTGACCCCGAGCAGTAATTGCACCGAAGATTGCAGGCCTACACTCAATGAGTGTTCCGTGGCTGCCATTTTGTGATTCCTCTCGAGGTCCCTTCGCGATCCCTGGTCCATTGACCTGTGGGTCCCCAAGAAGGCAACTCTAACTTTTATTGGGCTTCCCTGGTTACTCCAGATGTGTCCTGACTCTCCATCACTTGGGGAGTCCCCAGGACCTTGCTGGTCCGCACAGAAGCATCTTTTCTCTTCCTGCATGGGATGCTGTTGCCAAGGCTTGTTGTGGTCAATCCGATCACCGACACCCGAGCACTCGACATCCTTTGTAGGACAGCTCGAACCCGGCTCCTGGTTGTCGTCGACGTCTCCGGGACCCCGTGGCTGCAGAGTCAAGCTTCACCTCTTCGCACCTGAAGCACCCAACATCGGTGGGCATTCGATTGCTCCACTCCTGGTCACTGGCTAATGACCCAGACTCTGTCCCCTCTGCTTTCAGGTTCTTCACATCTTCGATCCAGGCTTGGATCACACCGGACACTTTTCTCCTTCACGGCAGCAGCACTTTGCAGCAGATCGCCATTGAAAACGACGACAATTCCCGACACCTTTTGACACCTATGCACCCGGCTTCCCTGGGTGAGGTAACTCGAGTACTCCGGTGCTCATGTGGGTGTTGGCCCTAGAACCCCTTAAGTCTAAAGGGGTTTGCTGAAAGTTCTCTCCTAAGTGTCCTTTATCTTTAAAATTCCAACCGCGACTTTCCGCATTGAATCCTACGGCGCTCGCGGCTGTGTTCTCACACTGCACACGTCCCCCGTGGGTCTCCTGTGTCACTACCTTGGGTGGTTCCTTGGGGTCCCAGCGATTCTATGTGCTCTAGGCACTGTGTCTAGTCAAGTCGTGGTTCTTATACCACTTTCTTAGTATATGGTTTGGTCTCCCCTGGAGCCCACTGTGTATTGTGCTATTTACTGTCGTTTTAATACTGTGATACTGTGTATCTTGAACTCTAATCTCATAAAGGGATTAGTAGTTGGTGTTTAGAAATAAATACATATATTTTATATATATTTTGTGTGGTTCTCCTTTCATTTAGTTATTCAAGAGGTTATAATCTGGTAAACCAAGCTGCTTTACACTCCTTCAAGACTTAGCCTGAAGGCTGCTCTCCATAGCTACCACTAGGATAGCTTTCAATAAAGGTTGTCTTTAAACCTATCATCAATAAGGGTCGTTTGGACTGGTGCAAGGTGCCCACTATAACTAGTGGACAGCATATGCCAGGCCAACTTCTCACATTGGTGTGCAGCGGTTGGATTCAAGCTTGCTATTGCTTTACCAGATAATCTCTTTGAAGTGACTAACTGAAAACCACTATAGGTACATAGGTACATATAAATCAAGTTTAGAATACAGTAAGTTCTACTGAACTTAGAGTTGTGTCTCAAGGGCTTAGCACACCCTTTCTACAACTCAAGAGAGTTTCAGTTCCCACTATAGTAGGTAGGTGCATACACCACACCACACTAGAATGTCTTCAAGGCCTGAAGTCAGTGACTCCTTGCTCACTAGGTATGACAATCTCACATTCCAGGAATTGAGAAATATGTGTACCTCTAGGAGACTGAAAACAGGGAGACATGCAATCACTCAACGCTTCATAGAGGCTTTGCTGTTAGATGACCTGAGAAAGACACCAGGGTCTGATGAGGCAGGCAAGTTGGGTGGGGCAGTAGAAGAGGAAAGGCCAGGTAGTGAACACTACTATGACCCAGACTCTGATGCTGGCCATGGGGATCAAAATGATTCCCACCTGGAAAATGCAATTCTTCCTGCAGGTGAGGAAGGCCTCAGTGGCCCTCTCTTCACTCCCCCAGGAAGGGTTAATAGTCTACCAAGAAGATCAAGTTCTCCTTCTCAGGAATCTAATCATTCTGGTACTTCTATAGGGTCCTCGGCTTCTCATAAAAGGTCATCCTCTTATGAGAAGAAATGCCAACTGCTTGAGTTTGAGAGAGCTAAGCTCAGAATCAAGAGAGAGCAATTGGCCTTAGACAGGGAATCCCTGGAGCTTCAGAAAGCTTCTCAAAAGTTGGAGCTAGAGCCCTATGGTGGCAGCAACAGTGTCCCTAGGTGTAGAGAAGAGACTCATCCCCATAGGAACCTGAACAAGATTGTCCCTCCCTACCAGAGTGGGGATAACATCCACAAATGGATAACTGGACTGGAGAGGGCCTGTAAAGTACAGAGGGTCCCTAAGGAGCAGTGGGCAGCAATCTTGTGGCTCTCCTTTGCAGACAAAGGCAGAGACAAGCTCCTCACTGTAAGAGAAGAGGATGCTGATAATTATAAAGTCCTGAAGAATGCTCTGATTGATGGGTTTGGCCTAACCATTGACCAATACAGGTTAAAGTTCAGAGACACCCAAAAGGCACAGACTCAGGACTGGGTTGACTTTGTAGATTGTGCTACTAAGGCTCTGGAAGGTTGGATACATGGCAGCAAGGTGCATGACTTTTTAGGATTGTACAATTTGATTATGAGGGAGCAGATCCTTAATAATTGTCAAAACCAGCTTTTACACCAGTACCTGGTGGACTCTGATCTGACCTCTCCCCAAGAATTGGGAAAGAAGGCAGACAAATGGGTCAGAACCAGAGTAAAGCCAAAGAATCAGGTTGGTGACCAGAAGAAAGATTCTACCAAGTCCCAAGAGAAAGGTGGGGATAAATCCAAGGATAAATCCACTACAGGGCCCCAAAAGTCCTCTCCTGGGGGTGGGTCCCAAACTCCTTCCTCCCCTGAAAAGAAGCCTTATTGCCATAACTATAAGAAGCCTGGCCACTGGAAAAATGACCCCAGTTGCTCACAGGATGGCAATAAGGAAAATGTTCTTCCCAGCAACACTACCACTCCTCCTGGTACTACAAGTAGTAATCCCCCAGGTGGTAGTAATGCACCCAAAATGTTAGGTGCATTTTCATGGGGAACTGAGGTGGACCCCAGTTTATCAAGGTCCTCCTCACAGGCCTCCTTAGTCTGTGATGGTGGCATGGGATTTGCCACTTTTACTATGAGTCCCAATACTTTGGGCAAGTACAGACAGGAGCCCCTAATCAATGGTCAGAAGGCGTTGGCATTCAGGGACACAGGGGCTAGTGTCACCATGGTGACAGGGAAACTAGTCTCCCTCAACAGCTTTTACCTGAGTTCAAGTACCAGGTGACCAACATTGATGGTATCAGAACAGATCATCCCATGGCCATAGTCAATCTCAGCTGGGGAGGGGTCACTGGCCCAAAGAGAGTGGCAGTGTCCCCAAACTTGCCTGTAGATTGTCTGTTGGGCAATGATCTGGAGGTTTCAGCCTGGCCTGAAGTTGAATACCAGGCCCATTTAAAAATGTTGGGCCTCTCTGAGAAGGTTGGTGGGGCTGTTAGGGCCTCAGCCCCATCTCAGGAAAACTTTGGAGAGGTGGAGCCTGAAAGAATGGCCTACTTTACTCCCCAAGAGAGCAGAAGGGTTGAAGAAAAGTCTTCTTCCCCCCAGACTATAGGTAAGGGTCAGCTTCCTCAGGGAACTGATCCTACCCCTAGTGAAGGAACTGCCCCAGAGGTGGTCAGGCCTGACCTGGCAACACCCCTGATGGCAGGGGACCCTTCCAAGGTGGTACCCAGTCTGGAGCAGGTAACCTGCCCCTCTCTACCCTCCCTCTGTCAGCCCAGGGCTGCAGAGGTCAGGGAGGTCAGTGGACCCCTAAGGGCTCCCTGTCCAGAGGAACCCCCTCATCCACAGATTAGGGGCACCCAGTCTAGCAGCCCTAGCAAGGTGAACATTCCTCAGCACACTGAGGGAACCCTCTTACCATTGGATAGGGACCTCCCCCAGATGGATTCTGTTGGGCCAAGGCAAACCTGGGACCAAGTGGTTCCAAACCTACCATGTCCCTCCAGGGTTCCAGCCAAAGGGACCCAACCCCCAGCTGTAGGCAGCCAGGGGTTGCCCCTTAGGGACAGATACAACTCAGTCCTGGAAAGAAAGGCCTCCATGGTGACCAGTGATCTGAGGAAGCTGAGGCCAACTTTATTAGGGCCTCACTTCTATACTCAGACACCCCACCAGCCTTTTACCTTGCCAAAACACACCACAGGTAGTAATTCCAAATGGTGGAGATCATCCAATACCCTTGGGGTTAGGAATTGCTTAATGGACCATAAGACAGGGGGTAACCATGCTAGTGCAGGTTCTTCCTTATATGGCCACTTAGTCAATAAAGGCTCAACTGGACAAGATTAGCCTTATCTCCTTTCTTTGGGGGGGAGGGGCGTTATGTAGGAAGGTGGAATCTGACTGCATGGTTGCCCCCACTTTTTTCCTGGTGTTTTGCTGGTTTTCGACTTAGTTTGGCTGGGATCCTGCTATTCAGGACCCCAGCCTATCTGCTTCCCCTTAAATTGATTGCAAGTACTTTAGGTACACTCCAGATTGGATTCTGGGGTACCCTTGTGAGTCCCTAGTATATGGTATACTATGTACCCAGGGCATAGGTACCCCAGAGGCCTACCAGGGGCTGCAGCATGTATTGTGCCACCCCTGGGAAGCCTTTTAAAATGACACAACAGGTCTGCTACAGCAGCCTGTGTAAGGTGGTATATGCACCCCTTACTGAGATATAGGTTCCCTATATCTCTCCATATCACTGCACATGTAAACCTATCAGTCACCCCTATGGCAGGCCTTAACAATCCTGAAGGCAGGGTGCTGGGTTTCATGTGAGAGGGTGCCCATGCATGAGCAGAGCCCCTCTGCAGCTTTTGGAATCTTTATTCCGGGGTTGTTTGTGATGCAGCCAGACCATATACTCTTAAGTGCATTATAACCCCGCGGTAAATGCTAACTTGAGAATGGCTGCATGGAAAACTGTCGTGTTTGGTGTCAAACCCCTTGGAATCATACCTCCACCCCAGTACTGGGGTGGGAGGTATGATTCCTCCCTTCTAGAGGGAGCAACATGGCACCACCGGTACACCCGGTACCAGCTTAACAGAACCCTGGCATCACAAAATGGATGCTGCAGCCACAGACACGAGTCTGCCCTCCTGCTGCTGGACAAAACTCCAGCAGGGGAGGCCTGGACAATAGGTTTCCTGTCACAGGGAGGTGTGACCACCTCCCAGACAGGCTTTAGTGTATTGGGGCTGGGTGGGTGCACTCTCAGAGTGCTTTGAAGTCTGCACTGGGGGCATATTTGTTGTCCCTGTGCCTAGTCCAGCTCAAACCGGTTGCAGGGGCACACAGCCCCTGCTCTGGCGTGAAACTGGACAAAGGAAATGGGTGTAGCCACCCCTCTTTCCTGACCCTCCCATAGGTGGGTCCCCAGAGTTTGTCCCACCCCGTCCTTGGGTATAAAGTAGGAAACCCTGACTACAGGACTTTAGATTACACCTGGACTAAACTCTGATACCAGAAACCAAGTACTTCGACGATCTACACTACGCTGGATGACTGAAGAATCTCCCTTGGAGTAAAGGAGTTACTCCCCTGCAAGGCAGGCACCTTTAACGCAACTGACCAGTTGGCATCTCCGAGCTCCGACGGACTCCGAAGAATATTGCCACACAGGAGATGGGTTTTCCAAGGTTTCTGAGGTCGATCTGTGCCCACAGCAAGTCTGAGGCCCGTATCCCTCGTGGAGACCGTGCAACCCGAACCCCTGGACACCGCAACCATTTGCAGAAGCATCAGCTTCCCGGCGACCCCTGAG
Organism: Calotriton arnoldi; assembly: GCA_963921515.1. Taxonomy (NCBI): domain Eukaryota; kingdom Metazoa; phylum Chordata; class Amphibia; order Caudata; family Salamandridae; genus Calotriton; species Calotriton arnoldi. The sequence continues at coordinate 2,203,764 of CAWUFW010002372.1, forward strand.
GCTGAGCTTTGCGTTACCTGTAGCCCTGACCCCGAGTAGTAATTGCACTGAAGATTGCAGGCGTACACTCAATGAGTGTTCCCTGGGCTGCCATTTTGTGATTCCTCTCGAGGTCCCTTTGCAATCCCTGGTCCATTGACCTGTGGGTCCCCAAGAAGGCAACTCTAACTTTTATTGGGCTTCTCTGGTTGCTCCAGACGCGCCCTGACTCTCCATTGCTTGGGGAGTCCCCAGGACCTTGCTGGTCCGCACAGAAGCATCTTTTCTCTTCCTGCATGGGTTGCTGTTGCCAAGGCTTGTTGTGGTCAATCCGATCACCGACACCCCAGCACTCGACATCCTTTATGGGACAGCTCAAATCCGGCTCCTGGTCATCGTCGACATCTCCGGGACCCCGTGGCTGCAGAGTCAAGCTTCACCTCTTCGCACCTGAAGCACCCGACATCGGTGGGCATTCGATTGCTCCGCTCCTGGTCACTGGCTAGTGACCCAGACTCTGTCCCCTCTGCTTTCAGGTTCTTCACATCTTCGATCCAGGCTTGGATCACACCGGACACTTTTCTCCTTCACGGCAGCAGCACTTTGCAGCAGATCGCCATTGAAAACGACAACGATTCCCGACACCTTTTGACACCTATGCACCCGGCTTCCCTGGGTGAGGTAACTCGAGTACTCCGGTGTTCACGTGGGTGTTGGCCCTAGAACCCCTTAAGTCTAAAGGGGTTTGCTGAAAGTCCTCTCCTAAGTGTCCTTTATCTTTAATATTCCAACCGCGACTTTCCGCATTGAATCCTACGGCGCTCGCGGCTGTGTTCTCACACTGCACACGTCCCCCGTGGGTCTCCTGTGTCACTACCTTGGGTGGTTCCTTGGGGTCCCAGCGATTCTACGTGCTCTAGGCACTGTGTCTAGTCAAGTCGTGGTTCTTATACCACTTTCTTAGTATATGGTTTGGTCTCCCCCTGGAGCCCAGTGTGTATTGTGCTATTTACTGTCGTTTTAATACTGTGATACTGTGTATCTTGAACTCTAGTCTCATAAAGGGATTAGTAGTTAGTGTTTAGAAATAAATACATATATTTTATATATATCTTGTGTGGTTCTCCTTTCATTTAGTTATTCAAGAGGTTATAATCTGGTAAACCAAGCTGCTTTACACTCCTTCAAGACTTAGCCTGAAGGCTGCTCTCCATAGCTACCACTAGGATAGCTTTCAATAAAGGTTGTCTTTAAACCTATCATCAATAAGGGTCGTTTGGACTGGTGCAAGGTGCCCACTATAACTAGTGTTTGGGAAACAATGGTTCTTATGTGGCCCAAAAAAGTCCAAACTGAAGTGACCCAGCTAGGGGGCACTAGGTTATTGAATGGAACTTAATTCTTAGAAGAGAGCAATAAGTAATATACTAGGGACATGTAGGTCAATGTATGACAGAAATTTATTCCACAACAATAATATATAGGTGCTCACACATCAAGTGACAATAAGCGTGACGTGACAGGTGAAAGTGAAATTAAAATAAAGACATCGCATTGACAACAATACTAGAACATCCTTTAGAACATTTTTACAAAGTAAAAAAAGTAAACGGGACGATTCTCAGTATCAGCCCGTTTACGAACGGGAAAAGGCCTTTTGGGATGTATCATCCCAAAAGACCATCGCAAAATAGGGAATCGCAAAATTTTGCGATTGCATTTAAGGAATCGCAAATTGCGATTCCTTAAATGCAATGTAGGAAGCACCCAAGTTGTGCGATTTTGGCTTAAGGAATCGCAAATTACCTCCAACTTCAGGTTGGTGGTAATTTGCGATTTCTTTGAAAAATTCACTTTTTTGCATTTATCTAAGTGCCATGTGGCGGACATACATGCCCTTAGGGCATGTATGTGCGCCACATGTGCACACATGCACATTTCAGGGTGCAACAAGGTGTCCTTTTGGAACCCTTGCACCCTTGAAATTGCATGTGCAATTTGCGAGTACCTATTGGGTACTCGCAAAATGCGCATGCAATTCCCATTCATTCCTATGGGCCTCTTGGCACATAGAAATGAATAGGAAGCCATTCCTTAATTGTGATTCGCAATTTGCGAGTTTCAATTAAGGAATAATAAGGAATCGCAAAATATTTGCTAATTTTTAATTACATCTCGTTTTGCGATTCTCAAATAGCGATTCTCTAATAATCGCTATTTGAGAATCGCAAAACCATTCTTTCCTACATATGCCACTAAGTCCCTTAATTTTTCTTATTTCTCGCAATTCACAAAGTGTCGCATGATGGTGTATGCCATCCTAAATGCAAAAAGAACAATTGATGGACAGAATGCAGAACAATGTCAAACATTCACCCCAGTACAGAGATCTGGGCCTAAATCCATCGTTATTTTGCTCACCATGCCATTCCAGTTTGGACCCAGCCATATGCAAATCAGTCTTGACCCTGCGTCCAATGGGAACAGTCCAGACCTGACTGTCAGGCCAGGTCCTCCCTGGACTGGAAACAAGCATCCTAGGACCGGTTTCGGGCTTTCAGCCCTCATCAGCCAGGATAGCTTGACTCCAGTGGCATGGAGAGCATGGGACCCACATCTGGGCATACCCGTCCCACTCGGGGTGACAAATGCAAAAAGAACAATTGATGGACAGAATGCAGAACAATGTCAAACATTCACCCCAGTACAGAGATCTGGGCCTAAATCCATCGTTTGTTTGCTCACCATGCCATTCCAGTTTGGACCCAGCCATATGCAAATCAGTCTTGACCCTGCGCCCAATGGGAACAGTCCAGACCGAACTGCCAGGCCAGGTCCTCCCTGGACTGGAAACAAGCATCCTAGGACCGGTTTTGGGCTTTCAGCCCTCATCAGCCAGGATAGCTTGACTCCAGTGGCATGGAGAGCACGGGACCCACGTCTGGGCATACCCATCCCAATCGGGGTGACAAATGCAAAAAGAACAATAGATGGACAGAATGCAGAACAATGTCAAACATTCACCCCAGTACAGAGATCTGGGCCTAAATCCATCGTTTTTGCTCACCATGCCATTCCAGTTTGGACCCAGCCATATGCAAATCAGTCTTGACCCTGCGCCCAATGGGAACAGTCCAGACCGAACTGCCAGGCCAGGTCCTCCCTGGACTGGAGACAAGCATCCTAGGACAGGTTTGGGGCTTTCAGCCCTCATCAGCCAGGATAGCTTGACTCCAGTGGCATGGAGAGCACGGGACACACGTCTGGGCATACCCGTCCCACTCGGGGTGACAAATGCAAAAAGAACAATTGATGGACAGAATACAGAACAATGTCAAACATTCACCCCAGAACAGAGATCTGGGCCTAAATTCATAGTTTTTTTACTCACCATGCCATTCCAGTTTGGACCCAGCCATATGCAAATAAGTCTTGACCCTGCGCCCAATGGGAACAGTCCAGACCGAACTGCCAGGCCAGGTCCTCCCTGGACTGGAAACAAGCATCCTGGGACCAGTTTCGGGCTTTCAGCCCTCATCAGCCAGGATAGCTTGACTCCAGTGGCATGGAGAGCATGGGACCCACGTCTGGGCATACCCGTCCCACTCGGGGTGACAAATGCAAAAAGAGCAATTGATGGACAGAATGCAGAACAATGTCAAACATTCACCCCAGTACAGAGATCTTGGCCTAAATCCATCGTTTTTTTGCTCACCATGCCATTCCAGTTTGGACCCAGCCAAATGCATTCAGCACAAAATAATTCATTATGAAATATACATAAGAAATAAAAAATATTAGTATCATAAATGGTGCGGGTTGTGTAAGTGAAACTTTACAGTTAGTGCCACTGTCTGGGACCAACTCTAGTCTTTTCAACTTTTCTAGAATGCATTCTAATCAAATTAAAGGATATATAAATGAGCCAACTATCAAATCAGTAGTCATATAGGAACACATGGTGCAAAACTATATCGACACATGTACATTCCAGAATCGCAAAAAATGTACATGCATGTTACGGCATGAAACATCTGAAACTGGTGCCAACAAAGCGTACATAATTACACACCAGCATAAAATAGGCATCATTCCACAGAATATGTACCATATTCTACGCATGAGGGTGCAATATACAAAGCAAAACTTTATTGAAACTGATTTCTCAGAAACAAATGAGGCATTACAATGGGAGTGGTTTGTCATCATGTAGCTCTTTAACTGTGGACACCCACTGTTCATGTAAGGTGTTGGGTGGGATTATGGTTATGTGATGGGAGGGAATTATTGGTATTGTTCAAAGACTATCGCACACCCCCAGCTCTTATCTTTAAGGAAATTCACAAACGTTTTCCAACATATCTCGTCATGTTAGCTATTCCTAAATTATGAATGTAATTTGCTGGAATAAGTATGAGTGACCATGTGTGCAGGAACTGCAATCAAACCCTTTTTCAAGGAGTGGGTCAGAGAAGAGACGGTGTGTTGTGTAAAAATATTTGGGGGCAACAGAAAAATGTTTATTCCTTTTTATCTTTTTCAGTTTCATGATTGACATTTGTACAAGTTGTGTATCTTGCACATGGTGTAAGTGATGCCACTGTTCAATCACTTTCATTGCCTCAAGTACCTGTTTTTTTGTGAAGTGTTTCTCCCTGTGATACAAACTTAAAATATTCTTAAATTACACCTCAGTGCCTTGCCTACTTTCGTGAATGCAGGATGAGGCATAACTTAAGAATGCAAATAAACATAATTATTGTTTGTTATGTCAATTTTATAAAAAGGTCCCTTAGTGAATATCCCTGAAAAGCGTAACTTAAGAACAGATGTAGACAAAAATTAACAGTCTTGGGCCAAGATGTTGGTTGCTCGTCCATGAGCTCCTGATCATCTGCTAACCCGCATTGTCTAGTGGCAGTGTTGGCGGGCGATTTTCGCACTGTGAGACGCTCCTGAGCACCTAGGCCCTGGAGAGGAGTGTGACTGGACCGTGGTAGCCCCACGTGATTGTGGGGGCTGTGAGGCAGATCCTACAGTTGGCGATGAGGAGGCTGACCTGTTTGGTGCCACAAGCTGCGCAGCCTACAGTAGCGCCTCGTCGTGGCGCGGCTGTTCATACTTGGCAGCAGCACCCGGACAGGGTCTAACCACGCAGAGGTGCTAACCTCGGGGGAGAAGTTCCTGGATTTCCATGTGGCAATACTGGGAGTTGGGTGGCAGGCTGGTCATTTTGGAGTAGCATCTGCTGTAACACCGACGCTGGCAGGTACCTGGAGACAAACAGGGGCACTGCTGGGAACTGAAGAGGCTGTGGTCCTGGCGGGGGCCTGGCTGGGATGCGGTGCATCTGCGCAGGCCATGGGGCCCGGCCAGGGCCCAGATTATAACAGCATGTGCCCAGAGGGGTGGAGTCCATGGCCCATCTGGTGATAGCAGTGGAGACAATGAGCGGATACCTGTGGTGCAGCCTGCGTGGTGGCATCCCCCTCAACAGGCCTTGACCTGCAGTGAGGCCCAGAGACTGGGGAAACAGTGATCCCAGGCTGCACGTGCCACTTGTGACCAGGTAGGAGTGGGGCAGGTGAGCCTGGAATCCTATACCACGCACAACTCTGGACTACTTTGCCGGTAGGAGCTGTCATGGACTGCTCAGTAAATACCATGGAGAGCCCCACGCCGCCATGGGGTGTGACATGCCCCCAACGGCCCCAGCCCAATCAAAAATTGACAGATATACAGCCCAAATGAGAGGACAAAAAGGGGCCCAGGATGGGGACTGCCAGGTCACCCAAGAACAAGGCGGTGGAAACACAATGGTGATCCTTCTGGCGACCCAAGATTCCCGCATGGCTCTCGAATCCAACTCTATGGCAAGGGCCACTGAGGCCGAGGGGTGCTTCTCCGAGTTGGAGGACGTGATGTAGGATGTTAGGACGGAGGTGACCCATTTGAACTCGACATTCAGAATCCTGACCAACAGAGCCGAGGATGCAGAAAGCAGAAATCGCAGAAGTAACATATGCTTCATCAGGTTACTGGAGGGGGCACAGGGGTCAGCACCGAGGTGTTTCTGGAGCAATGAGTTTGGTCCTGGATGGACACCCTACGGCTGTAACCATGCTTCATCATTGAACGTGCACATAGGTCTCTGGTCTAAAGGCCCCCGCTAGAGACCTACCCCACCCCATGATTGCCAAGATCCAGAACTACAGAGATAGAAACTCGATTTTGCACGAAGCGAGGTCTATAGGACAACTCCTTTACTAGTCTGGAAGCGTTATGGTGTTTCCACATTGCACTAGACATGTCCAGGCTCAAAGGAAATCTTACGACCAAGTAAAACAAAAACTTCATGGCACTTCAATATATGCTCCCTTTCCTGGCGTACCTGCGGATCATCCATAAGGACAAATTGTACTTTTTTGACAACTCTGATGAAGCCTGGAAATGGCTGACAGAACAATGCCCCTGGCGCCCGAACCAGCCCCCGGCGTGGCCGGAAGGTCTTGCACATGATGCTTGAAGGGACGCGGCTGGCGTGTGAAATGGGCCCAAGTTCAGGAAACAATCCCACAGGGGACGTCGCGACTGTCGGGACACTCCTACCACCTCAGAATCAGAGAAAGAGGGGGCAGAGCCCCCAGCACTCCCAAAGACTGCTACTACAGAGGGGCCTCAGCCGAGGGTGCCCACGAACTATACAAATGAAGATGAGTATGATACCCTTATCCACTTACTACGGCAATGCATGCCAGCACTAACTTATCCTGTCCAAGTTTCTTAGAGGCCTGGAGCACCAGGATTGGGTCTGTGAGATCACCCCTACTACCGCCTGCCACTGAGATGGGGACTGTGTTCGAGCTACAGATGCTTCGAGCTGGGAGAAGTATAGGGAGGAGGTGAATAGGGGGGGAAGGATGGGGTTAATTTGTTATGAGGTTTTTTCCACAGTTTGTTTCTTATGCACAACATGTAGTAGACATGCTCCACAATTCTACACAGCCCGCAGATCCACCATACACAACTCCTGAACAGACAGGAACACTAGGGACCCAAGAAGACCCTGGGTGACCCACACCAGGCCCCCTCAACCACCAGTCGGCCAACAATATCTCTCACCAAAATGGAATTCACAGCTATGATGTGGAAAGTGAATGGTCGTTTGGACCGCGTAAAGTGGGTGCTGTGCTACAATTCATCCACAGGCATGCCCTCAGGTTCATGATGGTCCAGGAGATGCACCTGATGGGGACCAAGTGCACCCATTTGGCCTGGTTTGGGTACACCAGAGTTTACCACGCAAGATTCTGCCGTGGCTCCAGGGGGTTGGCGATTCTCATTCATAGCTCTCTGCCAATGGATATTTCTCGGGTAACCCGTGGCACCCTCAGGAGGTTCCTACTGGTGGAGGGCATGCTGGAGGCATCCCTCTATAACCTTTTAAGTGTGTATATCCCCCCACAGGTAGCCACTCCTACACCGCCACTCCTTAGAGTTCTAATGTTATCTCTTGTCACTGGCACATTGATCATAGGGAGGGACTTCAACAACATCCTTGGCTCCTGGGACTCCCAGCAGATGTCCGGGGATACCCCTAGGGAGGGGAAAGGACTCCCTGGCTGGCCTCAGGCCTGGGCTCTATGACGTCTGGCAGATCTGGAAACCCACAGCGAGGGAATACACACACCCTTCAGCCACGCACGGCTCATCATTCCTTATGGATTTCTTCCTCTTGCCATTTGCTGACCTCCTACACACACAGGCATCTTGCATCCTCATCAGGGGTATTTCAGGTCATGTGCCAGTCATCCTTCAAGTTGGAGACAATAGAAGGGAAGGGGATAGACAAATGTGGCAGCTTAGAGCCTGGTTCCTCACTGACCAGAAGCTGGTCCACACCTTGGAGACGGAACTGAAAGCTTATCTTGACATTTACCAAGGGACAGTCAACTCCCAGGGGATGTTATGGTAGGCCTTCAAGGCCACCATGCGTGAATATGCACAATCTCATATTAGTGGGGCAAGCCTGAGAGACTCAGGCTCGTATCTTGCATTTGGAGACTTTTAGAACTTGAGACCCAGGACAGGGACAATCTACTGAACTGTTGTGTTGTCAACTGGCCTTAGAGAGAACAGACAAAAACACACAAAAGGGAGTGCCTCAAGAGTCTAACAATTGTATTATAGAGCTTGTTCTCCTTTTTTCCCCTACTTTCATGAAGAACACATAATTCTATTGTGTTGATTCCACTATACTCTTCTCTAAGACCAAAATAATATGGGAGATGTGGTATGAAGTCTCAAAACAATTCTCTTTATTATTATTCAAAATATCAATTAAACATCCCGGCCAACGTGTTTCATCCTCTGAAAGGACTTCATCAGGATTTATGTATTTCTTTGCAGCAATATCACATTAAAGTCTAAGTGCGAGGGGATCAGTTCTCCCAGAGATTCTTGGAACATTTGTATTGCTCCTATATTGTCATAGAACAATAACTGAAGGTCATATATTAATAATGCAGCTTAATATCCACACCACATTAGGTTCTGTAAGCTCAGACCCGGTAGCACGAAGCTCAACCACCACCAAGTACCTTCTTCTTGACCTTAGAGAGAGCTTACTTGTGACAGTTGTGCCTGGATGAGGCCCATAGATACTGGGAGGCCTCAGCTTGCTGGGTCTACAAATGGGGGGACAAATCCGGCAAGTTGTTAAACTGGCTCGCCACCAGGGAATTAGCCTCTAGAGTGGTGGCCAACATTATTCACCCAGATGGAACATGTGTAGTGGCCAGCCAAGCTACAGCTTTGGGATTTGTGAGCTACTACACAAATCTCCAAGCTGCGAGGACCCACCCCCCATGCAAGACACACAATCCACCAATCGCAGATATCTCTCTGTCTAGGCTGACCCCGCTGAGAGAGAGGCTCTTGACCAGCCCCTGACTATGAAAGAACTTGGTGATGCTCTGTCGGAGCTCAGCACCGGCAAAACCCCAGGCCTGGACAGGTTCCCCACGGAATATTACTGAAGGCTACGACAATCCATCTTACATCTTATTCTGGCTATGCTCCAGGAAGCCATCAAGCGAGGTCACTTCCAATCTGAGATTGGCCTGGCCACCATTGTGGCTCTGACGACCTGCAGTGTGCCTCCTACTGGGCCATTTCCCTCATAAACACCAAGGTTTAATTGTACGCCAAACTACTGGTATGGTGACTGACCCATGTGTTTGGCCGCCTTGTCCACCCGGACCGGTGTGGGTTTATACCCTGCCATAGCACCAGGCACTGGATCCGCAGGGTGGATCTTGCATTGGCTCGGTCCAAAACACTACAATGCACAACAACCCAAATGCTTCTTGACTTAAAAAGGGCTTCAATTCACTATACTGGACCTTCCTCATCAAAGTGCTGGTCAAGATGGAAATGGGATCTAAGTTTCGGGTTATATCCACACCGCTACACCAGGCCGCAGACACAGGTGCAGGTGAAGGGAGTAGTCTCCCCTAAATTCTCAATCCGTCGGTGCACCAGGCAGGGTTGTCCCTTGTCCCCCCTTCTCTTTACCCTGGCCATTGATTCGTTGGATATGTGGATAAGATGCAACAACCAGGTTTGGGGATTTGATTGGGGCAATGCATTGGAGGACAGAATAGCCCCCTAGGCTGACGATGTCCTGTTTTGCATAGGTCGTCTGATGGGAACCGGACCCCGCATCACCTCTTTTCTTGAATCCTTCGGTTGGCCTTAGGGCTGACGGTGAACTGACCCAAATCTCTCTTAATTCCTCTTAGAGGAGACAGAGATGATGATTTATGGCACCCTGTCCTACCGATCTGGCGCCTGAGCTTCTGGTACCTCGGAATTCATATTACTTGGGAGCCGGAACTTGACTGAAATCTTAATATCCATCACCTCACCCACATAATCCTGGTCAATTTAGGTAGGTGGTCCAAATTGCCACGCAACATGATGGGCATGATAGTCTTTCCGCGTCTCCTCTATGTCATCCAGAACTTCCCCTCCCCTATCTGCGACCATTGGTTCGCGGCTACCACTGCTAAAGCGGGCAAAATCCTATGGGCCAATAAATCTCCCAGGATCTCCTTTGACAAATCTGTTTACTCCACATCCAATGGGGGGCTTGGCAATGACCAATGTCCGTCTGTGCAGCAAACACCATAGTGGTGAATGACTATGTGTGGAGGGTGGGTGGACCCAGCCTTCATGGTGGAGGTCTCGAGAATCAGACTAGATAACATCCTGAGCATGCTGTACGGGACGACAGTCCCCCGTCGCTTCCAGAAATTACTAGGACAGTCCTCCATACCTGGAGAGCTGTGCTGCGCTGGATGGGGTTGGATCAACTATTGATGCTGGAGACTGTGTTATGGATTGGGAGGTGGATGGGCCGAGTGGCAAGATTGGTGGGATTTAGGGGTTGGGATAATATTGGCGCGTCTAGGCTGGGCGATGTTTGAGAGGGCAACCACATGAAATCCTTTCAGGACTTCCAGACTGGGTTCTCTCTCCATAAATCACAATTTTCTGATACCTCCAACTCCGCCATGCTCTGTCTGGCTACTGGGAGGCTCTGGCTGCACCACCGGACTACAGACCCCTGGAGATCAGGCTACTTATGGGCCCACTGGCCAAGTCGGAATTTCTCAGATTTACAGCGCTCTGGTGAATCACTCCCCTTGCACACTCACAAGCTTGAAGGAGAGATGGACAGGGTGGCTAGGTATGCTAGAGGAGGCAGAATGGAGGGAGGCATGGATGGCACCACATGCTCTAACCATTTTGCTGCATCTATGCCTAACCCAATTGAATTATTTAAACTGCACATACTACATGCCCAAACACCTCTGAAAAGTCCAACATCTCCCAGAAACCCATTTGCACTAGGCTCCGGAAGGGCCTTGGTGACTTTTATTACATGATGTGGAGATGTCAAATCGTACAGCGATACTGGTGCTCCATCTCTGCAACATTCTCAGAGGTATTAGACAAGAGAATTGAGGCTTCCCCCAAAGTTGCGCTGCTCAGCCTTTAGGAGGACCTGGATGGCCAGGGGGCGGATCGTATCCTGGTGGGGTTGGGGACACTACTGGCTAAAAGCGATGTAGCCTAATACTCGAAGACACTAGAGGTCCCACCGCTGTTGGAGTGGAGGACAGGTATGGACCGCACAGCCAATTTGGATGAGCTGAACCACTTGGCAAGAGGCTGACCCAAGAAACATTCAAGGATATGGGGGAAGTGGTGGTCATACTATGGGCTAGGCACCACAATTGTTGGAGGAGTGGGGAAGGGGTGGTATGTGGGAATTCACGGATGTCCTTTTCAGGATCCCCTACGACGGGGGAGGGGCTGCCCTACAGAAGTCCCAAGACGGGGCGAAACGAGTTGGCTACTTTTGGAGAATCAATTTTTGTAAAGAATAAAGGATTTCATAATCAAGAAAAGCGCCTCCACGTACTTGATTGCGATCTACCTAATGTGAATTTGAAAATCTGTTGGGATATAATCGACTTTTCTAAAATCTATATTGAAATAATCTGCCTCAATCTTTTTTTTTATTTGAATTAAAAAATAGTGGGTGCTGGTCGTTTTTGAGTGTACGACCTTGTTGGGCTTCTGTTAAATCTAATGAAGTATTGTTATAAAAAAAATAATAATAGGGTCTTTAGTTACTCGTGTTTTTATGAACTATGCTTGTTGTATGTATGAATCAAAACTCTGATCAATATAAAACAATTCTTTTTTAAATTTGGAAGAAACATTACTTTAAAAAATCTTAATAAGGTGTATGGTAGTTTGCTTTTATAGTCTTAGCACACGGTCAATGTTGGACAGATGTTTTTTAACCTCGGGATAATCATAATTGGTGGTTGATTACAATCATGTTTGGAATCTGTGGACATGATTCACAGAGGGCCTCCACACTGTGGCACTTGGGGTGGAATCTACGCAATGAGAATTCTCATTGTGAAGATTCCACCCCGAGTGCCAGACTTCCCCACAACTGCGGGGCCTCCCCTACGAGTGCTGAGGCCCTCTGTGAATCAGGTCCTCAGTTTTTGTTACAAGAGACTAAATCAACATGATTTTAGAATAGAAGTATTGATTGACCCCTTAACATAAAACAGATATTTTCCTTGTGTATTGCGTTGATTTAATTGATTCAAACATTTTCAACTTTTGGCACATTTTATATCAAGACGTGAGCTTTACAGAGTTTCAAACTGGAAAACAATGTGTGCCTTTTGAGTGAAATTCAAGTGACATAAATATGTTCATCAGGTTCAATGCAACTGAATAGGGACTTTTGAAATAAATATTACCAGGTTCATCTGATGATCCTATTATGCAGTTTCCAATTTTGAAATCCATATGTAAGATTTACCTCTCAGTTGGAGAGAAACAGTGTGCACAGAAACACCAATTGTAGATGATGACTTCAAAGTCATGTTGTTCCCCATTATCTTGCAATATGCCCGCACTTATTTCACTTATACATTTGGAAATATGTTCACCAATGTACTTGAAATTTGGCACACGAGACTTGGGGAAGCACATACAAAACGTTGTAAAAAGCAAATTATCAAAGAATCTGCACCTGCATGAGGTTAGAAATATAAACTGCACTTGAATAAAAACGTTATGTGTGAAAGTCAAAGCAGATTGGAGCAACTGTTCCAAACTGTAGTATCATGCCCTTCACTTTCAATTAAAATTAATTATTTTAAAAAGTGCACAGTAACTCATTCTGCAGGTTTTTCTTTCGGCTTTTCATCAAAATTGAAGAATTGTGCATACTATTTGGCTTTGCACCTACACAGTTTTTAGCATCGGCATACAGAATTCAAAGTTACAAAAAACAGCATAATTTTCAACACTTCATTTAGCTTAGAAAAACTATTACTATGGAAACGAAACATAAGCAGTCGTCCAAACATTTGCCTTCGGCACAAGGCAGTCCAGCTCAATGCTGGAGCAAATGTGCACTGTAAAGCTTGAAACGGTTGTTCCACACTGCCCTGTTTATTTTTGGTCCGTGCTTTTATTTCCTGCAGCGAACTTGAGAATCTCCTACTACATTATAGATGCTCTGGATTACTGTGCTATTATTGGGCAGAACTAGGATCTGCTGGCAGAGAGCACCACAAAGTGAAATCCGAAACTGAGGATGGCTAGCTACTGAGGATGGCAAGCTACTATCACCTCATCCTATGCTATGACGTGACTCGCAGTAATGGCAGATGTAGGAAACTGGCTCTATATATAATATTGCCACTAGGTGGTAATACCATGCAGAGAGTCCAGGGGTACCCCAAAAGTGTACAGGGCTCAATGCAAAACCCAAAGTGCTCTATTAGTGGTAGTGTGGGCGAGCAGCCTTAGACCTAACACAGAGGAGTTTTAAGACATTTATGGCATAACAGTGAATAATAATGGATGCACAACTCAAGAAGGAGATTCAGACCAAATTTATAAAATTATACTTTGTACTTTATTTTAAGACCAAGGTCTTCACAATAAGGTAAATACGTTGTTAATTAAATATACTTTTCACTTTGGAAAATCGACACTTCGAAACTTTTTCACACAGTCCAGTGGCATCCTATGGAGTAAACAATTGCGGTTAAACAGGTAAGTATTTAACTTATAGTCTCAGTCTTCAGAGCCAAAAGTCAGCAAGGGTCAGTGGTCAGGTAAGTACTAAAACTTCGACCCAATGCTTTTTAATGGAGACAGGGGGTGCCTGGAGCCACACTGCTTGCAGGTGTGTAGATCAGTTGCAGGGGCCAAGCATTGGGGGATGGGGCCGCATAGCAGCATCAAACAGACACCACCAGCGGCACAGGGGCGGCCGGGTGCAAGGTGCAATTTCGTCTTCAGGCGCCCAATGCTTTTCAATGGGGATTCTTCTTTCGGCAAAGAGGCTGCAGACGGGTCACCGGAGGTTGCAGGAGGAAGACCAACACCAGCAGAGGTAAGTTGGGATGTGGGGAGTCATAGGGGCACCATCAGTTCATCTCACCAAGCCACAGGGGCTTCGGTGCAGTGGTGCCTTTTGACTTCGGAGTCTTCTAACCGGAGCCGGTTGCGGTCAGAGGGAGCCTCTGGATTCACACTGCAGGCGTTGTCGTGGAGGGCAGGAGAGGTCAGCCAAAACTGGACACGAGGTCAGAATCGCCGGGGAGACTTCCCTGCACAAGTGAGCCACTCAGACTCGGGCCGTGGGCGTCGGGAGCAGAGTGGGCAGGGGATGCGGAACCGCATTGATCCGGAGTCTTTGGAGTCGGTTTCTTTTGGACAGGTCCACTGTCCAAGGGAGATTGGAGTCTTTGTTGAAGGAAACAGTCCTCCCAGAGGATTCAGAGGTCGCTGTTGAAAGACAGCTCGCAGGATCATCGAAGCAGGAGACAGGCCGGTAGGGCTGGGGCCAAGGCAGTTTGTGTCTTCTGGCTTCTGCTGCAGGGTGTCTTCTTTCTTCTTAGGTTGTCACAGATCTGCGTCCCAGGTCTGGGTGAGCCACATAAATACTAAATTTAGGAGGTGTTTTAGGATAGTAGCAGGAGTAGCAGGAAGAGCCAATTTTCACCTTACCTGGGGTGGTCACTACACCCTCTATTATGCCACCCTCCTGTGGGAGGCAGAGTGGACCTAGCCCTGATTGGAGGGGTCCCCCATCTATAAGGTGGCGGGGACTGAAAGTTGTGCTTCACCTCGCTCCCCCCACCTTAGGGGTGGGGTTGGCAAAGGTGGGCACACCTCCTATCTTTTTTAATCCTGTTGCTTTTCCAGCCCAAAGTGGGGGTGTAAACCAGGGGCTGCCATCTGCTGCTAGCAGCAGAGGCTGGGAGTTGCATTACAAAGGCGGCAGGCCTTTGAAGCTTCCCTCTTCGAGCACTGCCCCATCCTGGGGGAGGAGGCCTGACACCTCTGCCCAGGATGTGCATTGTTTCTGGTCCCTGAGAGCAGGGGCTCTTTACCCAGGGATCCAGAAACATGTCTGGTGATGGCTGGCTGCCTACAGCCGGTCATAGACCACACCAGGGTTGGTTTGGATTCAGGGAGCACCTCTGAGGTGCCCTCTGTGTACATGGTACAATAAATCCCACACTGGCATCAGTGTGGATTTATTGAAAGGAGTAGTTTGATACCAACACTCCTATAATCAGTGAAGCCATCATGGTGCTGTGGAACTCGAGTTGATGAGTTCCCAGCCCATGTACTCTCTTATGGCTTCACTGGCACTTACAATTTTAGGCAATGGGGCCCAATATTGTAGGGGCATATCTGCTCAGGCAGATATGCCCTCACCTGTAGTATAGTGCACCATGCCTTAGGGCTGTGAGGCATGCTAGAGGGGTGACTTACCCATGCTGTAAGGCAGTGATAGCTAGCCTGGCACCCAGGCAGGGTGCCATACCGACTTAGGGGTCGATTCCGATTCGGGCCGGAAAACGTACCGACCGACTCGGTACTGGAATTTAGTCCGACCGACACGTACCGGCGCCGCCGACCCAGGTAGTATGATGAAATGCATGGGAATCACGACCGACTCGTACGGAACACAAGGCGAACGACCGACCCGGACGGAAACAAGCTATCCGGCCGGGAAACCACGCGAATCGAACCGACCGACACGCATCAGGAAATAACCCGAACGAAACGTACCCGCGAACTCCGACCCGCGCAGTACGATGCAATGGGTGTAAATTCAGACCGATTCGTACAGAGCCCAAGCCGTACGACCGACACGCATACAAAACCCAGCCGAACAAACACAATACTCCGCGACCGATGCGTTCGCCGCATATGAAACTGAGCTGAAACACAGCGGGAACGACTCGGAGAGGCGCGCACGAGACAACTGCAACGTCCTACTCGGTCAGAAGAATGACTCCTACATGCACAATAATCACAAATGAAAAAATACAAAAGAAAAGGGCCAAACAAGCAATGACAAAGCCAATAAATACAGGGGGTGAAAAAAATGGAACAAGGACACACCCCCAACTCCATCTACATAAAGCCCACAAATCCCTACCATGATCCTTTGCAAATTTCACTGACCTGCCAGCACAGAACACCATCACACAGCAAACACAGACACACACACAGCTCATCCAACACAAAAGCCACACACCATTAGCACCTCAACAAATAGCACCCTCACACACACACAGCAAAACCTACACACACACACCCTCACTTGCACACACACACACATCAATCACCACCACCACCACCACCCATCACCATGCCCCTAAAGAAGAATCCAAAGTTCCTAGATAGTGAATTGGAAGTCATGGTAGACGAGATCCTGAGGGTAGAGCCACAGTTGTTTGGCACATTGGTCCAACAGACCCCCATGTCGCAGAAAACCAAGATGTGGGCGAGGATCGTCGACAGGGTGAACGCACAATCACCATGTTTGCGCACAAAGGAAGACATCCAGAACAGGTGGTATGATGTGCGCAGGAGGGTCAGAAACCTACTCAAGAAGGATTACCTCCTGAGCCAGCACACCGGCAGTGGCCCTCCTGCAAAACCAGTATACCTCAGGCCCTGGGAGGAGAAGGTGCGGGCCATCCTACCACCAGTGAGCGTATATGGACTAACAGACATCCCAGAGCCTGGTGAGTACACAACTAATATACACAATATTGTGTGCCAATACACACACATCACTGTCAAGGGGACAGTCAAACCATCCACCCCTAGCAAATCAACAGCAACCAAAAGATAATCATCCCAAGATGTGCATGTCAGTTAGATAAACACAAAACACGCCATCACATAGTGATATGTAACTGTGTCATGACATGTACAAACCTAACAACAAATAGAGCAAGGCAGTGGCACAAATATAACCAACAAACACTGTCTGATATTTTGCCACCACTAGAACACCACCTCACAGGGAAGCTCACTTAAAGGAAGGAATTCTGTGTATACTGGTGAAGTCAGTGTAGCCAATAGCATGATGGGAGTTGTAGTCACAGATACTGCTCACCCTCACAATTGGCCAATCAACACCACTCTGAACCATGCTCACATCACAGGAAGTGGATAAGGACTGACAAGATGGCTGACACTGGCTACTGCTGTGGGGAGCACAAGGCCCTGCTGGGAACTGTGCACCAACAAACAGCACAACACCACTGCCTGACATCCTGAAAGCAAACTTGCACTCCCTGCAATGCAAGCACGTTGCATGGTGGGATATCTGGCTGGGTGGGAAGCAGGACTCACAGCACTGACCATAGTTACAAGCATCTCACCTCACACACCCCCTCAACACAAACTCCACATACCCCACCTGGGAGAATGCAATGCCTCACATACCAAATGAAGATCCCACAAAGAACCACCACCCTGGATAATGCTGTGTGAAGCACAGGGACACTCTTGGGACTTGTAGCCAAACAAACGCAAGGACAACACTGTCAGCCTTCCTGTCAGCACAGGCACACTACCCCACAGGGAAGCAGAGTCAAAAGGAAGGAAGTACGGGCATGCTGGGAAGGGGGTGTAGGCAATAGCATGATGGGAGTTGGAGTCACAGATACTGCTCACCCTCACAATTGGCCCATCAACACCACTCTGAACCATGCTCACATCACAGGGAGTGGGTAAGGACTGACAAGATGGCTGACACTGGCTACTGCTGTGGGGAGCACAAGGCCCTGCTGGGAACTGTGCACCAACAAACAGCACAACACCACTGCCTGACATCCTGAAAGCCAACTTGCACTCTCTGCAATGCAAGCACGTTGCATGGTGGGATATCTGGCTGGGTGGGAAGGAGGACTCATAGCACTGACCATAGTTACAAGCAGCTCACCTCACACACCCCCTCAACACAAACTCCACATAACTCACCTGGGAGAATGCAATGCCTCACATACCAAATGAAGATCCCACAAAGAACCACCACCCTGGGTAATGCTGTGTGAAGCACAGGGACACTCTTGGGACTTGTAGCCAAACAAACGCAAGGACAACACTGTCAGCCTTCCTGTCAGCACAGGCACACTACCCCACAGGGAAGCAGAGTCAAAAGGAAGGAAGTACGGGCATGCTGGGAAGGGGGTGTAGGCAATAGCATGATGGGAGTTGGAGTCACAGATACTGCTCACCCTCACAATTGGCCCATCAACACCACTCTGAACCATGCTCACATCACAGGGAGTGGATAAGGACTGACAAGATGGCTGACACTGGCTACTGCTGTGGGGAGCACAAGGCCCTGCTGGGAACTGTGCACCAACAAACAGCACAACACCACTGCCTGACATCCTGAAAGCAAACTTGCACTCCCTGCAATGCAAGCACGTTGCATGGTGGGATATCTGGCTGGGTGGGAAGCAGGACTCACAGCACTGACCATAGTTACAAGCATCTCACCTCACACACCCCCTCAACACAAACTCCACATACCCCACCTGGGAGAATGCAATGCCTCACATACCAAATGAAGATCCCACAAAGAACCACCACCCTGGGTAATGCTGTGTGAAGCACAGGGACACTCTTGGGACTTGTAGCCAAACAAACGCAAGGACAACACTGTCAGCCTTCCTGTCAGCACAGGCACACTACCCCACAGGGAAGCAGAGTCAAAAGGAAGGAAGTACGGGCATGCTGGGAAGGGGGGTGTAGGCAATAGCATGATGGGAGTTGGAGTCACAGATACTGCTCACCCTCACAATTGGCCCATCAACACCACTCTGAACCATGCTCACATCACAGGGAGTGGGTAAGGACTGACAAGATGGCTGACACTGGCTACTGCTGTGGGGAGCACAAGGCCCTGCTGGGAACTGTGCACCAACAAACAGCACAACACCACTGCCTGACATCCTGAAAGCCAACTTGCACTCTCTGCAATGCAAGCACGTTGCATGGTGGGATATCTGGCTGGGTGGGAAGGAGGACTCATAGCACTGACCATAGTTACAAGCAGCTCACCTCACACACCCCTCAACACAAACTCCACATAACTCACCTGGGAGAATGCAATGCCTCACATACCAAATGAAGATCCCACAAAGAACCACCACCCTGGGTAATGCTGTGTGAAGCACAGGGACACTCTTGGGACTTGTAGCCAAACAAACGCAAGGACAACACTGTCAGCCTTCCTGTCAGCACAGGCACACTACCCCACAGGGAAGCAGAGTCAAAAGGAAGGAAGTACGGGCATGCTGGGAAGGGGGTGTAGGCAATAGCATGATGGGAGTTGGAGTCACAGATACTGCTCACCCTCACAATTGGCCCATCAACACCACTCTGAACCATGCTCACATCACAGGGAGTGGATAAGGACTGACAAGATGGCTGACACTGGCTACTGCTGTGGGGAGCACAAGGCCCTGCTGGGAACTGTGCACCAACAAACAGCACAACACCACTGCCTGACATCCTGAAAGCCAACTTGCACTCCCTGCAATGCAAGCACGTTGCATGGTGGGATATCTGGCTGGGTGGGAAGGAGGACTCACAGCACTGACCATAGTTACAAGCATCTCACCTCACACACCCCCTCAACACAAACTCCACATAACCCACCTGGGAGAATGCAATGCCTCACATACCAAATGAAGATCCCACAAAGAACCACCACCCTGGGTAATGCTGTGTGAAGCACAGGGACACTCTTGGGACTTGTAGCCAAACAAACGCTAGGACAACACTGTCAGCCTTTCTGTCAGCACAGGCACACTACCCCACAGGGAAGCAGAGTCAAAAGGAAGGAAGTACGGGCATGCTGGGAAGGGGGGTGTAGGCAATAGCATGATGGGAGTTGGAGTCACAGATACTGCTCACCCTCACAATTGGCACATCAACACCACTCTGAACCATGCTCACATCACAGAGAGTGGATAAGGACTGACAAGATGGCTGACACTGGCTACTGCTGTGGGGAGCACAAGGCCCTGCTGGGAACTGTGCACCAACAAACAGCACAACACCACTGCCTGACATCCTGAAAGCCAACTTGCACTCCCTGCAATGCAAGCACGTTGCATGGTGTGATATCTGGCTGGGTGGGAAGGAGGACTCACAGCACTGACCATAGTTACAAGCAGCTCACCTCACACACCCCCTCAACACAAACTCCACATAACGCACCTGGGAGAATGCAATGCCTCACATACCAAATGAAGATCCCACAAAGAACCACCACCCTGGGTAATGCTGTGTGAAACACAGGGACACACCTGGGACTTGTAGCCAAACAAACGCAAGGACAACACTGTCAGCCTTCCTGTCAGCACAGGCACACTACCCCACAGGGAAGCAGAGTCAAAAGGAAGGAAGTACGGGCATGCTGGGAAGGGGGTGTAGGCAATAGCATGATGGGAGTTGGAGTCACAGATACTGCTCACCCTCACAATTGGCCCATCAACACCACTCTGAACCATGCTCACATCACAGGAAGTGGATAAGGACTGACAAGTGGCTGACACTGGCTACTGCTGTGGGGAGCACAAGGCCCTGCTGGGAACTGTGCACCAACAAACAGCACAACACCACTGAATGACATCCTGAGAGTCAACCTGAACCCACTGCAAGGGTGGCATGCTTCATGATGGGATAACTGGGCTAGGTGGAGAAGGATGGCCGGATGTCCACCAAATACAACCAATGCTGGCCATGCACACACCTCAACATTCATATTGAAATGCCCCAGGTATGCATGACAATGTGCTACACCAATATCAACCTCTTACTGTGACAACTTAGGACAATGCAATGTACATGCCCGCATCCAGAGGTACAGTCACAACTGTCAGGTGTGTGAACCATTGATGCCTGTAGAAACATAACATACAATGTGTGTCTCTTCCAAATACAGGTGATGATGATGGGGACACAGCAGCAGGCGAGGAGGAGTCCCTGTCCCAGGCTCCGGGGGACACAGAGCTCACTGGTGTGGAACAGCCCCTACCCTCCTCGGATGGCGAAGACCTACCTGGCACCTCCGGTGTGAGTCATCATGCAGCACCAGCTGGACCAACATCTGCACCCCCTGCACCCACCCCTCCAACAACTGCCAACATACAGACCACCCCCGCCGACACGGACAGACCAAGGACCACCGCTGACAACAGCAAAGGGCCCCAGGCCCACCGTGGAGCAACGGATGACAACACCACTAACAACCCCCAAGTGGGCCTCGGGTCACCTGTGCGTGCCACCGCAGGTCCTGCACGTGTCGCCAGGGGTGGTGGGAGGGGTGGTAGACATAGGTCGCTGCTTGCAGAGGTGTCTGGACTGCATGATGACCCACAACTGGCACGCATCGCTGATGCGTACCAGGATAGCACCGGAGAGGTCAGACAGGTAGTGGGGATCCTCAAGGACATACAACAGCAGCAGGCTGCCCATCATGCCCGCTTGGACTCCCACATGTCCCGTGTGGAGACACACATGTCTTGCATGGAGTCCAAGTGGGACACATTGCAAGAACTCACAGTGGTGCATAGGGACATATTGACATGCCTCCGCCAGATTAGCACCAACATGGCCACACCTCCCTGTGTGCCCACAACATCTGGTGCTGCAACAAACTGACACCTCCACAGGGAGGGAGGAGGACTCTGGCGGAGACTCCCCTGCACCGCAGCAGCCTGCACGTGAGGGTCCCCCCCCAAAGAAGAGGGGTCGTCCGAGGAAGGAAAACTGAGAGGTTGATGGCCACGTACATCCCCCAGGAAGCCAACACCTGCTCCGGAAATTATCCTTTGTGTGCAAACGTTTCACCCTGTCGAATGCAACAGTACTTTCCCACATGACATGGGGAGTTCAAGTTGGACTAATGTATCATATGACTGTGGACTTCACTCAGGACATTTCTGCTACCAAGACTTCCAACTCATCTGGGAACTTTGGATCCCAATCCCAATGTACAGCACCCACCATCCTGTGCACTATACACACACACATTTCTGTAAATAAAATCACTAGTACACCATACTTGCCACTGTTGTTACTCAAATGTGGATACTGTTATGGTGATGATGTTCTGCCAAATTACACTGTGTATGCTAACTGCTACAGCAAGTACAACACCGTCGTGTGAGTCATGGTGATGTGACACATATGAGGGAGACACACCACTAGGGCTACACAACACAGACACCAGGGCCATCGGACTCATCGCCCACAGTGATGTTGCCAGGAAATACAGTGGAATGCACAGACACCACACCTATTCAGAGTCTGTGTCAACTAGCCCACAGGTGCAGTAAGCAAATGTCAGTCAGATGTGTGACCACAGACAACGCACATCCCAAAGTGAAGCACAGGTTTATTACATATTTGCAACATGTTGTTTCCACTACAAATGCAAGGTTTACCCATGTGGCAGTGGCCACACAGTCAACAAGTGCAGAAGATATGAAGTCCAGGGGTGTGTGGCACATCACTTGTAGGGAAACTACTGCTGCCACCCTGAAAGCTGAATCATGGTGTCGGGGGATCCAAGTTGACCAAAGTACTCAGTAAGCACCCTGTGAAGGACAGACATGACACACAGTTAAAATCACTGTAGAACAGGACAGTACTGCAATACTCATGCCCAATACATGTCACAAGACAACTACACAAAACCAAGTTAGCATGTCAGAACTGTTGGGGAGTTCAGACTACCTGGAAGGACACATTGCTGCATGCATCCAGTCAAGTAGCACATGGCCACACTCAAACAGCACCAGAGCACCACCCACACATTTCATGCAAACTCACGTCATTCACATTACATCTCCCTGGATACTCACATTCAGCTGAAGAAGTTGGTGATGAGCTGTGTGCGGACATCACCATCATCATCATCATCATCATCACTGGCATCGTGGTCCAGGCCAGGATCCTCCACAGGTGGCGGACGTTGGTCATCGTCATCCAGGATGAGAGGCAACTCCTTCCGCACTGCCAGGTTGTGTAGCATGCAGCAGACGATGACAATCTTGCACACCTTTGCTGGGGCATATGGGAGGGCCCCTCCTGTCTTGTCCAGGCAGCGGAAGCGGCTCTTCAGGAGACCAAAGGTCCGCTCTATCACTCTCCTGGTCCGACCATGTGCCTCATTGTAGCGCATCTGGGCTGGTGTCACAGGGTTCCTGAGGGGTGTCAGCAACCACGGCATGTTGGGGTATCCGGAGTCACCTACGGACAGACAAGTGCACATTAGCTGATTTGGAAAAGTGGGTGGAATACTACAGATCAGAACACACACAATGGTACAAAGTCAGTACACACCGACAAGCCAGGCACACTGGTTCTGCATCTGTGCCATCATCCTCGGGATGCGACTACTCCTCATCACGTAGGCATCGTGTGCTGAACCAGGGAAATGGGCACACACATGTGTGATGCTCATATCTGCTAAACATAACACCAGAGCATTGATCGAATGGTAATGTTTACGGTTCCGGTATGCCTGCTCATGTGCCTGTGGTGGTATCAAAGCCACATGTGTCCCATCAATGGAGCCAATTACATGTGGCATCCTCCCCAGGGCATAGAAGTCACTCTTGACGTCAGTGAGTCATTGACGTGTTGGGAAATAGATGTACTGGTTCAGGTAAATCAACATTGCCCCCAAAACATCGCGTAGCACACGGCTGAACATAGTCTGTGACATCCCATCGGCAGTCACAACAGTGTGTTGAAAGGTACCGGTGGCAAAGAAGTGTAGGGCTGCCACTACCTTCACCTTGGGGGTCAGCGCCGTAGGGTACGTCCGGCCAGGTTGCAAATGTGGTGCCAAGCGCACTGCCAAATCCTCAATCAGCTGCCTGGTGAAGCGGTACCGTCGGAAGCTGTCACGTTCCACCATCGTTGCCAGGTCAGGGAATGGTCTATAGGCAGCTGGAGCCCTGCAGTGCATAGGTTGAAGGAAGAAAAATTGTCAGTCACCCCACATATGTGCCATTCACCATACACAATTTCACATGATACATCATTACGTGACACAAGTACCTGATGTGTGTGCCGTTCTGTCGGACATAACTCGCACCTACATGGCCATCATCTAACTTCTCAGTACAACATGTGTGCACAACAGGTACCAGGTTGTGCTATGGGAAACCATTAGGCTGTGTCACAGTACCCATTTACTGCTGTCGCGTTCCACACACACACCACAGTGACATGTCTGGACAGATGCGCCACAGGCATCACAGCTCATTGACAGGTAGATTCCCAGTGACCCTGTCTTGCCACATGGACACTGGCATGACATGGCGTATCATGTACACGTCAGAAAAACAAACATGACTCCCACAGGTAGTGGCCCCTGTCGCATCCGCAGGACAGACATGGACGCCAGTGACGCACAACATCAAAGTCCATGCACAAACAACGTTGATGTGGAGACTGTCTCCCATCGTGCACATGTAATCAGAGACATCGGAAACACAACATGCACACAGACTGTGGAGGGACATCACTATTGTGGCAATGGGTCATCCTGTGACGTACATGCCTTCCCACATGGGACTCTGGGGGTATGTGACATGTCATACACATACACAACCTGGAAATGTGACCATGCCACATGCTCCAAAATGAACTGTTGCACATCACAGTGGTCATGTGCACAACACACAAAGGACCCTGTCCCCATGAACACATGCACAGCCTGGGTGTGGCTGCCCACAAGTGCCACCACAGAAACCACATGTTAACCCCCATACACAGAGAAGGAAATGCAGCCTTACATGCCTTAGGAAACAGTGTGGACTGGGTGTGGTGTTGTAGGTGTGCCCCTGGGTCTCTGGCAGGTATATGTGGCAGGCATACATTCACCAGTGACAAGCATGGTGACATATGCGACTGACCTGTACAGGGACGCGTTGTACAGCAATGGACCGATCGGTGTGCCCGGCTGGTCCATTGCATGTGTTGGGAGCGGGTACGCGTTGTATCCCGAAATACGCGTTGTACAGCAATGGACCGATCAGTGTGCCCGGCCGGCCCATTGCATGTGTTGGGAGCGGATACGCGTTGTACAGCAATGGACCGATCGGTGTGCCCGGCGGGCCCATTGCTTGTGTTGGGAGCGGGTACGCGTTGTACAGCAATGGACCGATCGGTGTGCCCGGCCGGCCCATTGCATGTGTTGGGAGCGGATACGCGTTGTATTCCGAAATACGCGTTGTACAGCAATGGACCGATCGGTGTGCCCGGCCGGCCCATTGCATGTGTTGGGAGCGGGTACGCGATGTATCCTGAAATACGAGTTGTACAGCAATGGACCGATCGGTGTGCACGCATTGGCTGGGGCCTGGCATGGCAACGGACGCGTTTTCGAAGCTCCAACGAGTCTGATGCAGTGAATTCAGTTTGCCAGCCACAACAATGTTGCAAAATCATGGGTGTCATGAAGTTGAAGATTTGAAGGATGCTGTGGGCGTGTATTAGTGCTGCTATTCCATGGATTGGTCAGATTCAGAAGATGCAAACGACTTGGACCTATCACTTTGGACACATGGGACAGTATCTGCCTCTGCAGCACACATATAATTCTGGCTGTTCCCCTGAGAGCTCACTTGCCTGCACTACATGCTCCAGGACGACATCTGCCACCAACACTGCTGCTGTTTCTGCATCCTCTGGCTACTGCAATGGCACGTACTGTGGAGAGAGCCCCAGCCTTCAGCCTTGAGGAGAACCAGGCCCTGCTGGACAGCCTCCTTCCACAGGACAGCAAGCTGTATGGGAAACCAGGGGAGCAGGTGAGTGTGCTGTCCACTGCCTTACTAATTGTGCATGTTGTCTGACTAGCAGGACTTACAGTGTGCACACCACTGGCTAGCATGCTCACTGAGTAGTTGTCACACCCCAAAGTGTGTAGTTACATGCACTGAACTGGTACAGTGCAGTAACAGTGCATTCCAACTAGGTTTACTGCCCATGCAATGATACCATGTAGTGACTGCTGGCAAACTGTTCATAGCCATTGTTGCACTGCCTGTGTACATCATATGCCCCTGTGATTGAGACATGTATATCCAACTGTGTGATGCACGTATATGTTGCATGTGTAGTAATGGCCTTTTCACTTTGTCATCCTCACAGGTTGATGCCCACCAGAAGCAGGAAATCTGGCTGACCATCACCCGGGAAGTAAGATCCGTGGGGGTCTACAGGCGCAGGATCCGCAACTGCCAGAAGAGGTGGCAGGACCTTCGGGGCTGGACCCGGAGGATCGGAAGGGTCCAGCTGAAGCTGTCGCCTCCTCGCAGGAGGGGCGGACACCGGACCCTGACCCCCCACATGCTCCGGATCCTGGCGGTGGTCTTCCCTGACCTGGATGGGCAGCTGAAGGGCAGACAGCAGCAAGGAGGGGGTGAGTGCATGACTGCACTGTGCACTTTGTCTGACATGCTATGTGCCCTCCTCTGGCCTGGTTAAACTTCCACAGTACATCAGTCATGTGGTCCAGGACCCATGTCCCTCATTTGTGACATGCCCACTTCTCCTCTGATACGCATATGTGTGGCCCTTATAGTCAGGAAATTGTGTCATTTGGGGAGTGTGTCATTGCATTTAGCTTTGCTCAAGAAGGGGGACAGCATTTGTTCCCGTGATTATGTTGTGCGACTCATGGGTGGGTCAATTGCTTACACAATGCCTACGTTCTGACATGTAATCTGGGTGTAACTTTGATATGTGGTCCGCTTGCTGCTCTGACTCACCACATGTCCCTGTGGAATTTGGCACACACCCATGCTGCTGGTGGGAACAATGTTTGGGCCTCAGGAGTATGTGTATCAAGTGTGTCACACATGCTTAGCCACCTGCCTACTGTCCTGGACTCATCCCTCTTACAGGTGGAGCTGGACAGTCATGCCTACTCCAGGGCATACAATACACTCTGTACTCCCACGTATCATCTGGCATGTTGTGATCAGTGAAATGTACCCTCAGGTGTCTGCCTCTGTCTCATTGTGCTGTGTCTTCGTTGTCAGGACTACTGGTATGTTTATCGGTCAGGGCTCAGCATGCCATCGGAGATGTGACCATGATAGACGATACTTCTGTGACTTATAGGTGTCTGATCACTTGACTGTGCACACAGGTGTTTGCGACTGTGACTTTCAGGCAGCTGTTTTTCATTCACAGCACACTGTGAGGTGCTCATGTTCAGAGAGTTGTGTTTCATGTCCCCCATATGTCCAGTTGGTATGACGTGGACAAATAGTAGTACAGATGATGTGGTTTTTGGGGGATGGACATGTGCACTTGTCAGTCACATAACTTGCATTCCCCATGCCCTCGGATTGTGACACAGTGCAGACTGTTGTTGGCTGGCTGCCATGGCCATGTGACTGGAGACAGTAATGTATGACTTTGCACGCATTCCTGTGTCATGGCATTAAACTTCCTGAGACTGATCCTGCAGGGGAGTGACATGTGCAACATGCACCCCATTGTGGCATTAACTATCCGGACATGGGTGCATCATGGTGTCTGGTGCTGGTATGCATCACATGCATTTCTATTTAGACTCTGGCCATCCCTTTATCCGGACACCTGCACTGACTCAGTGGCAAGAGATGTGATGTGTGCATGTTCACATACTTCACCGTGTTCCCTGCAATGTCCAACAACTGTGTAGGTGGTGCATGTGTCCACACTGGGGTCTTACCATCAGACAGGCACCAGACAGATGGGTGCAAGGGCAGGAGGGGTGTGAGTCCCATGGTTGACCATCAGACTGACAATTGGCTTCCCCGAATCTGTGTGAGGACTTTAGGCAATGTTCAACTAAGGATGCCAGGGCTTGCTCTGTGATGTGCTGTACTTACTGTGGTGTGTGCGGTCAGTGCAGGTGACTGATGTTTGTCTGTTTCCCTAATTGTTTGCAGATACATCCACGGCCACAGGAGGGGACAGCTCCACGGACCAGGAGGAGCAGCGGAGCCAGACTGGGTCAGCATCCGACGAGTGGTCAGAGGGACCCAGTGGCACGGAGGGCGAGGGGAGCCACACCGAGGAGTCCTCAGCACCATCCACCTCAGCTGAGGACCACAGCAACTCGGAGGATGACTCCCTTGTGGAGGTGGGTCTCAGCAGCCACCAAAGGCCAGCTAGTCTGTCCGGCCCCGCCACCACCACCACCACCGCCCTCCCATTGGCTCCCATTCCTGAGGTCCGTGGAGGCTCCTGTGCTCGGGAGCGTGTCTCCTTCGTGCCAGGCACCGCACCTCCTGCCCCTGTGTCCCCTGCTGCCCTGAGTGAGGAGTCTGTGTACCTCCTTCGGCAGCTCCATGTAGGGCAGACAGCAATGCTGAGTGTCCTCCATGCACACACCACTCTGTTGACACAGCTGGTGTCGTTCATGGAAGGCATCTCGACGGGTATGTCTGCCCTACAGAGGAGCAATAAGTCCATGGACTCCTCCCTGACGGCAGCAGTGTCCCTCCTCCAACAGTCCCTCACCCCTCCCACCTCTGCCCCATCCACACTTCCTGCCACCCTACCTGTCCAAAGCACATGCACACCTGCACAATCACCCAAGCACACAGACACGAGCAGCACAGACACACCCAAGAGAAAGGCAAGACGTGCACACAAGCATCCTCAGGGGACTGATACCACACACACAGGGGATGGGGAACAGACACACACACAGGCATCCACAGTCACTCCGCAGTCCTCCAAATCCTCTCCCTCCAAGACCCCTTCCCTAGCCTCACCTGCTACCCCACCTACACAGCAGATCTTCCTGTGTGACCTCGGCCTCTTCCCCTCCAATACTGCTGATCCAGCATACCGGGGGAAGAGGAAGTCCACCCACACAGAGGGGAGTGCCCCTCACCCCGGACACCCTCCCCCAGGCGCAGGCAGACACAGGAACCCATTCGGAAGTCCCCCCGGACCAGGAAGAGCAAGACCCCACCACCACGCAGCTCCACCACCCAGTCTCTTTCCTCCATCCCCCAGGCCACCACTCCACAGGTTCCCCCGCCACACCCTGCCCCAGGTTCCCCCACACACCAATACCGCATCCCCAGACTGCTTAGGCCCTCCCCCCCTGCCACTTGCTCTTCCACCCCCAACCCAGACGCTCTGCCTGTTAGTGCCACTGGTGTGGAGACCGGGTCCCCCTCCTCTGTCCTGCCCACCTCATCTGCCCCCCCTTCCACTCCCTTGGAGTCATGCACTGCAGTGGAGTCCACAACCACCCCGTCTGACTCGGGCACTGCAGTGGAGACCCAGTCCACTACATCAGACCAGCCCACTGCAGTGGTTGCAGCACCCACACCAACTGACTTGTGTACCACAGTGGTGCCGGCCCCCTGAGTCAGACACCTCCACTGCAGTTGCCGGTGACACTCCTGCACCCACCACCCCTTCACTGCCTCCTTCTGCCATCCCCTGATCCTGTCCCTGCGGTGCCTGGCCTGCCCCTTGTATGCCCCTCCAAGGGGGATGTCCCCTGTCCGTACAAGTGCAGGCAAGCAATGGGTGACCAGTTGTCACTTATCACCCTGTTGGGACTGTGATTTTGGACTGGCCATTGGCCTTAGTTTCTTTGGGACTTCAGAGTTTTCCTTGCCATTTGCTGAATAAAGCCTCTTTTTGTTTAATTGTGGCTTTTCTTTTGATGTACATGATGTGGATGAGTAGCATCCTGCATTTGCAGTTGTAATAGTGTTCATATCAGGAAAATGAAGTGTTGCTGTGATGGACTCCATGTGGTCCATGGGATATGTGTCCTGTTGTAGTCTGGATCTATGGCATCCTTTGCTGCAGTCTGAGGGTGTAATGTTCAGCATTTGACACAGGGATGTACATTTTGCATTTATAAATGAACATCTTTGTCTTACACTGATGCACATCTGGTGGGCTTACCACTGTTCAATGTTCCCATTTCCCTGACTGTGTGCCCAGCTCCACTGGACATGCAGTTTTGCACATCAATGTCGAAGGACTCATCTGTGTATACAGTGCAACTTGCTTGACACGTGTTTTGTGTGTTTGCAGATGACTGACGTGACACTCCCGTACCCAGGCTGATGTGAGCAGAGCCTTCTGTGTGTTGTGGTTGTTGACTCACTGACGGAGTGTTCTGCTGACATGTTTGGGTCGTGCACAGACAAGGTTTGGCACAGCGGACCTTCCACAGGAGTGGAGTGCCCTCATGGCAGTGTGTAATTTGGTGACATTGCGTGGGCCTGTGTTGTGTGTTGTGTAAGCATGTCTGTGCGTGTTCCCTTCCCTTTTCCTACACAGGCTGTGTCCCTAGGGATGTTCCTGTTTGTGATGCTTGCTGAGTTGTTCTGTGTTCATCCAGCATCTTGGACCTGGTTTCTCCGTGATGTGGGTGCATGGAAAACTAATGTTCATGAGGTTGTCATACCAGGTTGTCTTTGTTGTTAGGGCTGGGGATGTGGGCAAACGCAGATGGGACACATTCAGGATTCCCCTTGGCACTTGTTGTTTACACAAGTCATGTGATTTACAGTTTGTGGTAGCTTTCAGTGATTGTGACACGCTGTGTGTGTGACTGCTGCCACTCCTCAGGGTCAGAGCTGCAATGTTGGAAGTTGTGTACGTGTGTTCTTCGTGTGTCACCTTGGCTTCTTCGTTGGTGTGTGACTATGGCCAGGATCCCATTGATTGTGGTGGATTTCACATCATGCCCATGTACGGCATACTGTGCTGTGTGTCAGACATTCACGAGTCTTGTTGACTGGCCATGTGTGATGGGTTTCTGCACCTTGGTTCCCACCACCACCCCTGGTATTGTCATGGGTGCATGTCCAATGTCACCAGTCCATGTGAGCTTCACTGCTGCACATTGGTGGAGATCAGGGTGTGTGGTGTTGAGTGTGTGCAAAAGTGAGTTGTTGCACGGCTAGACCCCTACCTCCATATTGGCCTTGGCTGGCAGGCCGTGCTGATTGATTGGAGCTTGTGTAGGTGTGATGGTAGTTTGTTGCTCAGGACACATGGCTGTGGTTCACAGTGTGAACGACATCTACCTTTGTCATCACAGTGGGATTATCATGCAGGCTAGTGTCAGCACAATGTGGGTTCCCTGGGGGTAGTGCTGTGGTGGGTCTGTCTCTTGCTGTGTTAGTTGCTGTTCCTACAAGCTTGTGTGACATGTGTAATTTGGGCTCCCTCTCATCTAACAATGCCTGATTGCCCACATAGGGGTATCCAATCCATGAGTAACTTTTGTATGGCAGTGTATACACATCTGTGTGGTTGGAATTCAGGCCTCCTCATGTGTTGTGTGGTTGCCTGGGGACACTGGCAGACCCCCCCATCACCTGTTGCGTTTGATATGCAGTGTGAGTCTGCCTGTTTGTGTTTGTGCCTTTGCACCATTGCATTGGCATATCTTGAGTGTGCCATTGGCTGTATGTTGTTTGGTGGCTTTCCCCTGCTGTCCCTGGGACTCCTAGGTCATCAGTCAGCACAATAATCATGGTTTGTATGTCCCATTGATGCCATGGTATGGTATTTGTTCACCTGACATCTACAGTCTCCACAGGATATCTACATTTGTGTGTCCATTGGTGCAGATATGTGGGTCAGCATTATGATGGTCACTTCTGTCATTGTGTTATTTGTGAATGTTGACAATGTGGGCCCCCATGGGTGATGTTTGTATGCACATGGCCAAAACGATGTTTCAGTGACACTGCACTGTTTGCCTCGACCAATCTATGTTGCTATGGGACACAAGCACTACTATGCCACTGAAGTGTTTGTTGTTGTGTGACCAGGATTCATCCATGCAGTTTGGCTTTGGCAGCTTTTACCATGAAAACACTTCCCTTTTGGTCACTGTGGTGATGGGGCTTTAGGCCCCATTGCCACACTGTTCAAATTGTGCATCAGCTATGGACACCACACTTACCTTTTGGTCACTGTGGTGATGGGGCTTTAGGCCCCATTGCCACACTGTTCAAAATGTGCATCAGCTATGGACACCACACTTCCCTTTTGGTCCCTGTGGTGATGGGGCTTTAGGCCACATTGCCACACTGTTCAAAATGTGCATCAGCTATGGATACCACACTTCCCTTTTGGTCACTGTGGTGATGGGTGTTCGAGCCCATTGCCACAGTGGCCATGGTCGGCTTGCATTGTGGAGGCCACACACATTTATGTGTGACACATGTGCTAGGGGGTCACATTGTATGTTCAATGTCATGTTCAGTGTTGTAGGCATTTGACACAGACTACACACACTTGTCATGGTGTTGGGGGGGGTGTAATTTTCTGTCATTCCTTATGTGGGAGTATGCTAGTTGTGTCATGCATTACCCGTCCTATGAGTAGGGGTGGTGTTAGTGGTAGGCATCCATCCCCCCATGAGTGGGGATGGTAGTAGTGACAGGCATCCAGCCCCCCCTGAGTAGGGGTGGTGGTGGTGGCAGGCATCTAGCCCCCTGAGTGGGGATGGTAGTAGTGACAGGCATCCAGCCCCCCTGAGTAGGGTTGGTGGTGGTGGCAGGCATCTAGCCCCCCTGAGTGGGGGTGGTGGTAGTGGTAGGCATCCATCCCCTATGAGTGGGGATGGTAGTAGTGACAGGCATCCAGCCCCCCCTGAGTAGGGGTGGTGGTGGTGGCAGGCATCTAGCCCCCCCTGAGTGGGGATGGTAGTAGTGACAGGCATCCAGCCACCCCTGAGTAGGGGTGGTGGTGGTGGCAGGCATCTACCCCCCTGAGTGGGGGTGGTGGTAGTGGTAGGCATCCATACCCCTGAGGGTGGGGATGGTAGTGGTGGCAGGCATCCAGGCACCCATGAGTAGGGGTAGTGGTAGGCATCCATCCCCCCATGAGTGGGGATGGTAGTAGTGACAGGCATCCAGCCCCCCCTGAGTAGGGGTGGTGGTGGTGGCAGGCATCTAGCCCCCCCTGAGTGGGGGTGGTGTTAGTGGTAGGCATCCATCCCCCCATGAGTGGGGTTGGTAGTAGTGACAGGCATCCAGGCACCCATTAGTAGTGGTGGTGGTAGTGGTAGGCAGCCATCCCCCATGAGTGGGGATGGTAGTAGTGACAGGCATCCAGGCACCCATGAGTAGTGGTGGTGGTAGTGGTAGGCATCCATCCCCCATGAGTGGGGATGGTAGTAGTGACAGGCATCCAGCCCCCTGAGTAGGGGTGGTGGTGGTGGCAGGCATCTAGCCCCCTGAGTGGGGGTGGTGGTAGTGGTAGGCATCCATCCCCCCATGAGTGGGGGTGGTAGTAGTGACAGGCACCCATGAGTAGTGGTGGTGGTAGTGGTAGGCATCCATCCCCCCATGAGTGGGGATGGTAGTAGTGACAGGCATCTATCCCCCCTGAGTGGGGGTGGTGGTAGTGGTAGGCATCCATCCCCCCATGAGTGGGGATGGTAGTAGTGACAGGCATCCAGGCTCCCCTGAGTAGGGGTGCTGGTAGTGGTAGGCATCCAGCCCCCTGAGTAGTGATGGTGGTAGTGGTAGGCATCCATCCCCCATGAGTGGGGATGGTAGTAGTGACAGGCATCCAAGCACCCATTAGTAGTGGTGGTGGTAGTGGTAGGCATCCATCACCCCATGAGTGGGGATGGTAGTAGTGACAGGCATCCAGCCCCTAAGGGTGGGGATGGTAGTAGTGACAGGCATCCAGCCCCCTGAGTAGTGATGGTGGTAGTGGTAGGCATCCATCCCCCATGAGTGGGGATGGTAGTAGTGACAGGCAACCAGGCACCCATTAGTAGTGGTGGTGGTAGTGGTAGGCATCCATCACCCCAT
This sequence comes from Calotriton arnoldi, assembly GCA_963921515.1. NCBI lineage: Eukaryota > Metazoa > Chordata > Amphibia > Caudata > Salamandridae > Calotriton > Calotriton arnoldi. The sequence continues at coordinate 2,237,528 of CAWUFW010002372.1, forward strand.
GAGTGGGGAAGGTAGTAGTGACAGGCATCCAGCCCCCTAAGGGTGGGGATGGTAGTAGTGACAGGCATCCAGCCCCCCTGAGTAGGGGTGGTGGTGGTGGTGGCAGGCATCTAGCCCCCCCTGAGTGGGGGTGGTGGTAGTGGTAGGCATCCATCCCCCCATGAGTGGGGATGGTAGTAGTGACAGGCATCCAGGCACCCATGCGTAATGGTGGTGGTAGTGGTAGGCAGCCATCCCCCCATGAGTGGGGATGGTAGTAGTGACAGGCATTCAGGCACCCAGGAGTTGTGGTGGTGTTAGTGGCAGGCATCCATCCCCCTAAGGGTGGGGATGGTAGTAGTGACAGGCATCCAGCCACCCCTGAGTAGGGGTGGTGGTGGTGGCAGGCATCTAGCCCCCCCTGAGTGGGGGTGGTGGTAGTGGTAGGCATCCATACCCCTAAGGGTGGGGATGGTAGTGGTGGCAGGCATCCAGGCCCCCATGAGTAATGGTGGTGGTAGTGGTAGGCATTCATCCCCCCATGAGTGGGGATGGTAGTAGTGACAGGCATCCAGCCCCCCCTGAGTAGGGGTGGTGGTGGTGGCAGGCATCTAGCCCCCCTGAGTGGGGGTGGTGGTAGTGGTAGGCATCCATCCCCCATGAGTGGGGATGGTAGTAGTGACAGGCATCCAGGCACCCATGAGTAGTGGTGGTGGTAGTGGTAGGCATCCATCCCCCATGAGTGGGGATGGTAGTAGTGACAGGCATCTAGCCCCCCCTGAGTGGGGTTGGTGGTAGTGGTAGGCATCCATCCCCCCATGAGTGGGGATGGTAGTAGTGACAGGCATCCAGGCCCCCCTGAGTAGGGGTGGTGGTAGTGGTAGGCATCCAGCCCCCCCTGAGTAGTGATGGTGGTAGTGGTAGGCATCCATCCCCCCATGAGTGGGGATGGTAGTAGTGACAGGCATCCAGGCACCCATTAGTAGTGGTGGTGGTAGTGGTAGGCATCCATCACCCCATGAGTGGGGATGGTAGTAGTGACAGGCATCCAGCCCCCTAAGGGTGGGGATGGTAGTAGTGACAGGCATCCAGCCCCCCTGAGTAGGGGTGGTGGTGGTGGAAGGCATCTAGCCCCGCCTGAGTGGGGGTGGTGGTAGTGGTCGGCATCCATCCCCCCATGAGTGGGGATGGTAGTAGTGACAGGCACCCATGAGTAGTGGTGGTGGTAGTGGTAGGCATCCATCCCCCCATGAGTGGGGATGGTAGTAGTGACAGGCATCTAGCCCCCCCTGAGTGGGGGTGGTGGTAGTGGTAGGCATCCATCCCCCATGAGTGGGGATGGTAGTAGTGACAGGCATCCAGGCCCCCTGAGTAGGGGTGGTGGTAGTGGTAGGCATCCAGCCCCCCTGAGTAGTGATGGTGGTAGTGGTAGGCATCCATCCCCCCATGACTGGGGATGGTATTAGTGACAGGCATCCAGGCACCCATTAGTAGTGGTGGTGGTAGTGGTAGGCATCCATCACCCCATGAGTTGGGATGGTAGTAGTGACAGGCATCCAGCCCGCTAAGGGTGGGGATGGTAGTAGTGACAGGCATCCAGCCCCCCCTGAGTAGGGGTGGTGGTGGTGGCAGGCATCTAGCCCCCCCTGAGTGGGGATGGTAGTAGTGACAGGCATCCAGCCCCCCCTGAGTAGGGTTGGTGGTGGTGGCAGGCATCTAGCCCCCCCTGAGTGGGGGTGGTGGTAGTGGTAGGCATCCGGTAGGGTGGTGTTGGTGGTAGGCATCCATCCCCCTATGGGTGTGTATGGCATTGGTGTTGGCCATCTGTTGGCCTGCTGTTGCTAGTGTACGTTATTTGTGCATCCCTATGTGTGTGTGACCTATTTCGGGTACGTGTAGTTTGTCTGTATTGTTGGTGTTTGACTTACCGTCTGCGCCGTACGCGTCCGTGCCGGTCCCGGTAATAGATGTAGAGTATAGGTAGGACCTGCGCAATGGGATTCATGCTTGGATCGTCTCGTTCGGGTTTCTCGTGTCTTCGACTCGTTCTCGTCGCTGGCTTGTTTGTCTCATAGCCGCGGATCGTCTTGTGGCTCGAAACGGAGCTTATGTACGGCTCGCCCGGATGCTCAAACGTGCCGGACGTAGCGACGGGTTCGGCGCGTACGGATTGCGCATCGTACTAGTCCGGCCGGAAGGTGCTGTGTATTTGCTTCCGTGCGGCTCGATTCGGCATTCACGGATCCGGCTCGGGCGGGGAACAGGAGCTGGATTGGGTGAGTACGGCTCGCTCGGAAACTGGGTTGTTATACGCATCGTACTTGTTCGTCCGGACGAGTGTACGAATCGGTCGGGAAACACGCATTCGGCTTGTATTTTTTCCGGACGAATACTGTTAGGTGCCCTACCGGCCGAGATCGGAATCGGCCCCTTAGTCGTTATCTCCCTCAGAGGGGCATGCAGGCTGCAAGGGCAGTGGCATTGTACCAGTGAGGGGGGTCCCAAGGGACCCTCTTCAGCCCTCATGCCCTAGGTACCCAGGGTACCGTTTACTAAGGACTTACAGGGAGTAGAAGTACAAATTGAGGATTTGTTTTAGGGAAGGAGCACTGACACAGGGGCCCTGGTTGGCAGGGACCCTGTGCACTACATTTGAAACCACATCAAAACCAGGCAAAAGGTGGGGGGCTATCCATGCACAAGAGACACTTTCTCACAGCAGAGAAAATATAGTCCAGGGAAACAGTTGTTCTTAACTGTTTCATTACAGGGAGAGTGTCTACTATCTGACACTGGTGATGGTCCATCCAGCCACCCATAGCAAGATTCCCTTATCTATCCTAAATTGCATTATGTGTGGTGATGTGTATATTTTAAGTGTGTGCGTTCACTGTACCCAAGCAAATGTTATTGTCCGTATGGACACTGTAAAATTGCTGCACGAGATGGTGGTTCTCAAGCACACTTACTTTAACAATGGTGTACATGACTGTTTGCACATTCCTGTACTCAGAACCCACTCCTTGAAGGGAGGTTGTCACCCTGTTCCCTTTGTTTAATGTAGGCTTACCCGGCTACATCTTCCATTTTCATATGTCACTTGCTGTTAAATAGCCACAAGGAACTTCTGTGGAACCCTGTCTGGAGATGATCCACATTGGAGCAGTGTGCTCCAGACCAGACTAGACACAAAATTGATGGACAGAATACAGAACAAATCAAAACATTCACCCCCAGTCAAGAGATCTGGCTTAAATCCATCATTCTTTTGCTCACCATGCCACCCCAGTTTAGACCTGGCCATATGCAAATCAGTCTTGACCCTGTGCCACTTGGGAACAGCCCAGCACGATCTGCAAAGCCAGGTCCTCCCTGGACCGGAAACAAGCATCCTAGGCCCGGTTTCGGGGTTTCACCCCTAATCAGCCAGGATAGCTTAAATCCAGTGGCACACTGAGCTGGAGACCCACGTCTGGGCATACCCAGCGCACTTAGGGCAAGAAAGCAAAAGACACACAATTGATGGGCGGAATGCAGAACAAATGAAAACATTCACCCCCAGTCAAGAGATCTGGGTTAAATCCATCATTCTTTTGCTCACCATGCCACCCCAGTTTAGACCTGACCAAATGCAAATCAGTCTTGACCCTATGCCACATGGGAACAGTCCAGCATGAACTGCCAAGCCAGGTCCGCCCTGGACCGGAAACAAGCATCCTAGGACCAGTTTCGGGTTTTCACCCCTCATCATCCAGGATAGCTTGAATCCAGTGGCACAGTGAGCCCGGGTACTACGTCTGAGCATACCCGGCGCACTTAGGGCGAGAAAGCAAAAGACACACAATTGATGGACGGAATGCAGAACAAATCAAAACATTCACCCCCAGTCAAGAGATCTGGGTTAAATCCATCATTCTTTTGCTCACCATGCCACCCCAGTTTAGACCTGGCCATATGCAAATCAGTCTTGACCCTGTGCCACATGGGAACAGTCCAGCCCGAACTGCCAAGCCAGGTCCTCCCTGGACCGGAAACAAGCATCCTAGGACCGGTTTTGGGGTTTCACCCCTCATCAGCCAGGATAGCTTGAATCCAGTGGCACAGTGAGCCTGGGACCCACGTCTGGGCATACCCGGCGCACTTAGGGTGAGAAAGCAAAAGACACACAATTGATGGACAGTATGCAGAACAAATCAATACATTAACCCCAGTCAAGAGATCTGGGTTAAATCGATCATTCTTTTGCTCACCATGCCACCCCAGACTAGGCATAACTGATCTGGTCTTGAATTTTCTGCCTCAGCCCTTTGAATGGCCAAGGCTTCCCACCTCTGTCTCCAAAGTGGGATACCTCATCACACATAAAGAAGTAAGGACTATAGAATCGCAATTATGTTTAGAGAAGAAATGTAAAGTGTAGCAAAGTGCAATGCTTTGTAAAAACTGCCCTCACCCACAACGAGTTATGGCATGCTTCATCATAGGGCTGCTACGACACCTCTGCGCAGACCAACGCTGGAGGTGGAGCAATAGGGTAGGGAAGACAATACAAACACACAGAAAAGGACAAGGATCCCGGAAATGATAAGTGCAGATGGAAAGTCTAAAACTAACTAAGGGATATCCTCATAATAATTTTATTCCTGGATACCCTTGTTAGGGTTAAAAGGTATCTCCCTACCAAAGGATGGTGGTGAGTTGAGTGTATTAAGCACCCTTCACCCCTCCGTTCTGCAAAAAGGTCGGCATGTTTCTGCCGGATTGCGTGTCTCTCCCGGCTTTCGTCAGGACTGTCGGAAACCTATGCTAAATTTCTTTCAATCTGTATACAAGTTGTATAACTAATTACTCCACCTGTTACTAGTAAGAGTGGTGGGTACCGTAACCATACTCCTGTTAGGATCTGTAAGTGAAGAGAAAAAATATGTACAAGTGAAGAGAGTTCTTGTATAAGTACATAGACGTGCATAAATGTGATAAATTGTGATAACACCTCTATATTTGCTACCTTTGTCTTTCTAACAACCCTTTTGGTGCGTAGCGGCCTTTATATCTGTTATTTTATCACCGCTAGTGATGGGGCAATGCCCTATATTGCTTGTGATTTCACGAATGCAGTTTATAACAGTTTTTGTGCCTTTATTAAAAACAAAGTATGAGCACACCTATCAATACTATGTGAGAAAATCATGCTTGTAATGAAAACATGCAAAAACCCTCACGTAAATGCTTAGGTACTGTTGTCACAACAACTTGGCAGATCTTACCGAGTTTATCTTAATGTACCGCTAGAAATGGCACGAGAGGAGAGAGAGACCCCTGTAGTCACACACTATTTGGAAAAATTGTGATTATATGGAATGGATTAGATGGATGTATCTCGCACAATTGCGCGTCTCGCAGTTGTTCCTCTTACACACATCATATCCTGATTTCCATATAAAGAGGAAAAATAAGGCATTCCTATTTCACTTCGTATCCCAGGCAAATCTGGCCCCTGCGTGACGTGTTTTTGTAGTTGTGTTTGTAGTTGTATTTATATAGCGCTTACTACCCCTGATGAGGCATCAAAGTTTGGATGCCTCCTGTGCGTCTGCCCTGCACTACTTCCCCGTTAAGTAAATAGAGTTTGGGATTGCTATAATTATGTATGTTCTGGTAAACCCGCTGTGGTGCCAACAGTCGTTGGCTTTCAAATGCTCTTTTAGCATTCAGCACGTAATTTAATTTGGCGTCTGGTCGTGAGAAGTTTGGGGCTGCCTACTGTGTTCTGTGTATGCTGCTGTGGATGTAGCGACCCTACGGTCCCTCACAGACAGACATTCTTGGCCGTGCTTTAGTTTAAAGTTATTTCACCTTGACAACAAGCGTGTGCTGCTCACAGTGATGATACTGGCAGCAGGCGGCCCCCATGTCACCATGTTCAAGTCCTGGGATCTCCTTTAATTAAACGCGGACCAGTTTCTGTGAGGCAGAACTATAACTCCAGAGTGCATTTTGTCGGTAAATCAAATGCCATAACTGCAACACTGATTGGGGACTCAAGAAACCGATAGGCCTCGTGACTGGCCACTGGCCTTGAAATGTCTTTGGGGTCACAAAAGAGTCCGCTACAAGCTCGATACTTCCAACGTGAGACTGACTGTCTTTTTGAGGGGCCTCGATGGTTAGGGAAGTCTGTTTCTGTCTAGGGGCATTTGTTTGATATATGCTGCCCCTGGGTAGCTCAGTTGTTTAGCTACTTGCTGGACACACAGAGATAATCACTCTCAACTCATTCTTTCATCACCCTAAGGGGCATATTCTCAAGGACTCATCGCCTATTTATCGGCACTTCAGCGCCGCAAAAGTGGCGATAGATTTATCGCCCCATTCACAAGCTGGTGCAAACTGCCGACATCGCCAGTTTTCCCGTGATAGCTACCGCAAAAAACATCGCCACGGATGAGAGCGACAACTAACGCTAATGATATGCAGAGTAGGCGTTCCCGTGCAAAAACACACGAAAACACCACTTCGCGAGATTCTCAACGACCAGTCAGATCAGCGATGCAATCCAAAAACAGGCGATAATGCGCGTTAGCAGCAGGGATTTAACACCTGCCTTCTGCTGGTGTTAAGCAGGACGACAACCTGCAGCACAAAAGGGAGCCCATCCCCGAGCCACATCTGAAGACCAACAGATGCCATGGAGCTACTGATCATGCAGCTCGGAGACCCCAGAGGCCCACAACACCCACTGCCACCACCTCCAGGCCCCCCCCCCCGGACCACCCCCCTTTGGACTACCACCGAGGCAGCGCAGAACAAGACAGGGGAACTACAGAAAACGCACCAGCCTCACAGACTTAAAGCCAGAGGAAGTCATTGCCCACTACAGGCTCAAAAGGACAACCATCCTCCGCATCCTGACCCACATTACCCACAGGCTGACGGTACCAACACAGCGGACAACCAACATCCCTCCACAGACAAAGCTGCTGGCTGTGCTGCACCTGTTGGCCTCTGGTACCTTCCAACCAACAACTGCCAGAGTCGGAGGAGTCTCACAGCCAGTCCTATCAAAGTTCATCACACCTGTCCTGGATGCCATCATCAGTTTCATACCCCAGCACCTTCACTTCCCCCACACTGCGCAGGAACAGCTGGAGACCAAGCAAGGTTTCTACGCCATAGCTGGCTTCCCACACGTGTTGGGGGCAATTGACTGCACACATGTTCTACTTGTGCCCCCTGCCGACACTGCACACAATTACCGCAACAGAAAGCACACGCATTCCATCAATGTGCAGGCAATAGTGGACCACCGGGGACTGTTCACCAATGTCGTCGCCAACTACCCAGGCAGTGTGCATGATTCCTACATCTTCCGACACTCCATCATCAACCAGCGCTTCCAGGATGGCACCTATGGAAATGCACTGCTCGTTGGTAAGTACCAAATGAACACTCCACACACCTCGACTCCACAATCATGCAACTCACAACTGTGGTAATGCACACGTTACTGAATCACATACAACATGCCAAACAACATGCCCACCTACCAGACACGACAATACAAGGAACTGTGGTAACAGGGGCCAGACATGTAGACAAACCATCCACGTCAAGGCACCTCTGCCACACAATTGCAGAATGTGGGGAGTGGTGGGGACCAAGTCTGTGAGAAGGAGGCAGGAGACCCATGACTTAGAATGTACACAATGCCAAGTGTGGCGGTGATGTGCTGGACAGAAATCAGTATGCAGAGCACAGACATGTCCATGTGGACATATACTGCTGTAGTTTGTAGTGTTGTGGACAGTGGACGCAACCATGTTACCTCAGGCAGTGGGGAAGGCCTTGGACATGTAGCTATGTCCCCCCCCCTGTAAGCGTAAGCGTAGTGGGCTGGGCCAGCGTAGGGGTGGGAATACATAGCCCGGGGCTCTGGGCGTGGTTCAGTAGCGGGATGGCCACCAAAGCAACTACTTCGTGTGTCTCTGTGTCTGCCATATCCTGACCATAGGCCTACACACACGAGGCAGACCACCTTCAATGGCCATATTCACAGAGTCATCATCAGGCTTGTGGACATGCGCAGACAGCCATGACAATGGTGTGTCTTAGGAGTGCAAGTGATGCAACCGCGCAGCGCACACAAGTGAATAGGCTCGGGGGTAGTGAGGAGCAGCTGTGAGGCAACGTAATCCACATGGATGCCGCTCATCTGCCACATGCATGACATGTCATTCATGAATCCGAAAGTCGCACACATCACACACCACTGAACTAATCAGCCTGCCAACACAGAATGCAGAACAACCAATTGACACATGTCTCTCCCCCCTGTCACAGGTGATCAAGGATATGCACTCTGCCCGTGGATGATGACACCCCTCTGAGCCCCGAACACCCCGGCCCAGAGGCAGTACAATGCGGCCCACAAACGCACCAGGGGCATTGTGGAGCGCTCATTTGGCGTGTTGAAGCCACGTTTCAGGTGCCTGGCCATCACAGGTGGAAGACTCCTGTACAGCCCGGTAACAGTGTGCAAGATGATCGTTGCATGTTGTGTGTTGCACAACATATGTGTACGCACCAATACCCCATGGATCCAAGTGCCAGATGCACCGGACGATGATGAGGAAGATGAGGCAGGTGGACCACACCCCAGTGCAGCTGCACAGGAATAGCCCGAAGGAACACAATCATTGACAATTTCTTCACATGAGCACGTCACATTGGGACTGTCCTTGGCAGTCATGGGACTGGACAACATGACCACAGGCACGGCATGTGCAAATGTATTCATTACAACACACATTCCTTGTGTGCATGTCACTCCTCTGCATTAGCACATCACTCTGACAAGTGTAAGTGCAACATTTAGTGCTGACATTCTCACAAATGGCAATTAGATGGTGGGTGTGTCACCTCAGTAATCAGGATCCTGTTTTCCTGCGGACTGAACCGCGTCTTCCTCTTCTTCTTCTCCTTGCCCTTCCCTGACCCCGAGGTCGCAGGCTGGTCCTCCGTGGGACTTGTGGGGTTCTGGTTGTCCTCTGTACTTGCTCCGGCTACCTCCGTGGTGCTTCGCAGTTGTTTGTGTTTTGTGTTGCCGCTTTTATTGTGCTTTTTGCAGCATGACTTGTGGGACTTGCAGGCCTGGCGCTGCTTGTCGCTGACTTTTTTATCGCAGTTGGGCACGTCGCACCTTTTTTCACGTTCGGCTTTAGATTCTTATCGCCGTCACTGGACTGTTGTTGTGGACATTTGACGCATTATCGGGTAACTATCGCATGTTACCGCCGTGTTGAGAATGCCACGTTAACACAGAGTTATTTTCCCGCGATAGACGGCAATATGGAAAATTGCGTTGACCTATTTTGGCGATGTGTATCGCACATTCTTTTTAATATCCCCCTAAGTGTATGAGGTAATTTCATCTGTGTAGGGAAATAAAGTATACCTTTTTTTTTGTACCAAGAGATTGTTAGTTGGCGGTGTGCACCACAGGAAGAACATGACTTGCTCTTAGCGCTCTATAGCCGCCCTCAGCATTGTAGAGGCAGCCAACGTGTTCTTCCTCCTCACCTTCCTCCTATGTGCTTGTTCTCACTTCCCTTCTTCCGTCCCCTCTCTCACTCATTTCTGCTCCTGTTTCCCTCAGTTGTCTGAATCGGTCTAAGAGCAACGTTAAGCGCCAGGCAGGAAATGCATTTATTATTAATCTGTCCAAGTGTTTCATCGGCATTGCGCTTGTCACAAACCGGTCGAAAACTGTTTCTTATACTTGGGACTCTTTGAGAAATGTTTCCATGGCCTGAAAACCACTTGTCTTGGCTGCTTTGGGGTGTTCATTACATTGCGCTTTTCTGTTTCAAAAGAGAAGAGAGAACCTCCTTTTCTGATGCGTATTATGCAGTGTTGTATGGTCCTTATTACACGCCCCCTCCTAAAAACGCACGTCCACGTGTCCTTTCACTGAAGGGTCCTAAGTCCGACAGTCTGCAGAGCTTCGCTTTGGAAGTGGCCTCTTTCGTTTCAGTGTTGACATCTCATTTCCAGGATCCAACAACAAAGAGGAGAGGAACGGGTTTTGAATGTAATCATCAAAATATTACTCTAATGAGTAATGTCGGAAAGCTGACCCACTCACCCGGATTATTTAACCTTGTGTGAATCTGAATGATTTACAAGTGGTTATACAAATATTAATGCTGTCTCTAAACTCTGAGCGGAATCTTCTTATTAGTATTATAAAGCCTGTGTCCCTGGGACCTCCAGACTTCTCTCAAGGACTTATGCAGTTCTCGTGGATGAATGAATGGGGCCATAAAGCGAAGCCCTGCAGAGTGAACTGCTTTCAGACGCTCTAGTGAGGACGTCAGCGTGGACGTTGCAGCAGCTCAAAGTTTACCAGCCTGCACCAATGTACTAAGAAATCAAAGGTTACACGAGCTGTGCGTCCAAAATATGCCAGATTTGTTCAAAATTGTAGAAATGTAACGGACAAGCACCCCAGCTGAAAGCTACGGCGCTTTTACCACATATAGGGGTCGATTCCGATCTCGGCCGGTAGGGCACCCAACAGTATTCGTCCGGAAAAAATACAAGCCGAATGCGTGTTTCCCGACCGATTCGTACACTCGTCCGGACGAACAAGTACGATGCATCTAACAACCCATTTACCGAGCGAGCCGTACTCACCCAATCCAGCTCCTGTTCCCCGCCCGAGCCGGATCCGTGAACGCCGAATCGAGCCGCATGGAAGCAAATACACAGCACCTTCCGGCCGGACTAGTACGATGCGCAATCCGTACGCGCCGAACCCGTCGCTACGTCCGGCACGTTTGAGCATCCGGGCGAGCCGAACATAAGCTCCATTTCGAGCCACAAGACGATCCACGGCTACGAGACGAACAAGCCAGCGACGAGTACGAGTCGAAGACACGAGAAACCCGAACGAGACGATCCAAGCATGAATCCCATTGCGCAGGTCCTACCTATACTCTACATCTATTACCGGGACCGGCACGGACGCGTACGGCGCAGACGGTAAGTCAAACACCAACAATACAAACGACACGTACCAGAAATATGTCACACACACATAGGGATGCACAAATAACGTACACTAGCAACAGCAGAACCATAGGGGTGGGCTGGCCAACACCAATGCCATACACACCAATAGGGGGATGGATGCCTACCATCACCACCACCCCTACTCAGGGGGGGCTGGATGCCTGTCACTACTACCATCCCCACTCATGGGGGATGGATGCCTACCACTACCACCACCACTACTCAAGGGGGGCTGGATGCCTACCACTACCACCACCCCTACTCATGGGTGCCTGGATGCCTGTCACTACTACCATCCAAACTCATGGGGGGATGGATGCCTACCACTACCACCATCACTACTCAGGGGGGGCTGGATGCCTACCACTACCACCATCACTACTCAGGGGGGCCTGGATGCCTGTCACTACTACCATCCCCACTCATGGGGGATGGATGCCTACCACTACCACCACCCCTACTCAGGGGGCCTGGATGCCTGTCACAACTACCATCCCCACTCATGGGGGATGGATGCCTACCACTACCACCATCACTACTCAGGGGGCTGGATGCCTACCACTACCACCACCCCTACTCAGGGGGCCTGGATGCCTGTCACTACTACCATCCCCACTCATGGGGGGATGGATGCCTACCACTACCACCACCCCTACTCATGGGGGGCCGGATGCCTGTCACTACTACCATCCCCACTCATGGGGGGATGGATGCCACTACCACCACCCCTACTCATGGGTGCCTGGATGCCTGTCACTACTACCATCCCCACTCATGGGGGGATGGATGCCTACCACTACCACCACCCCTACTCATGGGTGCCTGGATGCCTGTCACTACTACCATCACCACTCATGGGGGGATGGATGCCTACCACTACCGCCACCCCCACTCAGGGGGGGCTAAATGCCTGCCACCACCACCACCCCTACTCAGGGGGGGCTGGATGCCTGTCACTACTACCATCCCCACTCATGGGGGGCTGGATGCCTACCACTACCACCACCCCCACTCAGGGGGGCTAGATGCCTGCCACCACCACCACCCCTACTCAGGGGGCTGGATGCCTGTCACTACTACCATCCCCACTCATGGGGGAATGGATGCCTACCACTATCACCACCCCCACTCAGGGGGGCTAGATGCCTGCCACCACCACCACCCCTACTCAGGGGGGGCTGGATGCCTGTCACTACTACCATCCCCACTCATGGGGGATGGATGCCTACCACTACCACCACCCCCAATCAGGGGGGCTAGATGCCTGTCACTACTACCATCCCCACTCATGGGGGATGGATGCCTACCACTACCACCACCACTACTCATGGGTGCCTGGATGCCTGTCACTACTACCATCCCCACTCATGGGGGATGGATGCCTACCACTACCACCACCCACACTCAGGGGGGCTAGATGCCTGTCACTACTACCATCCCCACTCATGGGGGGATGGATGCCTACCACTACCACCACCACTACTCATGGGTGCCTGGATGCCTGTCACTACTACCATCCCCACTCATGGGGGGATGGATGCTTACCACTACCACCACCCCCACTCAGGGGGGGCTAGATGCCTGCCACCACCACCACCCCTACTCAGGGGGGCTGGATGCCTGTCACTACTACCATCCCCACTCATGGGGGATGGATGCCTACCACTACCACCACCACTACTCATGGGTGCCTGGATGCCTGTCACTACAACCATCCCCACTCATGGGGGATGGATGCCTACCACTAACACCACCCCCACTCAGGGGGGGCTAGATGCCTGCCAACACCACCACCCCTACTCAGGGGGGGCTGGATGCCTGTCACTACTACCATCCCCACTCATGGGGGGATGGATGCCTACCACTACCACCATCACTACTCAGGGGGGGCTGGATGCCTACCACTACCACAACCCCTACTCAGGGGGCCTGGATGCCTGTCACTACTACCATCCCCACTCATGGGGGATGGATGCCTACCACTACCACCACCCCCACTCAGGGGGGCTAGATGCCTGCCACCACCACCACCCCTACTCAGGGGGGCTGGATGCCTGTCACTACTACCATCTCCACTCATGGGGGATGGATGCCTACCACTACCACCACCCCTACTCATGGGTGCCTGGATGCCTGTCACTACTACCATCCCCACTCATGGGGGATGGATGCCTACCACTACCACCACACCCACTCAGGGGGCTAGATGCCTGCCACCACCACCACCCCTACTCAGGGGGGCTGGATGCCTGTCACTACTACCATCCCCACTCATGGGGGGATGGATGCCTACCACTACCACCACCCCCACTCAGGGGGATAGATGCCTGCCACCACCACCACCCCTACTCAGGTGGGGGCTGGATGCCTGTCTCTACTACCATCCCTACTCATGGGGGATGGATGCCTACCACTACCACCTTCACTACTCAGGGGGCTGGATGCCTACCACTACCACCACCCCTACTCAGGGGGCCTGGATGCCTGTCACTACTACCATCCCCACTCATGGGGGATGGATGCCTACCACTACCACCACCCCCACTCAGGGGGGCTAGATGCCTGCCACCACCACCACCCCTACTCAGGGGGCTGGATGCCTGTCACTACCACCATCCCCACTCATGGGGGATGGATGCCTACCACTACCACCACCCCCACTCAGGGGGGCTAGATGCCTGCCACCACCACCACCCCTACTCAGGGGGGCTGGATGCCTGTCACTACTACCATCCCCAATCATGGGGGATGGATGCCTACCACTACCACCACCCCCACTCAGGGGGGCTAGATGCCTGTCACTACTACCATCCCCACTCATGGGGGATGGATGCCTACCACTACCACCACCACTACTCATGGGTCCCTGGATGCCTGTCACTACTACCATCCCCACTCATGGGGGGATGGATGCCTACCACTAACACCACCCCCACTCAGGGGGGGCTAGATGCCTGCCACCACCACCACCCCTACTCAGGGGGCTGGATGCCTGTCACTACTACCATCCCCACTCATGGGGGATGGATGCCTAGCACTACCACCACCACTACTCATGGGTGCCTGGATGCCTGTCACTACTACCATCCCCACTCATGGGGGATGGATGCCTACCACTAACACCACCCCCACTCAGGGGGCTAGATACCTGCCACCACCACCACCCCTACTCAGGGGGGCTGGATGCCTGTCACTACTACCATCCCCACTCATGGGGGATGGATGCCTACCACTACCACCATCACTACTCAGGGGGCTGGATGCCTACCACTACCACCACACCTACTCAGGGGGGCCTGGATGCCTGTCACTACTACCATCCCTACTCATGGGGGGATGGATGCCTACCACTACCACCACCCCTACTCATGGGGGCTGGATGCCTGTCACTACTACCATCCCCACTCATGGGGGTATGGATGCCTACCACTACCACCACCCCCACTCAGGGGGGCAAGATGCCTACCACTACCACCAACCCCACTCAGGGGGGCTAGATGCCTGTCACTACTACCATCCCCACTCATGGGGGATGGATGCCTACCACTACCACCACCACTACTCATGGGTGCCTGGATGCCTGTCACTACTACCATCCCCACTCATGGGGGATGGATGCCTAGCACTACCACCACCACTACTCATGGGTGCCTGGATGCCTGTCACTACTACCATCCCCACTCATGGGGGATGGATGCCTACCACTAACACCACCCCCACTCAGGGGGGCTAGATACCTGCCACCACCACCACCCCTACTCAGGGGGGCTGGATGCCTGTCACTACTACCATCCCCACTCATGGGGGGATGGATGCCTACCACTACCACCATCACTACTCAGGGGGGGCTGGATGCCTACCACTACCACCACACCTACTCAGGGGGCCTGGATGCCTGTCACTACTACCATCCCTACTCATGGGGGATGGATGCCTACCACTACCACCACCCCTACTCATGGGGGCTGGATGCCTGTCACTACTACCATCCCCACTCATGGGGGTATGGATGCCTACCACTACCACCACCCCCACTCAGGGGGGCAAGATGCCTGCCACCACCACCACCCCTACTCAGGGGGGCCTGGATGCCTGTCACTACTACCATCCCCACTCATGGGGGGATGGATGCCTACCACTACCACCACCACTACTCATGGGGGCCTGGATGCCTGTCACTACTACCATCCCCACTCATGGGGGGATGGATGCCTACCACTAACACCACCCCTACTCATAGCACGGGTAATGCATGACACAACTAGCATACTCCCACATAAGGAATGACAGAAAATTACATCCCTCCAACACCATGACAAGTGTGTGTAGTCTGTGTCAAATGCATACAACACTGAACATGACATTGAACATACAATGTGACCCCCTAGCACATGTGTCACACATAAATGTGTGTGGCCTCCACAATGCAAGCAGACCATGGCCACTGTGGCAATGGGCTCGAACACCCCATCACCACAGTGACCAAAAGGTAAGTGTGCTATCCATAGCTGATGCACATTTTGAACAGTGTGGCAATGGGGCCTAAAGCCCCATCACCACAGTGACCAAAAGGGAAGTGTGGTGTCCATAGCTGATGCACATTTTGAACAGTGTGGCAATGTGGCCTAAAGCCCCATCACCACAGTGACCAAAAGGGAAGTGTGGTGTCCATAGCTGATGCACATTTTGAACAGTGTGGCAATGGGGCCTAAAGCCCCATCACCACATTGACCAAAAGGGAAGTGTGGTGTCCATAGCTGATGCACAATTTGAACAGTGTGGCAATGGGGCCCAACGCCCCATCACCACAGTGACCAAAAGGGAAGTGTGGTGTCCATAGCTGATGCACATTTTGAACAGTGTGGCAATGGGGCCCAACGCCCCATCACCACAGTGACCAAAAGGGAAGTGTGGTGTCCATAGCTGATGCACATTTTGAACA